>CM038675.1:211833099-212332155 GCA_021605145.1 Aegilops bicornis | reverse complement strand
TTCTGCATCCCGAAGATCAGACGACCCAGAGCCGGAGCGATCATTCAAGCAAGTTACTCAGCTTGAGTTTTTCAGTCAATCAATAGCCTTTTAAGAGGAAGAAATTCTAAGTGAAATATCTAGAATATGCTTTACACTCCATTTTCACACAGGTATGCCCCCCTACCTTTCTGTAGACCGACAAAAAAACTTTTATAGAAAGTAGCATCGTATGGCTGAGGATGGGAGAAAGCCCGGGTTCCCTTTCAGGGGATGAGGATATTTCGATGATTTCTCCCTCCGTAGGTGGAAAACGCATATGTTCATGGTCTGTTTTATTCCCAATTGTTGCCCGTGTGAACCAAGAATAGCTTTTTCAGCCGTTACGTATTATATAATAGCTCGGTCCGCTCAGCTATGTGTTCAGATTATGCTATTTTATTAGTAGCTTTCGGTCTCGATTCGTCCTTACCTCGGAGGGAGTACTTGGAAGGTTTGTTTTAAATTGTCAACAAACAAATATTTTTTTAACTGCAGACACACTTTTCAGATCAGTGACGGCCTCTCCAGCAGAGCTGGGCGCCAACTATACCACCTCTAGAATACCCTGGAGCCTAGTAGTAGTCGTACTCTGTTTGCTAATTGCAGCACCCGTCTATCAACGCAACATTGAGAAGGGAGAAAGTTGGCATTCTTTAATATGTCACTGGGGACCCGTACTTACTTGATGGAATGGATGTTAAGGAACATATGTTGTTGATCAAGTCTTTGGAACGTAGTTAGTCCCATCCCTTCCATCCGGCTCACTAAATTCAGTGGTTAATAAAATTTGTAAATCGGTGGTTCCTGTTTGGAGAAGAATCAACAGAATAGCTAATAGCATAAAAACCGGAAGCTTTCTTCTCATGCGACTCTTGGATGGAAAAGAGGCTGCTGGACTGGACCACGTCTGAAACTGCCAGGCACGGACTAAAAGCTTTTATCAGGGATTCCCGAGTCATGTGCAGCCTTTCTCGATCGTTTATTATTCTAGAATAGAAGATGATAAGATGCATACCCCCTCCTTTACAAGCGGCATTGCCCTTCTTCACTCACGCGATATTGCTGGATCAGGCTTTCGCCCATTGTCCAAGATTCCCCACTGCTGCCCCCTTTCTTTTAATATTCTTATTTTTTCTCAGTTTAATTAGGAAGCAAATGCGGTTTCAAGATGAACTCTTTCTGGGTAATTTCTCAGAAAGTTTTTGTGTTGTTGATTCCTATTCCTAGGTTGAAGATCTTCAGTTCTTCGGTCGGCAGCCGGTTTGTCTTGATTGGTGATTGATAAACAAGAAGGAAAATGGAAAAGTAGAAAATCTACATGTTTATACCGTTGAGGTCCTTTTGGAATCCAAGAGAACTTTGAATCGGAGGAACGACCAACACAACTGGCAATAGTTTCCGTAGGGGTGGGGCGCAAGCAAGCGTTTTCAGGCTCCGCTAGCTAGCTCGCAAAATTGGCCCTGCGGAGCTTTCCAAAAGAAAAGCAAGGACCACTACGGGAGGTCGAACCACGGACCGCAAGAAATCAGTGGAAGTGGGTCCGCCCCTACAACTCATCAAATATGCCTCCACTTCTTTTCATATAGCAATCCCTGATCAAAGAGAGAACAATATCCATTTCAAAACATTTCTAACAGATTCCTCCCAACTTCATCACACCCGCCTTTTTAACATTGTTTTGAAACAAAGGAAACATGCAACTGCCCGTACTTTCCCACTTGTATAGCCCCAATTGCTTTGGGTGAGAGATCGAACCTCCACTCGTTTCTGGTTTCTGCTTTCTCCCTAGGGTATTTCTGTTTCCAGAGTAGGATCCGCGGCTCAAATTAAAGTCTTTTATTATTTCTTAATAAATTCGACCCGGAAGGCTTTTTAGCTGAACTTCCTCAGGTTTAAGAACCGAAAGGAGTTTATCCAGATTTGGTACCAAACCCGGGAAAAACCCTAAACGAGCTCTTAAAAAAGAGATATAAGCAGGGTCATAGGAATCTCAGAAGAAGAATTAGGCCAAAAATTAGGATACATTCTAGGAAAATGAAATGACTTGCCCTTATTTTCCATCGATCGGGTAGTTAGTTAGGTCCCGCGGACAAGAAGTCTCTAATGGGTTTTTGCTACCAGGAGAAGGGAATGGCCATGTTGATGGGGTCTTTCTAAATAGAGAGGAACAACTGACATGTCTGCTATTGTTATTGCCGGGCCTCCAGACCATACCAATTCACCGAGTTAGAAACCGGACAGCCCAGGACGGGCGTCGTCGTCTAGGCGTGACTTCTTGTTTTGATCTCCCCTACGCCTAGGACGTTGTCTGGGCCAAGAAGAGGGCATTGCTAGGATGGTTTGATCGAGGGTCACGACCTGACTAGACCCACACATCCTAGCAACGTGGACTATCCTACTGACTGAGACACGGCCCGGACTCCCACGGGGGGCAGCAGTGGGGAATCTTGGACAATGGGCGAAAGCCCGATCCAGCAATATCGCGTGAAGGCGGTGTCCCGACCACAAGGCGGTTAAATTCCACTGGTGCTTGCTAGCCAGTCAAGAACGACTCGACACTGTGGGAAGGTCTTCACGCAAGCCTGACCTCAGCTGTCCATTTCTTATTCATTCAGGGCGCCCCTAGTGGACTCCTGTTGCTTTTGGGTGGGTCCAATCAAGGTACGAAAAAACTCTTCTTTTCGCTCAACAAATGCAAGTTCGTCAGGGTTTGGTTACTAGTTTTCCTGGAAGGGTTTTCTAACGGTTTTTTATTCTTCTTTTCCTGTGGCGGAGATCAAGGTTGATCATTTCAAAGCAAAAGAAAGGGCTATAGATAGAGTGAGTAGGCAACTAACTACGGCTCTTGGCCCAGACAACGTCCTAGGCGTAGGGGAGATCAAAACAAGAAGTCACGCCTAGACGACGACGCCCGTCCTGGGCTGCAGTCGACCCCTTCAATTGGTCATGCTTTTCTTGTTTCTCTGGATTCGTTAGGCATGCGACGGGCGAGCAATCTCTTCACTTGAGGGAACGATCGAGGAGACCGATCTCCCTTCCAGGAAAGCAACAACAACTCCGGAACAAGGTCGATGAGTCGTGAAATCACGATTCTTTGGGTGCAGATCCCAAAGTTTCTTGAGTGGATGATCTGGCCTTTGACATAGGAACTCTCTTGGCAGGAACCTTTGTCTTCATTCCTGGCTTAGTGGCAACAGCTGTGCCATATTCCTTCTTCAGAACTTTCTTCTGTGAAGTGGCCTCTTCCTCATCAGCCACATAGTCCTCATCCTCAGAATCTGAGGTTCTCTTCTTTCTGGCCCTGGTGGCTGCCTTAGGCAAATTGCTGGGTGTGCTCCTGCTTCCATCATCAGAGCTGCTAGAGGGACTAGTGCCCTCACTCATGTGAACCTGCTCCTCAGACTTGTTCTCGACCGGCCACTCTGATTTGACATGATGCAAACACCGACAAATTTACCACGTGAATAGATTATAGATGAGGTAGATTGGATGAGCATCACAAAGTGCAGAGGTTTTTGCAAAAGCATGAATCAAAAACTTAGTTTTAGTTTTCCACAGAAAGCATTTCATATCTTCCGATTTGAAATCTCGGTGATACCGAAGTAGCTTTTTGAACCTAAACTGATGAACTCGGTCAGACCGAGTCACAGTTCGGTGGCACCGAGACTGCTAGGATTTCACAAAGACTTGAACTCGGTCACACCGATTTGCAGTTCTCGGTCAGATCGAGAATCACATGTGCAATGGCCCGAGCCAAATCGGTGGAACCGATTTCAACAACTCGGTCAGTCCGAAATGGTTTCGGTGGAAACCTAACCCTAAATGTTCAATCCACAACTAAACTACAGAGTGATTTCGTTGGATAGAGTGATCTCAATCGTGGCAAGATACATGGCAAAACAATGCGCTAGGAATCAGAGTGAGATTAGCACAAAGATCAAGTCCATACCCTAATGCAGCGATGGACCTGCTACGGCGGCAACGGCGGAGACGATCCCGTTGACAGTGGCGGAGACCAGCGGTGGGAGGCAGCTGGCGATGAGGAGGACGATCTGGAGAGCCAGGGAGGCAGAGCAGGCTGAGCGCGGGCGAAGAGGTTCGGAAATTTTTCCAAATTTTGGCCCGTGGATATATATAGCCTGACCCTGTCGGTGTGACCGAGTGGAACAACTCGGTGGCACCGAGATGCATAACTGCAAGCAGTTACAGCAACTCGGTGTGACCGAAAAGTTCAAATTGGTCGCACCGAGATTGCAAACCTAGATCGACTTAGTGATCTCGGTATGACCGAAATGGATGAATTGGTCAGACCGAAAGGCACAAAAAAGTTTTGGAAGTTTAAGTCTATGACGTATCGGGGACTCCGAGTGCTCCTCACACAAAGTGGTTCAAATATGACTTGATCAAACTTTGTGATGTAGCATGAATAGAGTTTGAGATGAGGAAAGCATAGATAGCTAGAGAAGGTTCTTAGGCATTCTTGTCCATCCACTTGGCAAAAGAAAAAGAAACCAAGTAGCCAAACAACAAGTGGATGTTCTCGAATGAGTAAATTATGCAACCAACATGCTCACACAATAAAATGGCAAATGAAATATGTGGCAAAGCATGCACAACCAATTCTAGCATCTGTCAAGCAGTTTGGCGATGACTAGGTCATCTATATATGAGTATATTGACTTAGGAGTCAAATGAAAACATTTGATCATAGGTCATACTCACCGTTTAAGCACAAGTGGGGTTACCACTTTTACATAAAGCATTGTTGTGTTCACATCATTAGAGTTGCTTTAGCTCAAGTCTTAAAGTAAAGCTCCCCCTAGATGTGAGATCCCCCCTAAGAGGGATGAACTAACCTTGGGTTTTGTCTATGATGACTTCATGTAGGTGTTGAAGATGTGGATGCTCAATGTTGATGTAGATCATTTGGAGCAATCCTTTGGAGTGAGTTGCACTTTCAATACCTACACGGGTTAGTCCCATAAGGAACAAACAAGGATATCCAAAGACATAGAGTGATGCGCACACAAGATGATGTCTTTGAAAGCATTAAGTTACCTTGTCCCTTGTCTTACCAACAAGAGGGTTTGTGACTCCTTAAACTATTGCAAGATGTGGAAGTTGATTGCACTTGTTCTTGCCAAAATGATAAGAGTGAAGTATGTTGGCGGAGTCACCTCAAGAACTCTCTAGTTCTTCTTCTTCTGGATCCACACCATCTTGATGGGAATCCTCGGAGTTGTAGTCATACTTGATGAAGTAGAGCTTGATGTAGACTTGGGAACCCACTTGACCAAGGCCTTAGGTGCTTCTTCAAATGCATCAATTTCCTCTTGAAGCTTATCCTTGCCTTTTTGCTTGTGGTCTTGTGGTGGAAGATCATATTGAGCTTGTGTCCCTTTGAAGGAAGTAGGATCATACTTCTCTTGTTGAGGAACAAACTTCGTCTTGGGGTATTGATCTTCTTCCCACTCAACTCCATTAGCATTGAACTTTCGTTCAAAACCAAGACCTTGGTTCTTCCGGTGCCTTCCTTGCTTGCGCACAATTTCCTCAAATTGCTTACTCCCGGCAAGACTCTTGTAAACACCTTTCTCTATAATTCCCTTCAATAAGCTATTTTGCTGCTCAAGTGTAACTTGGCTAAGAGAATCATTAGTGGAATCAAGAGAACTACTAGAAGCAACAACATTGGATTTAGTATGATTATTGTTACTACTAGAGGAAGAATCTTTCTTGTTCTTGTTACTAGACTTGACTTGAGGTATGTAAGTGGATAAGAGTAAATGCTTGGCAATGTAAGAAGAACTTTTATTGCGAAGATCATCATTGATTGCCTTTAAGAACTCATGCTCTTGCTCAAGGTTGAGCTTTTCAAACCTTAATTTCTCATGAGTCCTGAAAAGTTCTCGATGATCTCCTAAGATAGTTTCATGAGCTAACTTAAGAGTGTTTAGTTCTTTAGTTAGAGACTCAATCTTCTCCTTATCATTGTCATTCGTTTTATCTTGATTAGCATGATTAATTGACGTTTCATCATAGTATTCATCACTAGAGTTGTCAACAAGTAAATCATCATCACCTAACAAGTCATGTTCATCTCTATTGAAATCGACATACTCGGGGTGTGTTACCTTTGGACCTTTGGCCATGAAGCATCTTACAATTCCTTCATTTGGTGAATCAAATATGTCGTAGGAGTTGGTTGACACAAGTGCTAGACCGGCAACACCTTCATCTTGAGTATATTCGGAGTCAAAGTGATAGCTTCTCTCAGAGTGATTGTCGGAGTCGGAGCCGGATACCCATTCACCAACATGAGCTTGATGTCTTCGTTTTGTGTAGCTCCTTGATGACTTTTCCTTTCTTTCCGAATCCTTGCTTCTCCGGAATGTTCTTCGTTCATAACGATCATCTCTACTCCTTCTCTCTCTTGATGGTGATTCTTCTCTTCTACTTCTTCTTTTTGGAGAATATTCTCTTCTCTTGTAGGGTGCCGTACACTCATTGGAATAGTGTCCGGGTCTTCCACAATTGTAGCAATTACGCTCTCGACTAGAAGATCTTTTGTCGTTGTAGGACCTTGACTTGAACTTCTCTCTTTGCTTCTACTCTTGTAGAATTTGTTGAAGTTCTTCACCATTAGGCTCCATTCTTCATTGAAGGTTTGTTTCTCACTTGATGATGTGGGAGCTTCACATGAGGCTTTGTAAGCACCACTTGACTTGTTATGGAGCTCCTCCTTATCCTTGAGTGACATCTCATGAGCAACGATTCTTCCAATGACTTCCGTTGGCTTGAGATTTTTGTAATTGGGCATCATTTGGATCAATGTGCATACGGTATCATATTTTCTGTCCAAAGCTCTTAGGATCTTCTTGATGATGAATTTGTCGGTCATCTCTTCACTTCCTAAGCTGACAATCTCATTTGTAATAAGAGCAAGCCTAGAGTACATTTCAGCGACACCTTCACCATCCTTCATTTTGAACTTGTCAAGTTGACTTTGAAGCACATCCAACTTGGATTCCTTGACGGAGTCGGTACCTTCGTGCATATCAATCAAAGTATCCCAAATTTTCTTTGCATTCTCAAGATGGCTGATTTTGTTGAATTCTTTGGGGCACAATCCGTTGAAGAGGATATCACAAGCTTGAGCATTATATTGCAACATCTTCAACTCTTCCGCGGTAGCTTCACGGTTCAGTTCTCTCCCATCAAAGAATTCACCTTGCAAGCCAATACATACAATAGCCCAAACGGTGTGGTTATGTCCAAAAATATGCATTTTCATCTTATGCTTCCAACTAGCAAAATTAGTACCATCAAAGTAAGGACCTCTATGATGGTAATTTCCCTCGCTAGACGCCAAACTCTCCTAGGTTGTGAAACCAAGGCTATGACTACCAAAAGCTATGAAAATCAAAGCAAATGTAGACCAAAGCTCTGATACGACTTATACGATCGAAAGTATGTCTAGAGAGGGGTGATTAGACTACTTGACCAAATAAAAATCTATCCTTTTCCCAATTTTAGTTCTTGGCAGATTTTAACAACTTTGGACTAATCAAGCAATCTTGACACAATTCAAGCAAGCATGCAAAGAGTATATGAGCAGCGGAAAGTAAAGCATGCAACTTGCAAGAATGTAAAGGGAAGGGTTTGGAGGATTCAAACGCAATTGGAGACACGGATGTTTTTGTCGTGGTTCCGATAGGTGGTGCTATCGTACATCCACGTTGATGGATACTTCAACCCACGAAGGGTAATGGTTGCGCGAGTCCACGGAGGGCTCCACCCATGAAGGGTCCACGAAGAAGCAACCTTGTCTATCCCACCATGGCCGTCGCCCATGAAGGACTTGCCTCACTAGCGGTAGATCTTCACGAAGTAGGCGATCTCCTTGCCCTTACAAACTCCTTGGTTCAACTCCACAATCTTGTCGGAGGCTCCCAAGTGACACCTAGCCAATCTAGGAGACACCACTCTCCAAGAAGTAACAAATGGTGTGTTGATGATGAACTTCTTGCCCTTGTGCTTCAAATGATAGTCTCCCCAACACTCAACTCTCTCTCACATGATTTGGATTTGGTGGAAAGAAGATTTGAGTGGAAAGCAACTTGGGAAGGCTAGAGATCAAGATTCATATGGGAGGAATGGAATATCTTGGTCTCAACACAAGCGTAGGTGGTTCTCTCTCAGAAAATGTGTATTGGAAGTGTAGGTTTGTTATGATGGCTCTCTCCACGAATGAAGAGGAGGTGGAGGGGTGTATATAGCCTCCACACAAAATCTAACCGTTACACACAACTTGCCAAACTCGGTGGGACCGAATTATAAACTCGGTCGGACCGATTCAGCAAATCTAGTGACTGTTAGGATTTTGGTGGGACCGACATGCAACTCGGTAGGACCAATATGGTTAGGGTTAGGGCATAACGTAATCTCGGTGAGACCGATTACACAAACTCGGTGAAACCGATTTTGGTAATAAGCTAACCAGAGAGTTGGTCACGTAAACTCGGTGGGACCGATTTGCTCATCTCTGTGAGACCAAAATGTTACAAAAAGGAAACAGAGAGTTTACATTGCAATCTCGGTGGGACCGATCGCTCATCTTGGTGGGACCAAAATGTTACGAAGGGAAACAGAGAGATTACAATCCCATCTCGGTGAGACCAAGATCCCTATCGGTGAGGCCGATTTGCCTAGGGTTTGTGGCAGTGGCTATGACATCTGAACTCGGTGGCGCCGGATAGAGAAAAATCGGTGGGGCCGAGTTTGACTATTGGTTAGGTCATATGTGGATGCGAGAAAGTAGTTGAGGGCTTTGGAGCATATCACTAAGCATTTTGAGCAAGAGCCTCATTAAGCAACACCTCATCCCTCCTTGATAGTATTGACTTTTCCTATAGACTCAATGTGATCTTGGATCACTAAAATAGAAAATGTAGAGTCTTGAGCTTTGAGCTTGAGCCAATCCTTTTGTCCTTAGCATTTTGAGGGGTCCACTTTTCTCACCCATGCCTTGGCAATCATTGAGTTTTCCTGAAATATTAATCTTGAAATAGCATTAGCTCAATGAGCTATATGTTGTTAGGAATTACCAAAACCACCTAGGGATAGTTACACTTTCACAGGGCGGCTGGCCCGGTCGCGGCGGCCGGCTGCAAGGGCGGCGGCTGCCCGTAGGGCCCGGCCAGGTAGAGGCGGATGCCCTGGACGGCGTTGACGAGGTCATTGAGGACCCCGGTCATCTTCGCCGGCGAGTAGATGGTGACGGGCGGCGCGGTGGAGGGGGGGCGCATCTGGCAGGTGGAGGTGCCGGCGATGGAGTCCAGCGGCGCGACGGGGAGAGCCAGCGGCGGGTGGAGAGAGGCAGCAGCGCGGTGGTGACGGGCAGCGTCGGGTTGGGTGGTGGTGCAGACATGATCCGAACCGAGATACCTGATACCAAATTGGTAGGAGCTGAGACCCTACCGGGTCTAGAGCGTAGGTTATAGGGGAAGGAGGGGGCTGGGCGTCGTGTTGCTCGCGGTCGCCGGCGGCAGGGCGCCGTCGTGCGCGAGAGAGGAGGCGGCGGCACAAGGAGCTGGAGGCGGCTAGGGTTAGGGTCCGGCTCCTCTAGGAGCCGGGCAATAGATTTATTCTTATTACTTGTTGCTTGATTAGATTGACATATCTTCTCTTCTTACATAGAGAGGTTTACTTACTCCTAAGCAAACGATCTTAATAATAATAAAATAATTGGGCTAAGCCCCTAATAATAATAAAATAACTTGGGCCACAATCCATTGAACTAAACCTCTAATATGTCGGTCATAACAGAAGCAACTGATTGTTTTGGTACCAGATTGGATTCGTCGCAGACTTGTTCCGTGACTCCTCTTTCATCGAAGAACCCGCGGCCAATCGGGCTGTAAGGAACAATTCCAATCCCCAGTTCTCTGGGGTCCACAGACAAAGCAGAAGAATCAGTTCCTTTATTACATGATCAGTAACTCGGGACTATCTATTATGAAAGTGGAATTTGTGATAAAAGAAATTCACCTGCAGAGCGGTACAATGTCTGGCTCGATGTCGCGAGCCCACAGCGACCACTCCATCTGCACCGTGGAGATCGGGTGCACGGCATGAGCATGCCTGATGGTGTCAGGGCTCGCCTCCGACAGCCCAATGTACCTGACCTTCCCCTCCTCCACCAGCTTCTTGAGCTCACCGATCCGCAGAAGAAGCACGTCTCACTTCGGAGCGTTTTATAGAGGGCTCGTCAACTTGGATACGAAGTACTCCCTCCAGGTTCTCCAGGTTTAAAAACAGTCGTACACGTTTTTATCAACCCAGATGATCTAAAGTTTGATCAAGTTTATACACAGAATTATCAACAACGTGAACCCGGTCTAATTTCCTTCATAAGAAACTCTCCAAACACCATTATATGCGTTTTTATTTACAATATTATTTGTTTATACTGAAAACAAATACTCCATACCATATTATCTGCTTATTACTTACTGCAACTAGCAAAGCTAGCCAGATTGATAACCTCGCTAGGACCGTTGGTGGCACATGCAAGTTTTTCTTATTTTATTATTGCAACACTACTTGAAGAAGACTTAGGTGCTACCTGTTGATACTTTGGTTCTCAAATGAAAGAAAAGTGATGGTTTGCTTTATTTATAAAACAGAGCGAAAGCCTTTTTTAAAAATAAAAGAAAAGCTACCGCACGCTACAAACCCTTGCTATTCAAATCACAACAACCGGCTACCAATTAAATTTTGGAGTTGGCAAATAACCTACTATCCATTGCCTGTCGGGTATGTATAACTTAATTACTTAAATACTCTTAGGTGATGTTATGCATTTTTTTTAGAAAAACAACAGGACTCTGCTACGTATTTTTATTGATTTTCAGATAATAAAGTACAAAAGAGAAGTCTTGAAACCAAAGTCAGCAAAACTAAAACAAAACAACAACAAAGAAACAAAGGAAGGAGCTATGGAGGCAGAAGTTACAACAACCGTGTAAACGGCTGTGGCCTGAATATCCGTTTCGTTCGTCTGTTTACACGGAATGACATGTCGCGGTTGCTAATACGTTTTTGAATGCCATTCCTAGCATCCGTGGCACGTATTGGCTTGTGTTAATAAGAAGTCATCTCTCCGTACTCTTTGAACGACATGTCGCTGTTGCTACACTAGAATTCAAGCAGATCGGAATTCATCAGCCAATCGGCCTATGGATATGTTGGTCCATTCGTTTATCTGAACGATATATCGCTGTTGCTAATAAGCTGCTGCCTTCTGGTGTTCTAGCCTACCACGTCAGGCAAACTGGCCTGCTAATAGTCAACTCAAAAAGTGACGACGGTTGAAAATAAGAGCAAATTACTACGAGATTTAATCTAAATAAACAAAAGATAAATCATGAGAGCAGTAGCAGAAATTAAACTAATCATGTGAACTAGCATAGTAGATGAACATATCACATCTAGGGCACATATTAGAAACATGGATTCTACCACGATCTCGAAGAAGAAGGATAGAATCACATATGGTGCAGCGGAAACAACACCGCCGGCATTGGTGTTGTCGCCCATGTCGTCGAGGATGCCGAGGTCGGGAAAGAAGTCGTCGTTGACGAAGTCGTCGCTGCCAGCAGTCGCGCGAGTGCGCTCCCCAAAAACCTGATCGCCCCTCTCGCGTACAGGATCACGAGAAGCGGGGTTCCGGAGGGATGGAGAAGACTTGCTTGTCGTCGCAACGATCTGGAACGGTGGTGCGAAATCATACGATACGGCGGCGGCTAGGGTAGACGTCTGCCTGACTACATAGTGCGGGCCGGGTAGGTCGTGGGAGTAAACGCCACGCCCGAGTCGCGATCCAAAAGAATCGGAAACGGTTCAGTAATTAACGCGTCCGTTAATTATTAATTAATGACTCATTAATGTTTCTCGAGCAGCAAAAATATAGACAACGTGCATAGCTCTGTCCTTGGCTCGGCTCAATCCCGCAACCCGCGGCGGATCGTGACGAGGCGTGGCGTGGCGTGGCAAGGGAGAGCGAGGAGGAGGAGCGTGCATGTAGGTCTCCTCTTCACATGCTCATACAAGTGGTAGAAGAGCTCATCTTATAAAGAAGTGCAACTCTCACTCAACTTACATGGTGGGACTAAACTTTAGTCTCACTCACTCCACTCACATGTGTGCATGAATGGGCCAAGAGGATTTCAGAATTTTAGTTGGGCTTTGGACCAAAGGCCTACTAGCAAAATTCTAACAATCCCCCTCAAAGTCTCATTGGCACATCTCATCATTTAGTTCCAAAACATTGTTTATATACCGGTGCTCAGTGGAGAATGTAAAGTTGAACTTCCACTCAGAGATTTATGCTACACTAGATCACAACTTGAATAGTGGACTATGCCTTGAACTATAAGTTTTCTGCGAGACTAGTTTCACACAAATTCTTGACCGATACTGGACTGCCGCAAAGCTTCCCCGCGGGTGGAGCGTATACGTCATATGTCAGGGACTTTGATGAATTTGTTAGAGAACATCCAATTCTCACAGACTGCGACGATACCAGTCAAATTCATATAGGTGTGTTCCTCAGGAGATGCTCTGCAGGACAACATCTCTGCTTACCCGAATAAGCCACTTGGAACACATTAAGATAAGTATCAACCTGCCATGCAGATCAGGAGAGTATTGCTTCTTCACAGAGTGACATAATTAATATAGGGATACTCTCCTCCCAGCCGACCAACATCTTGTCTCCCACTTCTACTTCACGGGATCTCCGATCACATAGAGTGGTTTACCACTATGGACAACTCATGCGGTGGGTCTCAAACCCATCTCCATCGATGCATTATCTATCACATTACATGATAAACCCATTATGAAGGGATCTGCCAAGTTTTTTGATGTTTGGATATAATCCAATGTAATAACTCCGGAGTTCCTCAATTTCCTGACAGATTTTAGTCTCCTCTTCACATGTCTTGAAGACTTCACATTGTCCTTAGAATTATTTATCTTGACGATCACAGTTTGATTATCACAGTTCATCAGGATAGGGGGTATTGTTTTTTCAACCATAGGTAAGTCCATCAAAAGCTCACGAAGCCACTCTGCTTCAACAAAGGGCGATGTCTAATGCTGTGAGTTCTGCTTCCATAGTTGACCTCGTTAAGATGGTCTGCTTGCAAGACTTCCAAGAAACAGCCCCCACCAAGTGTAAAAACATAACCACTTGTGGCCTTAATCTCATCAGCATCAGATATCCAGTTTGAGTCACTATAACCCTCCAGTACCCTTGGATACCCGGTATAGTGAATCCCATAGCTCGTAGTGCCTTTCAAGTAGCGCATAACTCTCTCAAGCGCATGCCAATGATAATCTCTCGGTTTTGACACAAACCGACTCAGCTTGCTCACAGCAAAAGAGATGTCAGGCCTCGTGGCACTCGCCAAATACATAAGCGAGAGCCAATAATCTGAGAATACCTCAGTTGATCTCTAGCAATCCGTCGATTCTTTCAAAGCAACACACTATCATCATATGGAGTTGGAGAAGGCGTGCAGTCGCTATACCCAAAACGACTCAAGGTCTTTTCTAGACTGAAGCAGTGTGACCCCACCATTCTCATCTCTCAATAGCTTGATGTTTAAGATAACACCAGCTACTCCTAGATCCTTCATCTCAAAACAACGAGATAAGAAATCCTTAACCTCCTTGATTAGATCAAGTTTGGTTCCAAAGATCAGTATGTCATCGACATACAGACAAAGAATAACTCCTTCGCCCCTACCATGGCGATAGTACACACATTTGTCACCATCGTTTACTACAAAGCCGACAACAGTTAATGTTCTTTCGAACTTCTCATGCCACTCCTTAGGAGCTTGTTTAAGGCCATATAAAGACTTTAATAACTTGCACACCTTTCCTTCCTGACCAGGTGTTGGGGAACGCAGTAATTTCAAAAAAAATTCCTATGCACATGCAAGATCCATCTAGGTGATGCGTAGAAACGAGAGGGGAGAGTGCTGTCCACGTACAATCGTAGACCGAAAACGGAAGCGTTATGACAACACGGTTGATGTAGTCGTACGTCTTCACGATCCGACCGATCCTAGTACCGAAAGTACGACACCTCCGTGATCTGCACACGTTCGGCTCAGTGACGTCCCACGAACTCTCGATCCAACTGAGTGTCGAGGGAGACCTCCGTCAGCACGACGGCGTGATGACGGTGATGATGAAGTTACCAACACAGGGCTTCGCCTAAGCACTACAACGATATGACCGAGGTGGAATCTTTGGAGGGGGCACCGCACACGGCTAAGACAACTGTCAACTTGTGTGTCTATGGAGTGCCCCCCTCCCTCGTATATAAAGGAATGGAGGAGGGGGAGGGCTGGCCCTCTATTTGGGGCGCCCAAGGGGAGTAGGATTTTCCCCTTTCCCTAGTTGGATTAGGAGATGAAGGAAGGGGGAGAGAGGGGGGAGGAAAGGGGGGCCGGCCCCCCACCCAATTCAGATTGGGCTTGGGGGGGGGCGCCCCTCCTAGGCTCCCTTCTCCTCTCTCCCACTATGGCCCAATAAGGCCCATATACTTCCCGGGGGGGGGGGGGGGGGTTCTGGTAACCACCCGGTACTCCGGTAAATGCTTGGACTCACCCGGAACCATTCCGATGTCCAAACATAGTCATCCAATATATTGATCTTTATGTCTCGACCATTTCGAGACTCCTCGTCATGTCCGTGATCATATCCGGGACTCCGAACAACCTTCGGTACATCAAAACACATAAACTCATAATACCGATTGTCACCGAACGTTAAGCGTGCGGACCCTACGGGTTCGAGAACTATGTAGACATGACCGAGACTCATCTCCGGTCAGTAACCAATAGCGGAACCCGGATGCTCATATTGGTTCCTACATATTCTACGAAGATCTTTATCGGTCAAACCTTATAACAACATACGTTGTTCCCTTTGTCATCGGTATGTTACTTGCCCAAGACTCGATCGTCGGTATCTCAATACCCAGTTCAATCTCATTACCAGAAAGTCTCTTTACTCGTTTCGTAATGCATCATCCCGCAACTAACTCATTAGTCACATAACTTGCTAGGCTTATAGTGATGTGCATTACCGAGAGGGCCCAGAGATACCTCTCCGAAACACGGAGTGAGAAATCCTAATCTCGATCTATGCCAACCCAACAAATACCATCGAAGACACATGTAGAGCATCTTTATAATCACCCAGTTACGTTGTGACGTTTGATAGCACACTAAGTGTTCCTCCGGTATTCGGGAGTTGCATAATCTCATAGTCATAGGAACATGTATAAGTCATGAAGAAAGCAATAGCAATAAACTAAACGATCAAGTAATAAGCTAACTGAATGGGTCAAGTCAATCACATCATTCTCTAATGATGTGATCCCATTAATCAAATGACAACTCATGTCTATGGCTAGGAAACTTAACCATGTTTGATTCAACGAGCTAGTCAAGTAGAGGCATACTAGTGACACTCTGTTTGTCTATGTATTCACACATGTACTAAGTTTCCGGTTAATACAATTCTAGCATGAATAATAAACATTTATCATGATATAAGGAAATATAAATAACAACTTTATTATTGCCTCTAGGGCATATTTCCTTCAGTCTCCCACTTGCACTAGAGTCAATAATCTAGATTACACAGTAATGATTCTAACACCCATGGAGTCTTGGTGCTGATCATGTTGTGCTCCTGAGAGAGGTTTAGTCAACGGGACTGCAACATTCAGATCCGTATGTATCTTGCAAATATCTATGTCTCCCTCCTTGACTTGATCGCGGATGGAAATAAAGCGTCTCTTGATGTGCTTGGTTCTCTTGTGAAATCTGGATTCCTTTGCCAAGGCAATTGCACCAATATTGTCACAAAGAAATTTCATTGGACCCCATGTACTAGGTATAACACCTAGATCGGATATGAACTCCTTCATCCAGACTCCTTCATTTGCTACTTCCGAAGCAGCTATGTACTCCGCTTCACACGTAGATCCTGCCACGACGCTTTTCTTAGAACTGCACTAACTGACAGCTCCACCGTTCAATATAAATACGTATCCGGTTTCTGACTTAGAGTCATCCGGATCAGTGTCAAAGCTTGCATCGACGTAACCATTTACGACGAGCTCTTTGTCACCTCCATAAATGAGAAACATATCCTTAGTCCTTTTCAGGTATTTCAGGATGTTCTTGACCGCTGTCCAGTGATCCTAGGGATGGCACCCACAGGGTTTGGGTACGGGTGGAGTTACCCCATACCCTTACCCACCCCCCTTGAGCCTACCCATTACCCGTACCCATACCTGTCAACGGGTACAATTTTTTCCCATACCCATCACCCGACAGGGTAAATGGGTACCCACGGGTGAAAATACCCATGTGTGCACACATCAAATTTAGCAAGAAATAATCATAAACGACATCACACAATGCTCATATATACGTACATCATAACATCTATATGTATCATCTATATACAAAAAAAAATCGTACTCATCACAACATCTACATACATCATGTATAGGCAGACATCCATGCTTATATGGACGATGAGCACTGAAATCACGATTCACATATATACATCATAACATCTCTACGTATCATGTATATATAAAAAATCATATTCATCACAGCAGCTACATACATCATGTATAGGATAAAAGACACATCATATCATCACATCATCTATACATCTACATACCATCTACGAATGAATCACACCATTTATATAAATCATACACAAAATTGAAACTCACCAAGCAACAATAGCCTTGCTCTTGTTCATGTGTTTGGTGGCAGCAGAGAATCGACTAAGTGGGCTAGGGCGAGGTGGACGGCTTGACGTGTTGCGAAGATGATACACCTTGGATACCGAGGCAGGAGGTACAGGTCCTTTATGTTGGCCAGGGGCTTGGCCCTTTCCTGGCGGACGGAGAGGGATGGCACCATCCAACAATGGTGTTGCGCTGTGGTGGTTGCCGCCGTCCGCTCAGTCCGCATGTGAGCGTGAGCTGCATGTCCTTCTCCTCGTCACCATCCGTGCAGAAGTTGTGGTCCTCGCCCCCAAGGTCGATGGCGTCCGAGCGGCTGGTAGCTCTGGCGATGACGAGGCAGTGAGCAGCTGAAGCGTTGGTGGCGGGGACTAGCGATGCCCGAGGAGGCAAGGAGACCAGGAGATGGGTAGGATATCAATCTCCGTCTCTCTGAATATGGAACATGACCATGTATAGATTATTTACCTAAGCGGCTAAGCCTAATCACGTTAATCACGCAGAGAAAACGAGATATATGGAATTCCTTCTATCTTCCATGTACGTGCGTGCGTGGGTGGGCAGCATGGAATGATTTTGTGCTTTAAAAAAACATAGAATGATCTTGTGGCAAGTTAGATTAGATAAATGAATAGTGAAGGCCCACTTAACAGATTTTTATGCGGGTATATGGGTACACCGGTATGGGTTATGCTATTCCGTACCCGTACCCACTCTACCCGATGGGTTTAATATTTTTCTATTAATATACTCATGGGTAATTTTTTATCCCATACCCTTACCCTAATAGAGTTTTTACCCGCCGGGTACGTGGGTAATGGGTACCCATTGCCATCCCTAAGTGATCCACTCCTGGATTACTTTGGTACCTCCCTGCTAAACTAATAGAAAGGCACACATCAGGTATGGTACACAACATTGCATACATGATAGAACCTATGGCTGAAGCATAGGGAATGACTTTCATTTCTCTCTATCTTCTGCAGTGGTCGGGCATTGAGTCTGACTCAACTTCACACCTTGTAACACAGGCAAGAACCCTTTCTTTGCTTGATCCATTTTGAACTTCTTCAAAACTTTATCAAGGTATGTGCTTTGTGAAAGTCCAATTAAGCGTCTTGATCTATCTCTATAGATCTTGATGCCCAATATATAAGCAGCTTCACCGAGGTCTTTCATTGGAAAACTCTTGTTCAAGTATCCTTTTATGCTATCTAGAAATTCTATATCATTTCCAATTAGAAATATGTCATCCACATATAATATTAGAAATGCTACAGAGCTCCCACTCACTTTCTTGTAAATACAGGCTTCTCCAAAAGTCTGTATAAAACCATATGCTTTGATCACACTATCAAAACATTTATTCCAACTCCGAGATGCTTGCACCAGTCCATAAATGGATCGCTGGAGCTTACACACTTTGTTAGCATCCTTTGGATTGATAAAACCTTCGGGTTGCATCATATACAACTCTTCTTCCAGAAATCCATTCAGGAATGCAGTCTTTACATCCATTTGCCAAATTTCATAATCATAAAATGCAGCAATTGCTAATGTCGGGGATATACCCCGCGGCGTAACCCAGCACGAAGTATAACCCGACCGGACTTGGTGACTCACTAGTAACCCGGTGGGCGGGCCAGACGGATGACAAGGCCCAAGGCCCAGAAGGTCGGTTCATACTATGGTGGGCCGGTTTACAAGCAAAGGCATAAGGAATGTTTACCTTACAAGGAGTTAAGACCTGGACTTGTATCCGGTTTATATTAGAAGGTAGACTAGTCCTAATCCTAATAGGACTCCACATGTAACCCGCCCCTTCAACTTATATAAGGAGGGGCAGGGCTCCCCAAAGAGGGACAAGTAACAAGCAAGAAACAATCTCTAGGGCTAGACACAACTAGAGGAGAGCCGGATTTACGGTGTCTCCCTCATGAGCATAATGAGACCTAGCCACAAACAACACGTAGGGCTATTACCAGATGATGTTTCCCGGGGCCCGAAGCTGTCTAAATCCTTGTCTTGTGTTGCGTCTCTCGATTCTGCTCAACCCCTCTCAAGCTACCACAAAGATGTGTTGGCATCACGACTAAGTCATCACACTAAGGACATCTGCCGTGACAATTCCATGACAGTTGGCGCCCACCGTGGGGCTCGCGCACGGTGGTGTTGAGTTCTTGAAGGGATTTCTTATAGGGACGAGAAGTTCGTAATTTCCGGATGAAGAAGAGCTGGTTGGAAAAGATCTGCATCAGCTTCGAGTTCATCGGTCCAAATTCATAGTTTGGAAGATTTAAAGGAAGGTTAAGGTTACGATTTGATGGAAGTCACAAGTCGCCAACACCATCAGTGTGTCAAGTTTCCGTTGGTTGCTCGCCAAAACCTGTACGGTCAGAGTCGCCGTCGCGGTTCAATCATCAACAGCAAAGGAAAAGTCAAGAAAAATAAAACAAAGCACTGAGAAGGATTTGATCCAGCGCAGCAGGGTCTCACCGCAACAATCGCTAACCACCCAATCCTGTTGACTTCGGTCAAAGTAACTACAACCCGGAGAAGGACTCGGACTCTGCCGCAGCTGTGGCCATGCCTCGCTGATGCCTCTTCGCCTCCGGGCCTCGCCTCGACGGCTTGCTAGTAACCAGCCTCAAGTTTGGAAGCTCAGCCACGTCTTCTTGTCCACGTACAGCTTCAAGTCCCGAGGCAATTAAACCAACGCTGTTGCATGCTACTTTCACATAAAAGAAAAAAAATAGAGGAAAAGATACGATCTGCCAGGTTTGAGTACTACTAGTATTCATGATTTGGAAAAATACTATTCCCTCCGTTCGAAATTACTAGTCACAAAAATGGATAAAAACGGATGTATCTAAAACTAAAATACATTTAGATACATCTATTTCTTTGATAAGTATTTCCGGACGAAAGGAGTACTTGAGTATGCCATCACAAAAAGGAGAGAGAGGCCACGACCTGGCGGTTGAGACGGACGTAGATTTGGCAGACCAACAAACGGATTTGGCGGGTCACTTGAGCCGCCACCCCGCGGCTGCGGCCACGGCCTCACCTCGAAGTTGGCCATCGTCATCCACGCCCACATGCGTCAAAAAAAATAAAAAAAATCAGGTGCTATTTCTCCTATACATATTTCTTTAGTACACGTTAATTACTTCAAGCGCAACTACTCTGCTCTACGGTATTTTTTATATGCAGGGTAATCATTTGCTATAAAAGTGGCATTATACCGTGGATATGGAGCGCACGACATCATCATTTTGCACTGACGGTTCATTTGACCATGCCCGGTGCCGACTCAACCGTCCGCGCCCACGTCGACTTATCTGTCCGTGCGATTTACGACGCAACGACCGATTCACGCGCCCGCTCCGTCTTCTAAATGTTGTGATTGACTCCTGCATATACATCAACAAATCAGAGCCACATCTGCTCATACAAGTTGTCCAATGGACATATGCGAGCCGCCGGGGCCGCATTGAACCGCCTCTGCCGTATTGAACCGCCCAGGCTATATTAAGTCATCGGCCTGCCTGAGCCGCCTCTGTTGCATTGAACGGATCATCCATCATCCGAAAAATCAGGTGATATCCATCTAAATTTATCTGATTAACATTTATTGTTTTTTGTCAAAATTTTTTTTTTACTCTGCCCTGTAATATTTTTACACGGGACAATTTTTTATGCTATTATACCACGGATACGGAGTGCATACATTAGCATTCGTCCATGCCATGCTGCTCGACAGATATGTGTGCAAGCCGCCGTTCCCGCAGTCCGGTCTACATCAACATACGACCGACTCTCCCCGTTCACACCGGCTTACAACGCCACGGCCGATTCATCTGTCTGCTCGCATGGCCGACTCGCCCATGATTGATTTCAGCTTCACCGTGGTGATCATCAACTCCGCGGTGGATATTTTCTGGCCTAACATATCAGGTGAAATCCATCCATTATATTTTTACATTATATATTGCTTTCTTTAAAGAGCAATTACTCTGGCTTGCAAGTTCGCCAATACAGGACATGTTATATCACTGAGCTGTTGAAGGACTCATACCGGTTTGTATCACGGTCAAATATGGAGAATCTCAAGACAACTCCTCGAGTCACCTTAACATTCGGGGACTATAATGGCATGACTCTTGGCCAGTATCAGTAATCCAGAACTCCAGGTCATTGGAGGGACAAAATAACCCGGCCCCGGAGATTACTGCTATATTGATAAGAATTTAAAGGCCGTCAGAAAATTGTCGGTTCAAAAATAAAAATTCCGGTTTAAAATTCGGTTCAACAGGCATCTCTCTCCCGCAAAGCTTTGAAGCTCTCAAATCCAGTTCAAACATCCGGCTCAAGGTAAAATTGTCTCTTACAAAGCTTTTAAGCTCTCAAATCCGGTTCAAAGTTCCGGTTCAAAAAGAATGAATCTCTCGCAAGATTCGAGTTCTCAGAAAAATTAAAGGTTGCCAAAGAGAACTTGATGCCATGATGCGCGGTTCAAACATGGGTATCCTGCCTTACAGCTTATCTTATTATGGTCACTTGGGGGCTTCCTGCTCATCGAGCATAGCTGTAGATACCCTCTTGATCGCCGCGATGCCAAAATTTATATGGTCACTTGGGGGCTTCCTGTTCAAACATAGGTCGTATTCGAACCAAAGAGAACATAGTTGTCGGTACCCTCTTGATCGGCACACTGCCAAACTCACCAGGGGGATTCCTGATCATATTCGAATCATAGCTTAACCCCTTTTGGGTCCGACTTGTATCGTATTCGAATCAGGGTCGTTAAAAACCTCTCAAGGTCATTTGGGGGCTTCCTGTTCAAACATAGGTCGTATTTGAACCAAAGAGAACATAGCTGTTGGTACCCTCTTGATCGACGCAACGCCAAAGCCACTGGGGGCTACATGATCGTATTTGAATCCTAGCTTAACCCCTTTGGAACGGTTTACTGATCGTATTCGAATCAGAAACCGCGATTTTTATTTGGTTTAAGTTTTTTGCAAAACAATCTTTGATTTTGTCTTGAGACTTTTTTGTTCAGATCTAAGTACAAGTGTGGTTTCGTTTAAACCCGGCTTGACTTTGGACGATAAGTCGCCAGCATGTGACAATCATCATATATTTGGAAGTATTGGCTTCTAAGGATTGGGTTATCACCCTTACTGCACAGGTCATGTAAACCGGCAGTACAAATTCAATATCACAATGGTTATATGTGGGATATTATGACCCGCCCTGCGGTAAACCGCCAAGGGATTTTGTGATCTACTTGTGTGCAGGATAAGACTACATTTGGGTGGTTACCCTCCTTGGCTTTTGACGTTAGGTCGCCAGGGCATATGTTGTTTAAACTCTGTGCAGGATTTGCAGAACTATGACTTATATAAATGCTTAAGTCCAAGCTCATCATTAAAATTGATGCTTCAAAATGGCTATCCGTTCTGGATTTTCTCAAAGGCTATAAATAGTCGGGTTATAACAATTCCAGATTACAATGGAGGCGTATTAAGTCGCCATCGGCCAAGAGCTGGCGGGTATTTAAAACTCCGGATTTACTTGTCAACAGATAAGATATTTGAATCTTTAAATAGCCAAACTTGGCTGGATTTTCGTTATGATATTGAATGATTGAGGTTTTCAAACGGGTTATTCAAATCTTTAATAGCCAACATGGCTGGATTTTTATTATGGTTATCAGTAACTAATATTATGATTGAGGTTTTCAAAGTTGCTTCAGCGCAATGGCTATTATTTTATCAATTGATATGATTTATTCTACAATGAAAGGAATAGTCCCGAGTCGCTGCATGCTTACGACCCGGCCCTTGGGGGCTACATTATTCAAATTAAGCATGCACCATGACATTTGGGGGCTAATGCAAAGTCATTTTTTGCTCACTTTATTGAAGACCCGACTCATCACATTGTAATGAGCCGGCCCTTGGGGGCTACCAATTGCTCCTGTCAACAATTCAAGGTACACAAGTCTTAATCCATTATATTGAAGGGTCCACTACTCAGTTGGTAAAGCACAAAGCTCTTAACCTTGTGGACGTGGGTTCAAGCCCCATGATGGGGGTTACATCATATGATGTTCTTTTCAAAGAAGTATATACAAAGTCCCAGCTCAATATTATCTTACTGACCCGGCCCTTGGGGGCTACTAGTTGCTGTTCAAATCTACATGATCATATTTATAAAGTCCCTGCTCATTATTGCATAATGACCCGGCCCTTGGGGGCTACACTGGCTGAAATTTTTTGAGCATCAGGCAATTACAAGTCCCAGGTTGCTGCAAGCATGACAACCCGTCACTTGGGGGCTACATAATATGGAGTATTCAGTTGTGACTAGTGACTGAGATGAACAATCTGGATTTCTTCAAGGTTGCAACATTTATATTAAAACAAGTCTTAAGCTATCACTATGTTCTCCTCTTAAGACTTGGGGGCTACAGGTAATATGCATATAAAGGAGGAACATCTTCAAATTATCAGTTTTGAGCAAATTAGGAAGATCAATTACATGAACCGGTGTCAACAACAATTATGACCCAGCATCGTCTGTTATATAACCCGGCAATTTTGGCAATGATAAACCGACAAGTTCTACATTTTCAAACCGGCTGATATCAGTTGGATATTTGGAGACCAATATTTTTGTCAAATCAGAGCATTGAAGGTCGATTCAAATGGATTGTTTATTTACAAAATATCTTCTGTAATTAGATTGATTATGAAGCTGGTATATTGACTCGGATTTTTTAGAAGGAAGAAATAACAAGGAATTAAGGATGATCAAGTTCCGGTTTAAGAATATTTAAAGCGGAGCAAAACCCGCCAAATTTGTTCTTGTGTTTATGTTGCAGATCAGTTTAACATGGATAAATCCAAATTAAACTGGGGGCTAATGTCGGGGATATACCCCGCGGCGTAACCCGGCATGAAGTATAACCTGACCGGACTTGGCGACTCAATGGTAACCCGACAGGCGGGCCAGACGGATGACAAGGCCCAAGGCCTAGAAGGTCGGTTCATACTATGGTGGGCCGGTTTACAAGCAAAGGCATAAGGAATATTTACCTTACAAGGAGTTAAGACCTGGACTTGTATCCGGTTTATATTAGAAGGTAGACTAGTCCTAATCCTAATAGGACTCCACATGTAACCCGCCTTCAACTTATATAAGGAGGGCAGGGCTCCCCAATGAGGGACAAGTAACAAGCAAGAAACAATCTCTAGGGCTAGACACAACTAGAGGAGAGCCGGATTTTACGGTGTCTCCCTCATGAGCATAATGAGACCTAGCCAAACAGCACGTAGGGCTATTACCGTATGATGCTTCCCGGGGCCCGAAGCTATCTAAATCCTTGTCTTGTGTTGAGTCTCTCGATTCTGCTCAACCCCTCTCAAGCTACCACAAAGATGTGTTGGCCTCACGACTAAGTACTCACACTAAGGACATCTGCCGTGATAATTCCACAACAACTAACATGATTTGGACGAACTTAAGCATCACTACGGGTGAGAAGGTCTCATCGTAGTCAACTCCTTGAACTTGTCAAAAACCTTTCGCAACAAGTCAAGCTTTGTAGACAGTAACATTACCGTTGGTGTCAGTCTTCTTCTTGAAGATCCATTTATTCTTTATGGCTTGCCGATCATCGGGAAAGTCAACCAAAGTCCACACTTTGTTCTCATACATGGATCCCATCTCAGATTTCATGGCCTCAAGCCATTTCACGGAATCTGGGCTCATCATCACTTCTTCATAGTTCATAGGTTTGTCATGGTCAAGTAACATGACCTCCAGAACCGGATTACCGTACCACTCTGGTGCAGATCTTACTCTGATTGACATATGAGGTTTAGTAGTAACTTGATCTGAAGTTACATGATCATCATCATTAGCTTCCTCACTAATTGGCGTAGTAGTCACATGAACTAATTTATGTGATGAACTACTTTCTAATAAGGGAGGAGGTAAAGTTACCTCATCAAGTTCTACTTTCCTCCCACTCACTTCTTTCGAGAGAAACTCCTTCTCTAGAAAGGATCCATACTTAGCAACGAATCTCTTGCCTTTGGATCTTTGATATAAGGTGTACCCAACAGTCTCATTTGGGTATCCTATGAAGACACATTTCTCCGATTTGGGTTCGAGCTTATCAGTTTGAAGCTTTTTCACATAAGCATCGCAGCCCCAAACTTTAAGAAGTGACAATTTGGGTTTCGTGCCAAACCACAGTTCATAAGGTGTCCTCTCAACGGATTTACATGGTGCCCTATTTTAACGTGAATGCAGTCATCTCTAAAGCATAACCCCAAAACGATAGCGGTAAATCAGCAAGAGACATCATAGATCGCACCATATCTAATAAAGTGCGGTTACGACGTTCGGACACACCATTACGCTGTGGTGTTCCAGGTGGCGTGAGTTGCGAAACTATTCCGCATTGTCTCAAATGAGGACCAAACTCGTAACTCAAATATTCTCCTCCACGATCAGATCATAGAAACTTTATTTTCTTGTTACCATGATTTTCCACTTCACTCTGAAATTCTTTGAACTTTTCAAATGTTTCATACTTATGTTTCATCAAGTAGATATACCCATATCTGCTCAAATCATCTGTGAGGTCAAAAATAACTATACCCGTCGCGAGCCTCAATATTCATCGGACCACATACATCAGTATGTATGATTTCCAACAAATCTGTTGCTCGCTCCATTGTTCCGGCGAATGGAGTTTTAGTCATCTTTCCCATTAGGCATGGTTCGCAAGTACCAAGTGATTCATAATCAAGTGATTCCAAAAGTCCATCAGAATGGAGTTTCTTCATGCGCTTTACACCAATATGACCCAAACGGCAGTGCCACAAATAAGATGCACTTTCATTATCAACTCTACATCTTTTGGCTTCAATATTATGAATATGTGTGTCAGTACTATCGAGATTCAACAAAAATAGACCACTCTTCAAGGGTGCATGACCATAAAAGATATTACTCATATAAATAGAACAACCATTATTCTCCGATTTAAATGAATAACCGTCTCGCATCAAACAAGATCCAGATATAATGTTCATGCTTAACGCTGGCACCAAATAACAATTATTCAGGTCTAAAACTAATCCCGAAGGTAGATGTAGAGGTAGCGTGCGACGGTGATCACATCGACTTTGGAACCATTTCCCACGCGCATCGTCACCTCGTCCTTAGCCAATCTTCGCAATCCGTAGTCCACTGCTTTGAGTTGCAAATATTAGCAACAGAACCAGTATCAAATACCCAGGTACTACTAAAAGTATTAGTAACGTACACAACAATAACATGTATATCACATATACCTTTGTTCACCTTGCCATTCTTCTTATCCGCCAAATACTTGGGGAAGTTCCGCTTCCAGTGACCAGTCCCTTTGCAGTAGAAGCTCTCAGTCTCAGGCAAAGGTCCAGACTTGGGCTTCTTCACTTGAGCAGCAACTTGCTTGCCGTTCTTCTTGAAGTTCCCCTTCTTCCCTTTACCCTTTTTCTTGAAACTGGTGGTCTTGTTGACCATCAACACTTGATGCTCCTTCTTGATTTCTACCTCCGCAGCCTTTAGCATTGTGAAGAGCTCGAGAATCGTCTTATCCATCCCTTGCATGTTAGTTCATCACGAATCTCTTGTAGCTTGGTGGCAGTGATTGAAGAACTCTGTCAATGACACTATCATCAGGAGATTAACTCCTAGTTGAGTCAAGTGGTTGTGGTACCCAGATATTCTGAGTATATGTTCACTGACAGAACTATTCTCCTCCATTTGCAGCTATAGAACTTATTGGAGACTTCATATCTCTCAATCCGGGCATTTGCTTGAAATATTAACTTCAACTCCTGGAACATCTCATATGCTCCATGACGTTCAAAACGTTGTTGAAGTCCCGGTTCTAAGTCGTAAAGTATAGCACACTAAACTATCGAGTAGTCATCAGCTTTACTCTACCAGATGTTCTTAACGTCATCAACAGCATCTGCAGCAGGCCTGGCACCTAGCGGTGCTTTCAGGACGTAATTCTTTTGTGCAGCAATGAGGATAATCCTCAAGTTACGGACCCAGTCCGTGTAGTTGCTACCATCATCTTTCAACTTAGCTTTCTCTAGGAACGCATTAAAATTCAAAGGAACGATGTACGTGCCATTGATCTACAACAACATAGACATGCAAAATACTATCGGTACTAAGTTCATGATAAATTAAAGTTCAATTAATCATATTACTTAAGAACTCCCACTTAGATAGACATCCCTCTAATCATCTAAGTGATCACGTGATCCAAATCAACTAAACCATGTCTGATCATCACGTGAGATGGAGTAGTTTTAAATGGTGAACATCACTATGTTGATCATATCTACTATATGATTCACGCTCGACCTTTCGGTCTCAGTGTTCCGAGGCCATATCTGCATATGCTAGGCTCGTCAAGTTTAACCCGAGTATTCTGCTTATGCAAAACTGGCTTGCACCCGTTGTATGTGAACGTAGAGCTTATCACACACGATCATCACGTGGTGTATCGGCATGACGAACTTAAGCAGCGGTGCGTACTCAGGGAGAACACTTGTACCTTCAAATTTAGTGAGAGATCATCTTATAATGATACCGCCGAACTAAGAAAAATAAGATGCATAAAGGATAAGCATCACATGCAATCAATATAAGTGATATGATATGGCCATCATCATCTTGTGCCTTTGATCTCCATCTCCAAAGCACCGTCATGATCACCATTGTCACCGGCGCGACACCTTGATCACCATCGTAGCATCGTTATCGTCTCGCCAACTATTGCTTCTATGACTATCGCTACCGCTTAATGATAAAGTAAAGCAATTACATGGCGATTGCATTTCATACAATAAAGCGACAACCATATGGCTCCTGCCAGTTGACGATAACTGTGTTACAAAACATGATCATCTCATACAATAAAATTTATCATCATGTCTTGACCATATCACATCACAACATGCCCTGCAAAAACAAGTTAGATGTCCTCTAATTTGTTGTTGCAAGTTTTACGTGGCTGCTACGGGCTGAGCAAGAACCGTTCTTACCTTTTTCGTCAAGTGTGTTGTTTTAACCTTCAACAAGGACCGGGCGTAGTCACACTTGATTCAACTAAAGTTGGAGAAACTGACACCCGTCAGCCACCTGTGTGCAAAGCACGTCGGTAGAACCAGTCTCATGTAAGCGTACGCGTAATGTCGGTCCGGGCCGCTTCATCCAACAGTACCGCCGAATCAAAGTATGACATGCTGGTAAGCAGTATGACTATTATCGCCCACAACTTATTGTGTTCTACTCGTGCATATAACATCTACGCATAGACCTGACTCAGATGCCACTGTTGGGAAACACAGTAATTTCAAAAAAAATCCCTATGCACACGCAAGATCCATCTAGATGATGCATAACAATGAGAGGGGAGAGTGTTGTCCACGTACCCTCATAGACCGAAAGCGAAAGCGTCATGACAACGCGGTTGACGTAGTCGTACATCTTCACGATCCGACCGATCATAGTACCGAAAGTACAGCACCTCCGCGATCTGCACACGTTCGGCTCGGTGATGTCCCACGAACTCTCGATCCAGCTGAGTGTCGAGGGAGAGCATCGTCAGCACAACGACGTGATGACGGTGATGATGAAGTTACTGACGCAGGGTTTCGCCTAAGCACTACAACGATATGACCGAGGTGGAATCTGTGGAGGGGGCACCACACACGGCTAAGACAACTATCAACTTGTGTGTCTATGGGGTGCCCTCCTCCCTCGTATATAAAGGAGTGGAGGAGGGGGAGGGCCGACCCTCTATGGCGCGCCCAAGGGGAGTCCTACTCCCACCGGGAGTAGGATTCCCCCTTTCCCTAGTTGGATTAGGAGAGGAAGGAAGGGGGAGAGAGGGGGAAGGAAAGGGGGGGCACCCAATTCGGATTGGGCTTGGGGGGCACCCCCTCCTAGGCTCCCTTCTCCTCTCTCCCACTATGGCCCAATAAGGCCCATATATTTCCCGGGGGGTTCCCGTAACCTCCCGGTACTCCGATAAATGCCCGAACTCACCCAGAACCATTCCCATGTCCAAACATAGTCATCCAATATATCGATCTTTATGGCTCGACCATTTCGAGACTCCTCGTGATGTTCGTGATCATATCCGGGACTCCGAACAACCTTCAGTACATCAAAACACATAAACTCGTAATACCGATCGTCATCGAACGTTAAGCGTGCGGACCCTATGGGTTCGAGAACTATGTAGACATGACCGAGACTCATCTCCGGTCAAATAACCAATAGCGGAACCTGGATGCTCATATTGGTTCCTACATATTCTACGAAGATCTTTATCGGTCAAACCTTATAACAACATACGTTGTTCCCTTTGTCATCAGTATGTTACTTGCCCGAGAGTCGATCGTCGGTATCTCAATACCTAGTTCAATCTCGTTACCGGAAATTCTCTTTACTCGTTCTATAATGCATCATTCCACAACTAACTCATTAGTCACATTGCTTGCAAGGTTTATAGTGATGTGCATTACCGAGAGGGCCCAGAGATACCTCTCCGAAACACGGAGTGACAAATCCTAATCTTGATTTATGCCAACCCAACAAACACCATGGGAGACACCTGTAGAGCATCTTTATAATCACCCAGTTACGTTGTGACGTTTGATAGCACACTAAGTGTTCCTCCAGTATTTGGGAGTTGCATAATCTCATAGTCATAGGAACATGTATAAGTCATGAAGAAAGCAATAGCAATAAACTAAACGATCAAGTGCTAAGCTAACGAAATGGGTCAAGTGAATCACATCATTCTCTAATGATGTGATCCCATTAATCAAATGACAACTCATGTCTATGGCTAGGAAACTTAACCATGTTTGATTCAACAAGCTAGTCAAGTAGAGGCATACTAGTGACACTCTGTTTGTCTATGTATTCACACATGTACTAAGTTTCCGGTTAATACAATTCTAGCATGAATAATAAACATTTATCATGATATAAGGAAATATAAATAAAAACTTTATTATTGCCTCTAGGGCATATTTCGTTCAATCCGCAACGGAAAACTCCTGTCTCTTGTTTTTCGTGAAGTAGCAAAATTGTTCCACGAAGGTGGAAGCTTGGCAATGATGCCTCCGGCAACAAATTTATCTGGCAACACACACTTGAAATACTCGAGTTCCTTTGCGAGCGACTGTATCTCATGAGCTTGTTGTACAACAGAACACCCATCAGTCATCTTGTAGTCATAGAATTGCTCGATGACGTACAACTCGCTGCCGGCGTCCGAGGCCCCAAACTTGGCCTCGAGCGCAACCCACATATCCTTGCCGTTTTCAAACGACATATACAAATCCACAATGGAATCATCAAGAACACTCAGAAGAGCGCCTTTAAAGAGAGTATCGATCTTCTCAAAAGCTTCCAGTTGTGCTGGATTAAGATCGCCCTTAGGCTTGCCCTTAGTGGCGTCATAGCAGCACATGGTCTGAAACTAGTAGACTGCTCTCATGCAACACCTCTTATATTGCACCCCCTTAAAGGCAGGCGGCTTCAGATGCGCAGCAAAACCACTTGGAGTAAATTGCCTATATTCAGGTTTTTGGATTGTTGGAAATAAGAGCAAATTACTACGAGATTTAATCCGAATAAACAGAAGATAAATCTTGACAACAGTAGCAGAGATTAAACTAATCATGCGAACTAGCATAGTAGATGAACAGATCACATCTAGGGCGCATACTAGAAACATGAATTCTACCACGATCTCGAAGAAGAAGGATAGAATCACATATGGTGCAGCGGGAACAGCACCACCGCGTTGGTGTTGTCGCCCATGTCGTCGAGGATGAGGTTGCCGTGGTCGGGGAAGAAGTCGTCGCTACCAGCAGTCGGGTGAGTGCACTCCCTAAAAACGGGATCGCCCCTCTCCCGTACGGAGGCGGGGTTCCGGAGGCCTGCTGTCCCTTCTCCCAGTGCACACCGAAAGGAGGGATAGAGAAGACTTGCTTGGCGGCGCAATGATCTGGAACGGTGGTGCGAAACCATACGATATGGCGGCGGCTAGGGTAGACGTCTGCTTGACTATATAGTGTGGGCCGGGTAGGTCGTGGGAGTAAACCCCACGTCCGAGTCACGATCCAAAAGAATCGGAAACGGTTTAGTAATACATGCATAGCTCTTTCCTCGGCTCGGCTCAATCCCACAACCTGCGGCGCGTCGTGATGAGACGTGGCGTGGCGAGGCGAGCGAGGAGGAGGAGTGAGCGTGTAGGTCTCCTCTTCTCATGCTCATACAAGTGGTAGAAGAGCTCATCTTATAAAGAGGTGCAACTCTCACTCAACTTACGTGGTGGGACTAAACCTTAGTCTCACTCACTCCACTCACATGTGTGCATGAATGGGCCAAGAGAATTTCAGAATTTTAGTTGGGCTTTGGGCCAAAGGCCTACTAGCAAAATTCCAACAACGACACGGGTAAACATGAAGAATAAAATGGGCGCGCCAATCACTATATTAACGCTATGGTATCTTCAAAGCCGACCCTCAAATCACCCGCAAAACACTCATTTATGTCCGGATCAAGTTGTTCATACATACTTTGCCATCCAACATGGAACCGCATGTATATATTCGTAGACGTGTTCGCGTGTCCATTCTCCTGCAAACTAAAAGCAAATTGGGAGGGCTTTGCGAGAGTCTGTATCTTCGTCACTTAGGACTCCAACAACCTCGGGCCACCCAAAATCACACTGGAGCCTATGTCTCCATCCCATTCCCTTACTCTTCTTTGCTCTGCATACACTACCTCCCTGGCCTCCATCGCCGCTATACCATCCCGGTCGCCCACGAACTCCTTGTCGGACTTGTGATCCACCACTGCACCCGGTCGCCATGACGCTTTGCCTATGCCATCATTTCACCTATCATCCATCCGCCGCGCAGGTACCATATGCACCTATGGATGCCATATGTGGGTTCACCATGATCGATAAGTGTTTGATGAAATATCAGTGCTTTTTTATGTTTTCTTAAGCAATGGATTCAGACATGAAATACTTGTACGAGAATTATGTTGAGACGTCCGACGAGGAGGATTGTGCAGATGAAACAATGATGATGCAGGTGGTCCTTGCAGACGCAGAGCGTGTGTAAGAGTATGTTCTCAATTTCAAGGGATCGTTCAAGGGTCACCGAGTACTCAATCGAAACAGGGCAGGGGGGCCATGCCCGCTGATGGATGACTACTTTGCCCCTGATGCCTGAATGTTTTTGTCAGCCTATGAAAAATATGTCCGATCTCCTCTTTTTTTGGCGAGGTATGATGATGTCCAGGGCTACGATGACTACTTCATCTTGAAGAAGGATGTTGTAGGATCATAAGTGCACAACTGCATTGCGGATGCTTGCACATGGCACGATCATACATTCATGAGACAAGTACCACACAAAGAGGGCCTAGGTTATCGCCCGACACATCAGCACATTATTTAGAGCGAATTCCTTATTTAACACTGTGTTTAAATTTTATGCCCGATTTAACATCAATAAATAATTTCTTCCTTATCTAACAATGAGCATTCCACATCATGTTATAGCGGTCATGGGTGGACAAGGGTGGCAGTTCTGGATCTGCTGCGATGTCGCCTGTTGCCCTTCTCGCCTCGCTTGTAGCTCCGCATGGGGTAGCTCAATCGGTGACGCCCCTCCGTCCACCTCATCCCCCTCCGGCCGCTGCTCCGAAAGGTGGTCAATCCGTAGAAGAATGTGTGCTCCTAAGCCATGGGAGAAATTAGCAAACAGACAAAAGGTATCATTTGATTTTAGTGCTTTGAATAGGTTCATGCAAAAAGATAAACTTTCAGATGTACTCCCTCCATAAACTAATATAAGAACGTTTAGAATACTAAAGTAGTGATCTAAACGCTCTTATATTAGTTTACAGAGGAAGTACATGGTATCACCGTCACCTCTGATGGCACAAGCGCTCTATTTGATGTTCTTCAGGAGAGGTTTAAGATTACATTTAAGGAGAGAACACATCCATGGTCACACCCAATAAAGTGAAGCAATGGCCAGCCTTGCAAGAGAGGGAGTAGTCCGGGCCTATCATACAATGTAAATATGTCAACTGCTCTTTGCAGAGTCGCTACAAAATTCATGTTAATTTCCTGTAAATGAATAAGCTTTGATTTTTTTTGTATGAATTTCTACTTCACGTTGTCTAGGCTTAGCAAGGTGGACATGACTAATATTATTGTAGAAAGCACTGCAACTTTTGCGTCGAATGAAACAAGGTCTTTTGATGGGTTGTGTGACATTCTCCCGTTGCAACGCACAGACCCTTTTGCTAGTCCTGTTTCTGCGTGCTCTCCAACCCCAGGCCCCACCTCAGCGGCGACTTCGACGTCGACCAGCTGCCCATCACGCAAATGCCCCACGCCTCCCCCGCCTGCTCAGTGCCCAGGAGCTCGGCCGACGACGCCACAAACGCCGACAAGTATAGCGCGCCGTGCGCCTCGGCTGTGCGCCTGTGCCCTTGATCTCCTCGATCTGGTCGCGCGTTAGCCCGAAGGGCACGATCAACGGAGATGGAGGTGGAGGCCCCTGCGCTGTCACTACGCCGACGCCTCGAAGATCGGCATGGTGTTGGCCGGCTATCGGTCGGCGCGGGAGATCCCATCGGCGGCAAGTGACGCGCGCGCCGGCAGCGCAGCGGCCTGGTCCGAGTAGTGGCGTAGGCGGGTGAGCGCGTTCTTGTGAAGGAGTGGATGCTGGAGAACAACCTGCTCCGTCTTCAATCGCGTCCTGGTGAAGGAATCGATCGCCGGAGAATGAAGTGCTCTATTCTTCAATCTTGTACCCAATTCTGAAGTTTGATTTCTGCAATCTTGTACGCAATTTTGAAGTTTGCTTTCTCCTGCTATCTTCCCCATGAACCGCTAACTGGAATTGATGGAATCAGGAACATCATATTGCTTTCAAGTTGATCAACCTCTACCCTTTACTCATGGAAGAAGCGGCCGAGTGAGGACGACCTGCTATCTTTCTCAATCTGGTGCGTACCATCTCCCCATGAATAGGTCACTAGAACTGACAGAATTTTGAAGAGTGTTTTCAACTTGATCAAACTATTTCCGAATAATCAGCCGGTTGTATTTTTTCTATTGAGATGGAAGAAGAGGCTAACACATAGTACCATGGTTCCAATACGAAAGTAGCACCACCTTTTACTTTGAGTAAAATTCATCTACGGTACCTCAACTTGCGTCGCGCGGTCACTTTGGTCACTGTACACAAGAAGTCACGCAATACGGTCACTATGTACGGGGAACAGTGAAAATACGGTCACTGTGCGCCGTAGACCACTCATACGCCACCTGTTGACCACCTGTTGACCAGTCCGCGCGCCAGGTGTCGCGAGGAGGAGCGGCCCGATGGCATATTTGCAGCAACACCCCACTTTGCCGGACAGATACCCGAACTCCTCCCCTCTCTCTCCACCTCCCCTGTCTCTCCACCTCCCCTGTTCCAGCCGATCAAACCGGCGGAGAAGGTGACGGAGGCGTGTGCGGCGTGGTGCGGCGTGGTCGTCACCGTGTTCCGGTGCCGTGGTCGGAGTAGCGGGCGCGGAGGGGTTTCTTCTCGCGGTGGTGAAGAGGAGGCGCCGCCGCCATGTCTCCTGTTCGTCGCCCCGACGGTGCCCCTGCCCCCGTTTACCGTAAGTGATGATTACTCCCGTAAATCTTCTTCTTTCTCTTCGATTCTTCTTTGATAGGGCTGGCATTGTGTTCGCCTATGATATGTGGTACTATTTGTCGCGTGTATGGCGATTTAGGTTTAGGATTTTTCGAACCCAATGTCCCTGATAGGGTTTCTGATAGGTTTTAGGTTCTTGTCTAAAGGGTCAAATTTTCATCGATTCCACATGAAATAGGCTTAGGTTGTTGTCGAAAGGGTCAAATTTATCTGGCAGTTGGAATACGCATAGGTTTTGTAGCTCTGGTTTATGGAGAAAATTGGGGATTCCTGGTTTTGTACTGTTCAAAAAGGTCATTTTTGTTCAGTTTTGATGTGATCAATTATGCTTTGTTTTTGCAGGAGCAAGAAGTGAGAAGTTCTCAGTGCAGTTTCATCATGGTGGGTTTTTCATGGGTGAAGGAAGCAATAGGGCTTATGTTGATGGGCATCAAGTTTGGTATGACAGTTTGGATAAGCTCACTTGATCTCCAATAATGGTGGAACATCTAGTAGAAGAGATTGGCTAGGAGATGGCAGGCAGGTTGAAGGCATATTATCAAATCCCAATACTTGACATTACTCAGAATTCTTTGAGACATATCAGAATTGAGGCAGATACTGATCAAATGATGATGTTTCTGTCTATTGGGCATCATTTCTTCAATATTTATCTTGATCATGATGACAGCTTGATTACTAAGAAGGTTGTTGATGATGTGGTCCAATTTCCAAGGGCTGAACTTCCACCAGTGTTTAGCCCTTCAAAAGATGGTACTAAAGATCATAGTAGCAAGCCTGGAAATTCAGAAGAAGACTGCCCTATACCAATTCAGGTTGTGTATCCAAACAATGTGCTAGACAGGGAAGAAGATGGCAATCCATTAATGTTTGTAAGAAGGCAGTGCACATTTGGTGAAGGAGCAGAGGAGAATGCAGAGCAACAAGGACAAGCAGGCCAACATGATGATGTACAGCAACATCAAGATGCAGAGCATGTAGGCCAAGAAGCAGAACAAGTAGAGCAACAAAGAGAAGCAGAGCAACATGCAGTAGATGAAGATGCGGAAGCATATCAGTTGAGGAGAACCAGAGGAAAGAAGAGATGTTTTGAAGCCAATGTAGGAACAAATAGTGACTCAGATGACAGTGACTTTGATCCTGGTGACATGGTAGATAGTGACTTTGAAATCAGTGATGATGATGATGACCTTTATGCTGACAATGTGGATGAGGATGAACCATTTGAAAGGAAGGAGAAGATGAAGCACAAAACAACAGCAAAAGATAAAGGAGTTGTAGGGGAAGAAAAGGAAGAAAACATGTCAGATTATGAATCTGAAGGTGAAGATCTTTGGGCACCTGATTCAGATGATGAAATGCAAACCAAATTTAGAGCATTCAGAAAGGAGGATTTGACTTGTCCAAAGTTTCATGTTGGACAAGTGTTTGAAAATGTTGATTTGCTTAGGAAAGCAATTAAGGAATACAGCTGCAAGAACAGAGTTGATGTCAAGTTACCAGTGAATGACAGGAAGAGAGTGAAAGCAGTATGTGATGCTGATTGTACCTGGTATTTGTGGGCTTCTTATGACAGCAGAACCAAATGTTTCATGGTAAAGAAATATGTTGAAGAACATAGTTGCTGCAAAAAATGGAAAATCAAGGCTTTCACAGCACCTTTTCTAGCCAGGAAGTACCTTGAGAGTTTTAGGGCTGATCAGGATATGAATCTTAGAAACTTCTCAAGGGTTGTTCAAAAGGAATGGCACATGACACCAACTAGGTCCAAGCTACATGACACCAACTAGGTCCAAGCTACAGAGGGCAACTAGGTCCAACTAGGTACATGCTTGAGATGAAGGTGTTGAATGAGGGTGCATACAATTGGTTGAAAGAGTTGGAGCCAAACACTTGGGTGAGGGCTTTCCAAAGTGACATACCTAAGTGTGACATTCTGCTCAACAATTTGTGTGAGGTGTTCAACAAGTAAGTTCCAATGCTTTCCTCTCACTCTTTTTAACATAAGATGCAATGCTCTCCTATCACTGTTGTTAACAAAACATGCAATGCTTGTGCAGGTATATCTTGGAGGCAAGAGAATTGCCAATTCTTTCAATGTTTGAGAGGATCAAGCAACAGTGGACTGCAAGGCACTACACTAAGCATTGTGAGGGTGAGAAGATGCAAGGAGTAATGTGCCCTGAGATCAAGAAGCTAGTTGACAAGCTGACAGAGCTGGCCAACACATGCTATGTGTATGAATCAGGAGATGGAGTGTTTCAAGTGGTGGATAGAGGAACTTATTACATAGTAGACTGGCACAGCAAGTCCTGCAGCTGTATGAGATGGAAAAAAGTGGAGTGACTTGCATACATGTTATAGCATGCTGTAGGAATGAGAGAGTAGATCCACTAACCTTAGTGGATCAGTGCTACTCAGTGTCAATGTTCAAGAAGGCTTATAGCAACATCATCTACCCTTGCAAGGACATAACTGAGTGGGAGAAGATGAATGGGCCTGAAATTAATCCACCAGACTACCAGAAGCATGTTGGAAGGCCTTGCAAAGCAGAAGGAAGGGACCAGAAGAGATTATTTGTAGTAATGGAGGCAGGAGGATGTCAAGGCATGGTGTCATCATGCACTTCAGTTACTGTGGTGAGCCTGACCACAATATCAAGGGATGCAAATATATGAAAGCTAGTCTACCACCTCCCAATGCACAAGCTCCTCCACCCCAACATGATGACAATTTGGAAACTTCACAAGCACATATGGAGCAACAGCCACCTCCAGAACAAGCCCAGGTAACTGTCTTTTTCTTGTACACAACCTCTAGCAGATCTTATGGACCAGCAGACTGTAACAAGCTTTTTGTTTGATGAGCAGCAGGCCAACACAAGTGCAGAGACCAGTACAGTAGTAGAAGATCTTATGGTGGATCACATGCTTCAGCAGGTAATTTAAACATGAGTACTCTTGCTCACTTGCTCTGTTTCAATCATGCTTTAGTGACATAGTTTCCATTTGTTGACAATTGACACTTGACATGTTTCAATCATACAGAGGCCTTTGCCTAGAGTGCTTCAGCGCACACCAATCCTAGAATCAACATTCCTAACAAATGCACAAGCAGTGTTGAACCAGGCCCAGACAAGCACTAACACAATCAGGCAGGGAGAGCTTGCTAAGAAGATGCTGGCCATGAAGCAGCAAAGAGAGAAGGAACTTGAAGACAGGAAGCAAGCTATACTAGGGGCAAGGATAGAAGCAGAATTGAAGAAAGCAGAAGAGGCTGCTAGAAGAAGGCATGAGAAAGCAGAAAAGAAGGCTAGAGAAGCTGAGAAGAAGAGAGAGGCAGCTACACAGAAGAAGGAAGCGATGGCAATACTGAGGCAGGCAAGAGCAGAGACAAGGCAGATAATAGTGGAGACACAAAGAGAGCTTTCTGCTGAGAGGAAGGAGAAACTGGCTGCTGAGAAGAATGCACAAAAGGAGGCTGCTGCTGCAAAGAAACTAGAAGAGAAGAAAGCCATTGCTGCACAGAAGGAAGCAGAGAGACAAGCACTCCTAGCAAAGAAGCAGGAAGAGAAACAAGCCCTTGCTGCAAAGAAACAAGCAGAGAGACAATCCCTTGCAGCAAGGAAAGAACAACTGAGGAAACAAGCACAAAGAAACATGGAGGAAGCTGGGAATGTGCCACAAAGATCAAGCATGTTTGACATCTTTAGATGATCTATGAGACTCTTTGTCTTGTTTTAGTAAGACTACTCTTTTAGCAATGTAAACTATGACTGTGTTTCCCTTTCTTATTATCTAAAGATCTTATGGTACTCTATTTTGAGTAGTGCTAATGATGATGCACTACAGAATCTATGAGACTCTTTGTCAGTCTACCAATTTCTTGTCATTCTATTGTTGATGTCAATACTGCTTCCACATTACATTCTTGCTGCCATTCTTTTCATTTTATAAAGATGATATGATACAGTACCCATTCTCATTTCACAATTATCATGTCAGAAAGATAATAGAATACTTCATACATTTCTGGATATATAGATAGATAGATAGAAAGATAACAGAATATTTCAAATATTTGATACAACCAAACTGATAACATTTGATCACTTCAAGATAGATAGATAGATAGATAGATAGATAGATAGATAGATAGATAGATAGATAGATAGATAGATAGATAGATAGATAGATAGATCACTTCATAGCATTTGACAACCATAACATTTGATACAACCAAACTGACTTCATAGCCATGTCCTAACATTAAACTACTTAAAGTTCTAACCATGCTAATGCTACTGACAATACTAAACATGCTAAACTACTGAAGCTGGTCTTCACTTCTCCAGTACCAAAATGAGCACTTCATACGGCGTACGAGTCTTCTTCGTCTTCTTCCTCTTCTTCCTCTTCTTCTTCCTCGTCTTTTTCTTTTTCTTCTTCTTCTTCTTCTTCTTCTTCTTCATACGGCGTACGAGTGGTCTACGGCGCACAATGACCGTATTTTCACTGTTCCCCATACACAGTGACCGTATTGCATGACTTCTTGTGTACAGTGACTAAAGTGACCGCGCGACGCAAGTTGAGGTACTGTAGATGAATTTTACTCTTTCAATTTCATTCTGTACACTAGATGGATTTAGATGTCCCAAGAATTCCTACTTCTTGCTTATTTTCATGAGGTCTCACAAATCACATTTACTTTTCTCTTATCCTGAAATATGGCACTTGCACAAGTTTTTTGCTCATGATTACTTTTCCATTGCAGAGGTATATTGTCCGGTTTGGTACCTCATGTTGGCATGGAATTTAAAAATCCAGATGAAGCTTGGGCATTTTGGCTTATCAATGGTGGTAAAAAGGGATTTGGGGTCAGGAAAAGGTGCACGAACAAGAGATCCGCCGATGGCAAGGTTATGTCATGCCGATTTATTTGTGCAAGGAAATGGAATGCTTAATCTCTTTTGCCAAACAAAATTCAGTTATCAAGTCTGAAAATGTACAAGTAGCAAGTGAAATGCTACAGAGACATGGCCTAATTCAGTTAACAAGTTTGAAAACTAGATTCAGTTATCAGCTAGCAGCGGTGCGACAACGACGGCGTGGTTCAGCCGACCACCACCATGGAGATGGGTGTGCAGGTGCTCGACGTGGGGTTGCTGCGTGCATACACCGAGCTGTCCACCACGGGCGGTGACTCGAGAAGGCCAACGAACTGGACGCCCTTAGACCGGCATGAAGGACGGAGCCCATGTAGAACGCATGGCCTGTATCCTGGACGCTGTCGACCATGGGGACTCCCACTGCACGTGCTACCGTGTATCCTGGCCGCCTCCAACCAGGGGGCTCCCTCTGCGTGTTGCTCTGTATCCCGGCCGCCGCCGACCACGGGGGCTCCCGCTGCAGATCTGTGCCCACCTCTCCTTTTGTGAACTAATGGCGACGACGAGGATGCGCCGAGAGCTCGTTCGACCACGGCGGAGAAGGGGAATTCCAGGGGAACAAGGAGATATCCATTTTTTTCTTTTCTGTGTTTATTGTGGGATGCTGAAGGGGCCGAAGCGTCGCTGGTTTTCATTGCGACTGAATGCTTCTGCCATCGGATGGCTTATGAACGGGGTATACGCACATCACGTCCCTCTGCAGTAGGCTGAGCTACGTTGGAGGATCTCGATCCGTATTGATAGGTGAGAAAGCTTTGAGATTGCTCTGCGGCTGTATAGTTTGGTCCATTCAGCAAAAATTTGGACTTCTGTAGTGTTGTACATATGCAAAAACTTTTGAAGTGCATGTCATCAACTTATGGATTCCTTTTTACTGCATCTCTTGTCCATTTTTCTTGGTCATATAAATCTTCAGTGCAATCTATTTGTGCAGAAATGAACTTCCATAAATTAATAATTTGATGGCGGCCGATCTGGAGCTCGAGGTGTCCCTCCGCTCGAAGCTTGAGGCCGAGCAGGCGGCTCGGCAGCAAGTGGTGCGTGAGCGCGAGGCTTGGGCGGACGGGCCCGAGTGGCTCCAGAGAGATGAGCGCGCTAGGGCGGCGGCGCCGGCCGTGGCGGCCGCCGGCCGTGGCGGGCTCTGGATCTGATGCCCCCGGATCGGGCGGATCTGGGGCTGATCCATGGGAGGCTGCGGCGGTTGTTGGCGGCTCTGGCCCTGTGGCCCGTCCCCCTCCTCCTCCTCCCTCGCATGGCCCGCCCCCCTGGCTCGTGGCGGCGGTCGCCTCCCTGGTCTGCCGTCTGGGTTCGGTGGTCGTTCGATGGGTCGTGGGGGCAGCGGATCTGGCTCCCTCGGTCGTCGGCTCCTGGCGCCTGGCCCCGGTTCGTCCTCTGGCGCCTTGGGCGACGAGATTCTTCCTCCTCCTCCTCCTCCACCGGCCCGTCCATCTCCTCTGCCTCTCCAACCCCCTAACCCTAATCTTACATGCTTTGCCTGTCATCAACCTGGCCATTTCCAATCCCGCTGTTTCAACCCCCCGTTCTACCTGATCTGTAGAGAGGAAGGCCACCTTATGGTGAACTGCCAAAACCGCCGCAAGTCTGCTTCTTTTAAGCTCTATGGTCAAGGGCTCCCTGGATGTTCCTTCGTCGCGCTTGATAGTGATATTCCTGAGGTGGCAGTGGCCCCTGCGCTTTCTAACGCTGCGATCATCTCGATCAAAGACCACAATATCACCACTCAAACTCTCCTGGACGAGCTTAAACTTTGGGATGATGGAGGCTGGGACTGGCAGATTCGACAGTTGTCCGATTTCGATTTCGCTGTGGTCTTCCCTTCCAAGAGCAGTCTTAAGATGATATCTTCTTGTACCAGCTTCACTCTTCCTCTTAACCAATTGGTTGTCTCGGTGAAGGCGGCTGCCAATGGTGCTAAACCTATACCATCCCTCTCGGAGATTTGGGTCCTCATGGATGATGTCCCTCCCACCTTACGCTCTACACAGTTTGTCATGGCCTTTGGTGTTCTTATTGGCAAGCCGATTTTGGTTGATCAGGAATCCCTCTCTGTCCTTGGCCCCGTTCGCCTCAAGATCTGGGCGGTGAACCCCTTGTGCATTCATGGCTCTGTCGGTGTCTTTCCTTCCGCAGATGGGTTCAGGCTTCGGGTCCATGTAGAGGGTGACGCCAATTCACACTCCCCACCCCTCCTCCTCCTCCTTCGGCCGATAATCTCGGCGGTGAGGGTGACAATGCTGGCAACATGAACGGGGGCTCGCTCCCTCACTTCACGGCTTCAGAATGGGATGGAATGGGCTCGGAAAGTCGCGAGCTTTTCAAGGAGAATGCCCCGAAGAGTAAGGAAGGAGGAAAGGATCAGATGGATGAGCATGTTTCTGCCCAGGCTGCCCCGGTTGCTCCGCCTGTTGGCACCCCTATGTCGGGGGTGTGCTCCAACTTGTCGGTCCGGCCGGGTTCCCTGTCTCTGTTTGGCATTGAGGATCTCCCTGCCTCCCCGATCCGCGCTGCGACGGGGTCCCTTCCCAAGCGCAAGTCTTCTGTCCGCAAGTTCTCTGCTCGCAGTCGGGCCTCCTCTGGGACCAAGCTGTCTGCGACGGGTCTGTGCCACCATCTCGATGGTGATTTGGGCGACGTGGCGGGTCAGGTCTCTCCGGTGGCGGCTCGGTCTACTCTGATTCGATCTCCCTCCTCAACGGCGCGCAAAAGCGGACGGACCCGCGACAGTGGTATGCGGGTGGCTGACAACGCGGCGAGACGTGCGGCTGCTCGTGATCTCCCTGCTTCAGGTACTCCTCCTGCCCCTTCCCCGGTGGTTCATAATATCTCTTCTCCCACTAGGCTTGTTTTGCCTTCTTACTCGGATGAGCATTTGTCTAAGGTTCTCGTGGATTCTGGTGTCTCTCTTGATCATAATTTTGGATCTCCCTCTTCCTTGATTGCGCTTATTCGGGCCAATGAGGTGGCCCAGGCGACTTTGGCCAAGGCTAAAGAGGCCGCCGCGGCTCCTCATGCCCCCTCAGTTGTGGCTGATGGGGTTCTGGAGGAGGGGGTCTCTGCTTGCGGTGTTGTCCCTCAGATTTCTGTGAAGAAGGGTGGATCTAAACGTGCTAAAACCTTCTTGGCACCCTGCAGGTCGAGCTTACGTATTAAAAATCTATCCTACAAATGAGAGCTCTTTTCTGGAATATCAGAGGTTTCGGGGCTCGGGGCGTCGGGATCAAATTAAAGATATTGTCAGGGGTGATAATATAGACTTGATTGGTTTGGTTGAAACCTTCAAACCCTCTTTTTCTCCCCACGAACTTTCTTCTATTGCGGGGGATGATCGCTTTGATTGGAATACCCTTCCCTCCTTTGGCCATTCGGGTGGCATTCTGGATGGGTCGAAACGCGATGTGTTCGACTTTGTTACTTTTGATCATGGCATCTTTTGGGCCAGCTCCGTGGTTTTTCACCGTCAGCTCAATTCGCTTTGGGAATTTATGATCGTTTATGGCCCGGCGGATCACTCCCTCTCCCCCATCTTCCTGGACGAAATCACGAACAAAGTCGAATCTTGCAACCTCCCACTTCTGATCGGAGGCGATTTTAATCTGTTGCGCTCTCCTGTCGATAAGAACACTAGTAACTTCTCCTGGGCGCTGGCTGACGCTTTTAACGAGTTCATTAGCTCCTGTGCTCTTCGTGAGATTCCTAGGGTGGGCTCTAGATTTACCTGGACTAACCATCAAATTTCTCCTATCCGCTCCGTTCTGGACCGAGTCCTTGTTTGCTCGAATTGGGATTCGCTCTTCCCGCTAGCCACGCTCAAATCTAAGGCGATTGTGGGCTCGGACCATGCCCCTCTTATTCTGGATGCTGGGATTCGTTCTGTTCTTCCCCCCTAGGTTTCAATTCGACGCTTCTTGGCTTCTTGTTGATGGCTTCTGTGACCTTCTCGGCTCTAAAATTAATGGTTTCCTTTCGGCGCCACATCGTTCCTTTGGGCCCATGGACGACTGGCATTACTGTTCGGGCTTGTTGCGCAAATTTCTCCGTGGTTGGTCCCGTAATCATTCGGTCCAGGAACGCAGAGAGAAGGCCCTTCTCATGGCCCAGATCGAGAGTCTCGACTCTTGACTCCCGGGCAGACTCCTCTAGTCTCTCTGATTCTGAATGGGCCCTCCGCTTCTCCCTTGAGCACTCTTTGGTGCACATTCACCGTCTTAACGAAATATACTGGTGCCAGAGGGGATCGATGAACTGGATGCTCAAAGGCGATTCCCCCACTGCTTTTTTTTACCATTGCTAATGGGAGGCGGTGTAGATGCCTGATTGATAGCCTGATCATTGACGGGGTTAGGTCGTCTGACCAAGGCACCATCTTAAACCATATTGTGGCATTCTTTTCCTCTCTCCTATCTGCCAAACCTGACGAGGGGTTCAGGTTGTCTGCTAATTTTTGGGACCAGGGGGTCATGGTCTCCCCGGAAGAAAATACTGCCCTTATGATCCCTTACTCTCAAGAGGAGATCTTCTCTGCGATTAATAAAGCGAATCCGAATTCTGCTTCGGGCCCGGACGGTTTTTCCATCCCCTTCTTTAAAAAGTTCTGGCCTCATCTTAAAGATCTCATTTGTGATGTTATTCAAGGTTATTGTTTGGGGACAGTAGATATATCTAGGCTCAACTATGCGGTTATTTCCCTTATCCCTAAAATTAAGGGTGCTGAGCTTATTTCTCAATTTAGACCTATTGCCCTTATTAATAATTTCACCAAATTTCCTGCCAAATGTTTGGCCACTCGCCTCACCCCGCTGGCTCACCGGACCCTCTCCCCTACTCAATCGGCCTTTATCAAGGGACGCTTCATCTTGGATGGGGTCCTCTGCCTTCATGAAATTATCCATGATATCCATAAATCTGGTAGCAAGGCAGTCATTATTAAATTGGATTTTGAAAAGGCCTACGATTCGGTTAGCTGGGGCTTCCTTAAGCAAGTTCTGGTGACTAAAGGCTTTGACAGTGGTGTGGTTCACCGTATTCTGTAGTTGGTCATGGGGGTCCATACTGCCATTAGTGTTAATGGGAAAGTTAGCAATTTCTTTAAGAATTCTAGGGGTCTTAGGCAAGGCGACCCGGCTTCCCCCATTCTCTTTAACTTTGTGGCGGACGCTCTATCAAATATCCTATCTAGGGCCGCGGAGGCTGGCCATATCTCTCCTGTCAGCTCACACCTCATCCCAGATGGTATTACTCACCTTCGATGTCACAGACGACACTATTATATTGGTGGAACTGAATGACCACTGCATTGCCCATCTCAAATTCCTGCTCCTTTGCTTCGAAGCTCTCTCGGGTCTTAAGATCAATTTTTCCAGAAGTGAAGTTATTGTTACCGGCGTTCCGGACACCGAGGCTTTACGGGTGGCCCGTCTTTTGAATTGTTCTCTTGGCTCATTTCCTATTAAATATTTGGGTTTGCCTGTCACTCCCGACAAACTTCTTGCAAAAGTTTTTGCTCCTACGGTGGCCAAGGTTGGTAATCGTGTTATGCCCTGGAGGGGCAGGTACAACACTCAGGCGGGTAAAGTGGCCTTGATCAATGCTTGCCTCTCATCTCTCCCGATGTTCCTGATGGTCTTCTACCTTCTTTCAATGGGAACCCATGCTGGTTTTGATAAACATAGAGGGGCTTTCTACTGGAACGCAGCTGACAACAAACACAAATATCGCTTAGTCAAGTGGGACCTTATCTGTAAGCCAAAAAACCTTGGGGGGTGAAAGATCGAGGATGTCGCCTAGAGGGGTGGGGGTGAATAGGCGCTTTAAAATAATTACGGTTAAGGCTTGAACAAATGCGGAATAAACCTAGCGGTTCATTTGTCAAGCACAAAACCTAAAACAACTAGGCTCACCTATGTGCACCAACAACTTATGCTAAGCAAGATAAGCAACTATGTGATAGCAAGATATATGACAAAGAACAATATGGCTATCACAAAGTAAAGTGCATAAGTAAAGGGCTCGGGAAAGAGATAACCGAGGCACGTGGAGACGATGATGTATCCCGAAGTTCACACCCTTGCGGATGCTAATATCTGTTTGGAGCGGTGTGGAGGCACAATGCTCCCCAAGAAGCCACTAGGGCCACCGTAATCTCCTCACGCCCTCGCACAATACAAGATGCCGTGATTCCACTAAGGGACCCTTGAGGGCGGTCACCGAACCCGTACAAATGGCGACCCTTGGGGGCGGTCACCGAACCCGTAAACTTTGGCAACCCTTGGGGGCGGTCACCGGTACCCGTCAAATTGCTCGTGGCGATCTCCACAACCTAATTGGAGACCCCGATGCTTTCCCGGAGCTTTACACCACAATGATTGAGCTCCGAACAACACCAACCGTCTAGGGCACCAAGGCACCCAAGAGGAACAAGCTCTAGGGTGTCCAAACACCCAAGAGTAACAAGCTCAAGGGTACCAAGCACCCAAGAGAAATAAGCTTCTCAACTTGTAACTTCCACGTATCACGTGGAGAACTCAAACCGATGCACCAAATGCAATGGCAAGGGCACACGGAGTGCCCAAGTCCTTCTCTCCCAAATCCCACTGAAGCAACTAATGCTAGGGAGGAAAATGAGAGGAAGAACAAGAAGGAGGACACCAAGAACTCCAAGATCTAGATCCAAGGGGTTCCCCTCACATAGAGGAGAAAGTGATTGGTGGAAATGTGGATCTAGATCTCCTCTCTCTTTTCCCTCAAAAACTAGCAAGAATCCATGGAGGGATTGAGAGTTAGCAAGCTCGAAGAAAGTCAACAATGGGGGAAGAATACGAGCACAAGGGATAAGGTTCATTGGGGAAGAAGACCCCCTTTTATAGGAGGGGGAAAATCCAACCGTTATGTGCTCAGCCCGCACACGAGAGGTACTACCGCTCGGGCGGAAGAAGAAGGGAAACGGAGCAACAAAACAAGAACCTTGGGGCGGTAGTACCGCGGTACTACCGCTCACCCCAGCGGTACTACCGCTGGAGGAGCAGAACATGGGACCAAAAGAGGCGAGGCGGAGGCAGTCTGGGCGATGTCAAGATGGCGGTACTACCGCCCGACCGGAGCGGTACTACCACTTATGGGCGGAACTGCCGTGCCTTACTGCCGTGCAACTACTGCTAAACCCGACATGAAAAAGCAAGACCCAAAAACGAGGCGGTAGTAGAGCGGTACTGGAGCGGTACTACCGCTTGACGCTACAAGCGGTACTACCGCTGCCACCGCGGTACTACGCAGGGAGAAAAATAGAACTGCCATAACTTCTTCATATGAGCTCCGAATTGAGCAAACTCAAGCTTGTTGGAAACAATACAACGAGAGCATCAAAACAGAGAAGGTATGCCTAACAAAAAGAGGAGAGAAACCTCCAACAGAGAAGAACCGGCAGAACCTCCAACATCGAAAACATCATAGAAGATGCATGTGAACTCCGTTTTCGATGAACTCGAGCTTGTCATCAAGATGACCATAAGCTCCAAAACTCACAAAGAGAACCAAACAAGAACCAAGAAAGATGATGCAATGATGCAATGGTTTGAGCTCTCTACGAATGATACGATCAAGTTACTCATCGAGAGCCCCCCTTGATAGTACGACAATCGATCCTAAAACCCGGTCTCCCAACTATCATCATGAGACCGGTAAAAATAGCAAACCTATCAAGGGTAAACCTTTGCCTTGCACATGGTCCACTTGAGCTAGATGATGACGATCTTGACTCCCTCAAGTTGGACCACCTTTCTTGATTGCGTTGGCTCGACGAAGACTAGTTGATTGCTCCCCCATACTCCACTATGGGTGAGCCACTCTTCAACACATCTTCACAAGTCCATTGTCACCACAATGGACGACAAGCTTCAAGCAATTGATCTCTTCGTGATGCTTCACTTGAACTTGCACACCACAACCTAACCCCACAAAGAACTCTCACGAAGATCATGGGTTAGTACACAAAGCGTAATTGACAGTGCTTACCATACCATGGGATCGCTTGATCCCTCTCGGTACATCTTCTATGTTTTGTGTGTTGATCAACTTGGTTCACTTTTTGACTTAGTCTTAATCAACCTTGAATCTTTGCAACTCTCTTCATTTGGATGATGTCTTGAAGGTAAACATGAATGATCACACAATCTTCTTCTTCAAGACATGCTTGCAATAAGCTCAACACTCACATCACCAATCTTTGGATAATTCCTTAATAGCACCTTGGTCAACTCATAAACTCCTTGAAACCAATACATGGACTTCAAGAAAAGCCTATGGACAAATCCTTCAAATATAACTCAAGACAAGCATTAGTCCATAGAGATTGTCATCAATTACCAAAACCAAACATGGGGGCACCGCATGTTCTTTCAGGGGGCTGGGTATTATCAATACTCTTGTCATGAACAAATGTTTGATCATTAAATGGTGGTGGAAGATCATGACTATCCCCCAGGACAAGCCCCTCTAGTTCAACATCCTCAAAGCGAAGTACTTCCCCTCTTCTAGTCCTATGTTTGCTCGTGCCTCGGGGGCATCTCAATTCTGGAAAAACCTTGTTAAACTCAGGCCTCTTTTTCAAGGCCTCGTCAAATTCGTTGTTCACAATGGTAGATCCACCGGATTCTGGCTCGATTGGTGGTGTGGTTCTTCTTCGCTCGCCACTGCTTTTCCTGTTCTTTTTTCTTACTGCCCGGACCCTGAGATCTCAATCTTTGAGCTCGCGTCGAATAATTGGGACCTGCGTCTGCGTCGCGCTCTCTGTCTCTCCCGTAGAGTTGGAAGACTGGCAGCGTCTTGTTGCTCTCTTCCCTTCACTCTCGGAGGAGGACGACACGGTCGTCTGGCCCCATTCCCCTTCTGGTCGGTTCTCGGTTAAATCTTTATATGGCAAGCTCATTGCTGGGTCCACCACCTCCAAATTCAAATGGATCTGGATGGCTCGTATTCCTCCCAAGGTCAAGGTCTTCCTCTGGCAAGCCTCTCGTGGGCGTCTGCCGACGAGTGTCCAAATTCGCAAGCGAAATGGCCCGGGATCTGATAGGTGTGCTTTGGGTGGGATGAGAGAAGACACGTCACATATTTTTTTCAACTGTGTGTTGGCTAAACTTTTATGGTGCTGTATCAGATCCTGGCTGCTTGTCTCCTGGGCTCCGACCTCCTTTTTTGACCTGCGCATCTTGGCCAATTCTTTGGTTGGGGCCCAGAGGAGACTGTTTTGGGTGGGCTTCGCAGCCATGTGTTGGTCTCTTTGGACGACAAGGAATAAATTTACTATCGAGCATGTTTTCGCTGCTAAGCCTGCTGATTGCTTATTTAAGACTTCTATATTCCTGCAGCAGTGGAGATTATTGACTAAGGAGGAGGACAGGGACGCCTTCGACGCTATGTTGGCCAAGATCCGTAATTCTGCCATCTCCATTTCCCTAGTTCAAGCAGGCACCTAGGCGCTGTTGGCCATGCTTCTGTGATCCTCCTACCTCTGGCCTGCGTGCCATGTACTGGCCTGGGAGCCATGTACTTAAACTTCCCTTTTGTGTTGTCTAGGTTGATACTCTGCATGCTTTACGTGCTGGTCTTATCTTTCTGTGTTAACTCTGCCTGGTGGCTTTATTTATAAAGTCGGGCTATGGCCTTTTCTCAAAAATAATTTGATCCTTTATCGTAGTACTATCAACTTATATTTTCATGAAATTATAAGATTTACTATCCTTCCATGTAGTAATAAACCAGTAATTATAGCCTATTTAAGCTCGAGATGATAATGATATTGAAATTAGGAGTTCATAATGGTTTGGAGATTTTCATTGGTTTTTTCCAGTTTCATACACATTAAGGAGCATCATGATCATGTTAGCTACTATTGGATTTTGTTTTTTCTCACTAAGAGCAATTCGACTTATAATCCCAATGCTATGTTGTTAATTTCCAAACGATTAAAAATTGGGTATGTGCTTTATTGTGAAAGTTCACAAGAGAAGCATGCTATTTGAAATAACAGGCTGCAAATACCTTCATGGCTTTGGACCTTGCCATCGAAGGATTAACACTAAATGCCCACAAATGAACTACATTGCCAAGGACCTTCAGGTTATGAGTAAGCATGGTTCCACCATTAGTGGTTTGTGCATCTGATTTGTCTGTTAGCGAGTTTTGTGACTGGTTTCACGTGTACCTGACATTGCTTGGTACAGCCGTGAAGCGAGGATGTCATATTGATGCATATCTTGATGGTTCGTTTCTGTATGAACTGGCAATCTTTTGTTTCTTAAATGCACAAACTGATATCTCAGAACTCTGATAAAATTATGCCATTTGATCAGCTCATGTAGAACCTACTAATTTTCATTGTCTCTATACACACATTTGCATATCTTTTTTCCCCAGTGGCCCATTCGTAGGTACCAACTATAAGAAAAATAAGATTGAAGGTATATTTCTCTTGATTGGAAATATTATACCTCCAATGTAATTCATTTTAGATTCAATGATGACTGAATAACACATGAATTAAGTTATGCAGTTTCAGAGGTCATGACTGTGATACATGACAAACGTTTTGTCTACATGATGACCATCTATATGGTACCATGGTTGCCGGCGAGGTGTTGTGATGCCGTCCGCTTCCGAGATGCACTAGGGGGGGGGGGGGGGCATATTGCAAATGCACTTGTCCATAATTTGATGGACTGATTTGTATCAATCAATTAATTATCTTTGGTAGTTGTTGCACCATGGACGTGGGCATGTTGATTCATAAAGCAAAATATTTTCAATCATTTAAATGACTTAGGAATTAGGAATTATATGCTCTTTGCATGAGATTTCAGCTTCTCAAGAAGTAGATTTACATTATGATAATATTATTATTTTCATAATAGAACATATTTTACTCAAGACGTGCGTTGCACGTGCATACTTACTGGTGGGGTTACAAAAATTGAAGTTTGACGGCAGGACGGAAGAGCGCCAACTGAATCTCTATCTCTACTACTATTAAAAGAGCGAACATGAATTTCTCTAAAGCCACCAAACTTTGTGTACCCAAATTAATCAGCATCTTTGGATCTAATCCACTTAACTAAATCTGAGGGTCCTAATTGTTTCGGTGGTCTGCCATCAAATCAAATGGTTGAGATTCAATGTTCTGCCGGATCAATCCCACGGCGAGTTCTGCCCACGTCCATGCAGTTAATTCTCCCGTGATTTACTCTCCTTCCAATCATGCATTAATTGCTGGCCGTTCGTCCATCGTCCATACAGAGAGAGAAATAATAGGAGTAGGTTGCATGTTTAGACAAATAGAGACGTGCCCGCATGCCAAGCGATTACATGCAAAGAGCAGTTTTTTCTATCCATAATTTCCTCACTTTCCAGATGTGCCCATACCTTATAAGATTGACGCAGTGGCCAGGCACAAGGGCATCGATGTTCGTGGAGAGCGTGAGCACGTTAGCGGGAGGTGATCATTGACGGCGCCATGGCCCGGATGTCCGAGCCCTAATGGCGTCGTTCCAACCCGGGATACATCCTACCTCACGCTGCCCCGGAATGTCGACGTGAGCCTGGGCTCCTCGAGCGGGATCCGTGTGTTGCCTCAGATGTCCAGGTGCCGCATGAACGGCAGGGAAGCACCACCGTCGTGGTCCGCTCATCGGCACCGTCCCCGGGTGCCGTACCATAAGCGTGCTCGCCGTGGACGGCCTCATTGTCCCCTTCGGTTTTGACATCGCCGCATCCAGCTCCGAGAGCCGCCGTTCCCCCGTGATCAACATTACCCGCGTCCTCAATGAGGAGGCCTCGGGCGTCACGGACCACTTTGAGGCCAATGAGCGCGGCGCCGGCATCACCATCTTCGTCCCCACTGATAACGCCTTGGCGTGCCTACCCACCACCGACCACCTCCAGTCCCTCCTATTATAATGCAATAACCAATCTATTATAATATATTCCATGCACTCTCTCCTTGTCAAATTATAATGCATATTTTCCAAAGTCAAAATTTTGTAAACTTTAATTAATGAGGCAAGGAGAGAGTGTACAAGAGCAAAATGCATGCAACTTGGGAAAACAAACAAATGAGTAAGAATATACAAACCTCTTCAGTGATGGTCTGGCAGCTATTTCTTGGACGGTGGAAAATAATGTTGCGCTTGTTATCCAGGATATCACGTGCAGCAACGATACCAAACACTTGCAGTGGCCACTGTAAGCACTCTTTGATTGATGTGATTTTGACTGACTTGAACTGTAGAGTAGCCATGGGATCGGGCGTGTCACGAGAAGCAGGGGACGTATAACGCATGGCAGGGATAGATGCTGTATTGTTCCATTAATATCAAGTTAGTGAAAGAATGAAACAAAATACTTAAAAGTCATGGTAATTAGGTCATAGTGACATTTTTTACCAACTCATTTACGTCATCATATTAAACTTGCTTTAAGAAACTAAAATAACAGCGCAACACTAATAAAGTGGGATGATTACTGGTTTGATGGAAGGTGATGCCGCGGCCGCGGCAGGCGTAGAATTTGTTCCAAAAACGGCGGAACTTGGAAGCGAACAGCTCCTCCTCGCACTGCGCCCACTCCGTTTCCTTGTCCTCCAGCCGCCTCGCCTCGTCCGCGGCTTCCTTCGCCTTTGCGGCTTCTTGGGCCATGAATTTGGCTGTCTTGGCGGCTTCTTCTGCCTCTTTGGCTTTCGCCGTGTCCGTCGTGGCAGCTTTTTTGGCCTCCCTGGCCTTGGCAATCTTGGCGGCCCGTACAGCATCCGCGTCAGCTGCCATCTCGGCCTCGTAGGCGTTGGCCCTGGCTGTCTTGGCTGCTTCCGCGGCTTTGGCCTTGGCAGCTTTCGCCTTGGTTCTCTTAGCCGTAGCCACCGTCGAACGCAGCAGCTAATTCTTCAGCCTTTTTTTGAACAGAATGTAATTCTAGATCGAAGAGCACCCTTGTTTCGTGAGCGCAGGGGACGCAAGGTAACTGAGCCTGTTGGACAGGAAACGCAAATGGCGATTCGCAGGCGGGGTCGCCGTCGCGGGACCGCGAAAACAATGCTCTACTCGCACTAGCGTGATTTCTGGCTTCGATGGACTTCTTCCGGCGCCCGTGCACGCGCGTATTTATAACAGATGCGGAACCGCCTGTGAGGTTCAATTCAAATCTGACTCGGGAGCCGGCCGAGCGCGTTAGGAAGTCCGAGTCCGACGGGCTGTGCAACGCTGTAGCAACATCAATCAAACGGGGAAGGGAAGATGTGGAGGATCTGCTGCAGAGGCTCGATCTGCAACAAGACGGAGATGATTTCGTGAGGGAAACAGAGGTGGAAACACCACATCTTCAGGTATGCTAGAACTGCATATAAATGTGTTAGTTAGAGATTTAAAGTTGTCCGTCCCTTTCAAGTTGTCCGTCCGGCTGTAGAAACAGGAGATGATTTAAAGTTGTCCGTCCGGCTGTAGATGCTCTAATAAACCTAGACGGACAACTTTAAATTACATCTAAATACTTGAAATTAAATTAAAGAAAGTAGGTCTTCACCACTTTCTTGCCGGCCCTTTCCTTTTCTGGTCGCCGGCGCGGCTGTAACGGTCGGCGGATGGTGAAGGATTGTCCGAGTCGTCGGACGAGGCGCCGTGGTCGTCGTCGTCGGAGGAGGCAATGAGGAGCCCTTTGAGCCGCCGGACGGCCCGGTCCTGTTGTTGCTTGTCGCCTTCTCCTTGGCCTCGCGCTCGGACTATTTGATGGCAAGCCGGAGTGCCTTCGTGTTGTTTCGGCAGAGCAGGGGACATCAGTCGGCGGGGGTAGGGGACAATGTGGGGGAGGCGCGAACTGTGCAGCCCTCCCGAAGCTGCGCGCGGGCCGGGAGGAGCCAGCCGGCAGGGGAGAGGCGAGGCGGCCGACCCAGAACGCCCCCTGTGTCCACCTTGGACCTCTCGAGGGCAATGGCGAAGGGACAACTCCTCGTCGATGTGGAGGTTGGAGTCAGAGCTGCTATCGGCGCTTGGTCGTCGTAGTCGTCGGACTGGATCGAATCGGAGAAATCGAAGGGGAGAAGAAGAGACGGAGCGAGAACAAAGTGAGGTAGGGTTTGTGAACTGGGAATATTTGTGGGGACAGAGTGGGGTTGGGGTGGGCCGGGCTGACATGTCGGACGCGCCCGGGCGCGCCCGAGCAGCCCCATATTCTCTCTATATTTGGGCAAGATATGAGGGGCGCCGGACAGCCCGGGCGTTTGAGGCCCGTTTGAGGTGCCCGGCTAGGTCACATTTTCATGACCGGTCATTGACCGGACGGCCCGCCCAAGTGTTTGAGGTCGGTTTCGGGCGCCCGACTATAGATGCTTTTAGGTCAACTCTAGCTGATCCCTAAAAATAGAGGAGCAAAAGGGTGGAGTAAACATAGTGGAGTAAAAAAGTATTTTTACTCCACTAAGATTTCATAGGGCCTAGCCAAACTCCTAAATTTAGCGGAGTAAAAATAATATTTTCATTAGTTCAACATAGATTCAATTTAAACAAACTTCTAAACAGAAATTCGACATGTAATGTACATAAGCATCCGCCAAAACATAGTCTAGTTTAAACCTGAACATGAACTTTTAACTTAAAACTAAACATAATTTGCATTAAAAACCATCGAAACATAGTCAAACTAAAACATTAATCGTCAAACTTTGCGAGGCAAGCCACACCGCCCGCCATATCCCACCGCCCATGTGACGCCCCCGATTCAATCGTACACTAATCATACATGCAAACGTGTACGATCAAGATCAGGGACTCGCTGGAAGATATCACAACACAACTCTAAAAATAAAATAAGTCATAGAAGCATCATATTACAAGCCAGGGGCCTCGAGGGCTCGAATACTAGAGCTCGATTATAGACGAGTCAGCGGAAGCAACAATATCTGAGTACAAACATAAGTTACACAAGTTGCCATAAGATGGCTAGCACAAACTGGAATACAGATCGAAAGAGGCGCAGAACTCCTGCCTGGGATGCTCCTAAACTACTCCTGCTCGTTGTCAGCGGCCTGCATGTAGTAGTAGGCACCTCAGGTGTAGTAGGAGTCGTCGTCGACGGTTGCGTCTGGTTCCTGGGCTCCAACCTCTGGTTGCGACAACCAGGTAAAAAGGAAAGGGGAAAATAGAGAGAAAAGCAACCGTGTGTACTCATCCAAAGTACTCGCAAGCAAGGATCTACACTACATATGCATGGGTATCTGTGTAAAGGGGCAATGTCGGTGGACTGAACTATAGAATGCCAGAATAAGAGGGGGATAGCTAGTCCTGTCGAAGACTACGCTTCTGGCAGCCTCCATCTTGCAGCATGTAGAAGAGAGTAGATGGTAAGTTCACCAAGTAGCATCGCATAGCATAATCCTACCCGACGATCCTTTCCTCGTTGCCCTATTATAGAGCGATCACCGGGTTATATCTGGCACTTGGAAGGGTGTCTTTTATTAAGTATCCAGTTATATTTGTCATAAGGTCAAGGTACAACTCCGAGTCGCCTCTTGCCGTGGACACAGCTATTCGAATAGATAAACTTCCCTGCAGGGGTGCACCACATTACCCGACACGCTCGATCCCTCTGGCCGGACACACTTTCCTGGGTCATGCCCGGCCTCGGAAGATCAACACGTCGCAGCCCTACCTAGGCTCAACAGAGAGGTCAGCACGCCGGTCTAAATCCTATGCACGCAGGGGTCTGGGACCATCGCCCATTGCACACCTGCACGTTGCGGACGCGGCCGGAAGCAGACCTAGCCCCCTTAATACAAGTGCAAGCGTTCCAGTCCAATCCAGCGCGCGCCGCTCAGTCGCTGACGTCACGAAGGCTTCGGCTGATACCACGATGCCGGTTGCCCATATCTTGTCCCACGTGGCGGTTAGTGCGTATAAGGTCAACGACCCAACCCAGATCAAATACCAAGATCTCGTTAAGCATGTTATTATGAAGTAACCACGGACGCCGACCAGGGCCAGGCCCACCTCTCTCCTAGGTGGTCTCAACCTGCCCTGTCGCTCCGCCACAAAGTAACAGTCGGGGGCCGTCGGGAACCCAGGCCCACCTCTACCGGGATGGAGCCACCTGCCCCTTCATCCCCCATCTCCGAACAGTATCATAAGTAATGTAACAGTATAAAGTATATAGCATATGCCCGTGATCACCTTCCGAAGTGATCACGTCCCAGTAGTATAGCATGGCAGATAGACAAGAGTGTAGGGCCACTGATGGAATACTAGCATTCTATACTAAGCATTTAGGATTGCAGGTAAGGGTAACAACTGTAGCAACAATGACAGGCTATGCAGCAGAATAGGATTAACCGAAAGAAGTAACATGCTACACTACTCCAATGCAAGCAGTATAGAGAAGAATAGGCGATATCTGGTGATCAAGGGGGGGGGGCTTGCCTGGTTGCTCTGGCAAGAAGGGTCGTCAACACCGTAATCGATCGGGGCACCAGCATCGGCGTCAGTCTCGTAGTCTACCGGAGAGAAGAGGGGGAAGAAACAATGAATATAATGCAAATAGATGCATATCGATGCATGACATGACAAGAAACGGTGCTAGGAGTGCCCTAACGTAGTAGGAGGTGATACCGGTGAAGGGAGAAAACATCCGGGAAAGTATCCCAAGTGTTTCACGTTTTCGGATAGATGAAACGGAGGGGGAAAGTTGCCTGTTCACTATGCTAGGGATGTGTGGCGGACGAACGGGCGGCGTATCCGGTTTCGTCTCGTCATTCTAAGCAACTTTCATGTACAAAGTTTTTCCATCCGAGCTACGGTTTATTTTATATTAATTTTAAAAGATTTAGTCATTTATAGAATTTACTTAATTATTTTAAATCAACATTATCCAGAATAGTGTATGCTGACATCAGCATGACGTCAGTAGTCAACAGGGCGTTGACTGGGTCAAACTGACATGTGGGTCCCACCTGTCATACTCTGTTTATTCTAATTAGGGTTTAACTAAGTTAACTAGTGACTAGGTTAATCAAATCAGGATTAATTAAGTTAGTTAATTATTTAATTAATTAATTATTTTTAATTATCATTTTTTATTTTAATTATTATTATTATTAATTATTATTATTTTAAATTTCATTCTGGGGCTAGCCCCACCTGTCTGTGGCATAAGGGCCTTGCGGGTCACGCGAGTGGGCGCCAGCCTGATTGGCGCTTGCCCAGGCCAACGGTGTGTGTATGTGTGTATGTGTGGGGGGGGGGTGACACCGGTGGCGGGCGCCAGCACCGGGAGCGGGAGGCCAGAAGGGGTGCAGCCAGTGGCGGGGACGGCAGCCACGACGCTTGTTGTGACATCGGCGGCGATCTTGGGCGCGAGGAGAAGGCCACGCAGGCGGCAAGCGGCGGGAGCTCCGGTGAAACACCATTGGCGGGGAAAGGTGGACGCCTTGTGGCGCGCGAGCGAAGGCATGCGGGCGGTGGCAGCGGTCTCGCTATAGAAGGCGGCGGCGAGGAACCGGGTGTAGGGCGACGCAGCGCTGGTCTGTAGACATGGCGGCAGCCTTGGCGAGGAGGTGATGGCCTTGGTGCGAAACCTGGCGGAGTGGGTCGGCGGAGGCGGGGCGCAACGTCCGCCCAGTGGCAGCGCGTGTGGTGACCCGGTAAGGGCAGGGGATAGAGGAGGCGCGTGCTCACTTTGTTGGCGTGGGGAGTGGCGGTGGGGGCGAGGAGGAGACGGGGCGACGTTAGGCGATGAGAGGGATGAGGAGGCAGGCCGGCGTGGTGGCTCCAGAGACGGCGAGCGGCGCCGGGCGTAGCATGGCTTGGGGAGGCCGTCGGGGAGGAGGTCCGGCATGGGGAGGAGACGGGGAGGCAACGGTGGAGACGGGTGATGCCGGCGACGGGGCGCAGGGACGAGGCGGCGGGGTCCAAGCGCGCTAGGGCGCGATCCTGATCCAGGCGGGGGGGGGGGGATTGTGGGGATCTTGGGGGAGGGGTTCGGTTAGGTCGCGGGGTGAGGGGGCCATATAGGCCAAGGCTGGGCCGGCCAGTGCAGTGGCCAGTTGGGCCAAACGGCCCAGGGAGAAGAGGGTGCTTGCACCCTTTTTCTTTTGGTCATTTTTGTCTTTTTGCTTTGTTCATTCTTTTTTGTGTTTCTTTTTTTTGTTTTAGTAAAATATCAAAGTGGCACCTAGATAGATGCGACAAATTATGCCTCTGCCACAATAGTTTAATACTTATGACAATTTGGTTTTGAAATTGTTTGTTATTTTAAAAGCATTTAAATTATTATATTTGCTACCATTTTATTCATTTTAGAGTATTTAAACATTTTATAAAAGTGTGGCTTCTCCAACAATATTATCCATGATTTATTTGTCACATTGAGAACATTTTAGTTTTGACTTTTGAAAACTTTAATTGTTTGACTTGATTTTGAATTTGAATTTTGAATCGGTTTTTGAACTAACCCGAGATTAACTACAGTGACAGAGGTGACGTGGCATCATTAACGGGGGATTACTGTAGTCTAATTATCCGGGCATCACAATTCTCCTCCACTACAAGAAATCTCGTCCCGAGATTTAAGGGGTGTGTATGGGTGAAAGATCTGGTTATGAAATTCTAACGAAACTTCTCGGACTTGGTTGCTCTTCTCGAAGAGGTCAATCCATTACGTGGATGTCTTCATTACTCTACTTCAGGTCATCATGATGAAGTCGGCATCCTTTCTTCGGGAACTCCATCGTACTTACGGAAGAATAAAGGATGGGTACTCCGGGAGAACGAAACTCTACAAGGTTGCTTATCTAGTAGATAACTCCAAGGATGTGGTAGGAAGTATCTCTCGAATTGAAATTCAAGAAAGTTATCGAGAGCAAGGTAAGGATGGGCAACAAGAAGCTCCAAGCGGGTAGGCAACCGTTTGTTGCCAAATGAAGGGTGAAAAGGGTTCAGAGCAATGGGAATAAGTATTGCGCCTGATAACAGAATAGATCACTAGGGAGGTGGCTCGTGATCTTTCATACGGAGCCAAGCGTGAGGAATAACTTTAGAAATAGGGGTGTACAGGAGAGTCAGGTTTCGATCTTGTGGAACTGTGGGTTATGGGCCCACCATGTGGGTTAAAAGTAGGAAGGGTGGTGACGTCTTGCACGATCATGTAAGCAAGGCATGCCAGAGGATAGCCTGTCAGTTTTGTTGGCAACAACGTTGGTACCTTGGGCGAGGGACGGAGAGAACCATTTTCCTGCTCGTTGAAACGAGGCGGACCAATAGGAAAAGTTCTCGTCCATCGGTGGTTACCGAAATGTCATCAACAATAGTAACACGGTCTTACTGACAAGGTTGTACACCAGGGTGTTTACATAAGCAACGAATTATTACTGCTTAGATCATATAAACCACGAGAAAGGTTAAACAAGACAATGGAAAGGAAAATGTGATCATCAGATTAAACAGAACAATGGAAAGGAAAATGTGTTTAAACAAATATTTCAGGGGTATATCCTTCCCAAGGACAAGCAGAGCATGATAACCATGACAGGATATTAAGTTGAAACCCCGTTAGGTGAGGGGAGAGAAATTTCATGGCATTACCCATACAACGGTGTTGGGATAAATGATAAAGAAAATTTAGCATTGTGCATCAAATGTTCTTATTGAAAAATCGGAGTACCACCGACATGCTTCGAGATAGCATTGACATGGTCATTGGGTAAAGATCAAACTTTGGAAACACAAATGATCCATCAGGAATAACTTGTAGAATAAATCTTACAATTTCCTCATGGAAGATGGATAACCTTGCTGAAAAGGAAACTATAACAATAGGGCCTCCGGCCAGGTGTGCTAGGCATGACATCACCTTACCGGGTCATGCGAAGACCAATGTTATAACTCTTGGAAATATGTCCCAACCATCATATCTAACCGAGATTTAGATCTGATTGGTGTGAGGATACCTCAGGCTCGGGAGGTCTGAGAAGAAAAGGTGCAGCACAAATTGACGTGATGGCATTGTAAGATTCTCGGGAAATGAACTATGGAAGCGAGTTTCGAAACAAGTTCATCATCAAACCCAAAAGAGGATGAGGAGGTAGCTGATGAACTCAGCGACAAATCATCAAGATTTCCAACAAGATGGATTTCCATAATTATGTGAACAAGGAGATAACATTTGTCAGATCAAATGATATAATGATGTATGCTCGAGGAAAACATACACAATTAAACATTAGTTGAAAGGTGCACCCGAAATATGGGCTCGGTAGCACGATCAATATTAGAATGGTGATTCAATAGCCAATAATCTAAGAATGAACTGTCGACCATTAACTTCAAAGCAATAGGGTTGCTAAAAATACTAAAGTCTCACAACAGATTTCACTTGTTGATATTCCAGTTGGAAGCAACACGGGGCCCAAGAAAGGATGGTGATGGCGAGAAGCATCACTGTAACAAGAATTCTTAGGAGGTGGAGCAATTCTCACAACATCCTTGACATAAAAGACGGTAATACTTCAAGGTAGAACATAATACAAGCTAGATAGCAAGTTGCATCCATAACATGAACAAGTTTGTGATGACAGGAAGGTAAGGATGGTGTCGATAGTAACTCAAATTACCAAGGGACGAGGTTGGTACTTATCATAATGAATTTGATTGATATCCTGGAAAGGGTCCAATTGTTAAAGAAGATCACGACAATTTTGTCAAGAGGCTCCATGAAGAAGCAACTGAATAGCGACTGCATCAAGCAAAAAACTGATGTCGCGAAAGATTATTGGAACCACAGATACGACACAAACTCGGAGTCAAGTTTGTTCGAGGTAAAACTATAAGACGAGGAAATCAACGTAAGCATAGCTCACCATCGAAAGTTGTGCTCCGGGATTAAGGACCGGGTAGCACAGTTAAAATTTAACACAATAATAATATAGCCAATCAGGTTAGGAATGACTTGAAGGATTAACAAACTGATAACCAACGAAAATTACTTAAGAGTTCTTGATTCGGAGTGCGGAATAGATTCACTTATCGGTGTTCTCGGCTGACAAACAACCCAGAACCCATGAAGTGACAATGACAGGGAAAGGTAGTACTTCATCAAAAGTTCGTAAGATGTGGTGCAATGGCATGATATCCCCTAGATACCAGGGGTAATACTTGAAGGTAGATCATAATAGAGGTTAGGCAGGCGTATTGATTTGTAGAAGACAAGTGCTTTAACCTGTCCGAGAAATGGGATCAAAGAAGAACATATGGTCGGAACCACGATTGCAAAGGATCAATTCACAGATACCAGATGATAGTTTATCAAGGAATAATCATTAGTACAAGAAGCTTCCATGATAGGATCTACATCGTGTCCATGGGCATGAACACAAAGGTTCAAGGTCGACTCCCACTTCTTTAATGCATAACCTTTCATCCACTTCTCGCCTTCAATGAAGTTGTGGTGTTGAAATTTTATCTGACATAACACCAGTAGAGTATGACCCGTAGTAGTTCCGGGTTCACACAGATTAGAAGAGGCATATGTCCAACCCATCAGGGCCTCTTAGGAACATATGCCACAAACTTCAGGAGTAAATAACACAAGCTTGAAAGCAGAGGATACAATTTACCAAAGGCATTATGTATCCGAGAAAAGACTCACAAAGTTATTGAATATGAAGGACGTCATCGGATAAAATCCAGTAAAGGTTCTGGTGGTCCACAAGGGATCTGATGTGAGCATCGGTACTCAACCAGAAGACGGAAGTAAGCAAGGCGATCGGATTATCAAAACAACTGACTAATTCAAACCTCAAATGCAAAGGAATTATGAGCTCCAAATCAAGGGATCAGAAGCAAACACTCTGATCAAGGATGGATAAGTTGAGTAGGCTTAAGGGTACAATCGATGGCAATTTCATTGGTCGAGATCCAGCTCATGTTTAATATGACGACTAAGCCGGAAGGATGAATTCTAGGATCTTATTAAGGATTGCGAGCATTCGCAACATATCGATTCAAGGGACTTGAAATGATAATGACAAAGGATACCAATGAATATTGCTAGTCATATGGAACGCAACCATAATGCAAGCAAGCAAGAATTTCAAGAGCAACAGGCTGCTGAGGATTTTTGGAAGATCGAATGGTACTTCAAAGACTTTTGTGAAACACCTGAACAACCGGGGATGAGCGGATACTCGGTAAGTGTGAGGAATTATCCGTAGGGGTATTAATGCGAAAAAGAGTTGCAAAGCAGTAGGCGCAATGATTCTCGGAATATAGGAGAATTTTTTAGGGTAGCAAGTAATAAAAGGGCAACTGGGGATGAAGGCATGAACGACTGAAGGAAATATGCCCTAGAGGCAATAATAAAGTTATTATTTATTTCCTTATATGATGATAAATGTTTATTATTCATGCTAGAATTGTATTAACAGGAAACATAATACATGTGTGAATATATAGACAAACAGAGTGTCACTAGTATGCCTCTACTTGACTAGCTTGTTAATCAAAGATGGTTATGTTTCCTAACCATAGACAAAAGAGTTGTTATTTGATTAACGGGATCACATCATTAGTTGAATGATCTGATTGACATGACCCATTCCGTTAGCTTAGCACTTGATCGCTTAGTATGTTGCTTATGCTTTCTTCATGACTTATACAAAGTTCCTGCAACTATGAGATTATGCAGCTCCGTTTACGGAGGAACACTTTGTGTGCTACCAAAGCGTCACAACGTAATCGGGTGATTATAAAGGTACTCTCAGGTGTCTCCAAAAGTATATGTTGAGTTGGCATAATTGAGATTAGGTTTTGTCACTCCGATTATGGGAGAGGTATCTCTGGGCCTTCTCGGTAATACTCATCACCTAAGCCTTGCAAGCATTGTAACTAATGAGTTAGTTATGAAATGATGTATTACGGAACGAGTAAAGAGACTTGCGGTAACGAGATTGAACTAGGTATTGGATACCGACGATCGAATCTCGGGCAAGTAACATACCGATGACAAAGGGAACAACGTATGTTGTTATGCGGTTTGACCGATAAAGATCTTCGTAGAATATGTAGGAGCCAATATGGGCATCCAGGTTCCGCTATTGGTTATTGACCGAGAATAGTTCTAGGTCATGTCTACATAGTTCTCGAACCCGTAGGGTCCGCAACAAGGTTTCGATGGCGATGCTTATATTATGAGTTTATGAGTTTTGATGTACCGAAGGAGTTCGGAGTCCCGGATGAGATCGGGGACATGACGAGGAGTCTCGAAATGTTCGAGACGTAAAGATCGATATATTGGACGACTATATTCGGAGTTCGGGAAGGTTCGAATGATTCGGTATTTTTGAAGTACCGAGAGTTACGGGAATTCGCCGGGAGAAGTATTGGGCCTTATTGGGCCCTGCGGAAAGAGAGAGGGGCTGCCTAGGGCAGGCCGCGCCCCAAGGCCTAGTCCGAATTGGACTAAGGAGGGGCCGCACCTTCTTCCCTTCCCTTCCTTCTCTCCTACTCCTACTAGGAAAGGAGGAGTCCTACTCCCGGTGGGAGGAGGAGTCCCCCTTGGTGCGCCTCCTAGGCCAGCCACCTCCTCCCTTGCTCCTTTATATACGGGGCAGGGGCACCCCATGACACACAAGTTGATCTACGGATCGTTCCTTAGCCGTGTGCGGTGCCCCTCCACCATATTCCACTTGGTCATATCGTCGCGGAGCTTAGGCGAAGCCTCGCTACCGTGAAGTCATATCGTCGTGGAGCTTAGGCGAAGCCCTGCGTCGGTGGAGCATCATCATCGTCACCACGCCGTCGTGCTGACGGAACTCATCCCCGACGCTTTGCTGGATCGGAGCCCGGGGATCGTCATCGAGCTGAACGTGTGCTGAACACGGAGGTGCCGTACGTTCGGTACTTGGATCGGTTGGATCGTGAAGACGTACGACTACATCAACCGCGTTGCTATAACGCTTCCGCTTACGGTCTACGAGGGTACGTGGACATACACTCTCCCCTCTCGTTGCTATGCCATCACCATGATCTTGCGTGTGCGTAGGAAATTTTTTGAAATTACTACGTTACCCAACAGTGGTATCCGAGCCTGGTTTTATGCGTTGATGTGATATGCACGAGTAGAACACAAGTGAGTTGTGGGCGATACAAGTCATACTGCTTACCAGCATGTCATACTTTGGTTCACGGTATTGTGAGATGAAGCGGCCGGACCGACATTACGCTACGCTTACGCGAGACTGGTTTCACCGCTTGAGCACTCGTTGCTTAAAGGTGACCGGGTGTCTGTCTCTCTCACTTTAGTTGAACCGAGTGTGGCTACGCCCGGTCCTTGCGAAGGTTAAAACAGCACCAACTTGACAAACTATCGTTGTGGTTTTGATGCGTAGGTAAGAACGGTTCTTGCTCAGCCCGTAGCAGCCACGTAAAACTTGCAACAACAAAGTAGAGGACGTCTAACTTGTTTTTGCAGGGCATGTTGTGATGTGATGTGGTCAAGACGTGATGCTATATTTTATTGTATGAGATGATCATGTTTTGTAACCGAAGTTATCGGCAATGGCAGGAGCCATATGGTTGTCGCTTTATTGTATGAAATGCAACGCCATGTAATTGCTTTACTTTATCACTAAGCGATGGCGATAGTCGTAGAAGCAATAGTTGGCGAGACGACAACGATGCTACGATGGAGATCAAGGTGTCGCGCGGTGACGATGATGATCATGACGGTGCTTGGAGATGGAGATCACAAGCACAAGATGATGATGACCATATCATATCACTTATATTGATTGCATGTGATGTTTATCCTTTATGCATCTTATCTTGCTTTGATTGACGGTAGCATTATAAGATGATCTCTCACTAAAATTATCAAGAAGTGTTCTCCCGAGTATGCACCGTTGCTAAAAGTTAAGTAGTACCCGGACACCACGTGATGATCGGGTGTGATAAGTTCTACGTCCATCTACAACGGGTGCAAGCCAGTTTTGCACTGCAGAATACTCGAGTTAAACTTGGCCGAGCCTAGCATATGCAGATATGGCCTCGGAACACGGAGACCGAAAGGTCGAACGTGAATCATATAGTAGATATGATCAACATAGTGATGCTCACCATTGAAACTACTCCATCTCACGTGATGATCGGACATGGTTTAGTTGATTTGGATCACGTAATCACTTAGATGACTAGAGAGATGTCTATCTAAGTGGGAGTTCTTAAGTAATATGATTAATTGAACTTTAATTTATCATGAACTTAGTCCCGTAGTATTTTGCAAATTATGTTGTAGATCAATAGCTCGCGTTGTTGCTTCCCTATGTTTGTTGCTTTCATATGTTTATTTTAATATGTTCCTAGAGAAAATTGTATTGAAAAATGTTAGTAGCAATGATGCGGATTGGATCCGTGATCTGAGGTTTATCCTCATTGCTCTTGTAAGAATTATGTCCTTAATGCACCGCTAGGTGACAGACCTATTGCAGGAGCAGATGCGAGGCGTTATGAACGTTTGGCTAGCTCAATATGAGCGAATCTGAGACATTATGAACGTTTGGCTAGCTCAATATGATGACTACTTGATAGTTTAGTGCACCATGCTTAACGGCTTAGAATCGGGACTTCAAAGACGTTTTGAACGTCATGGACCATATGAGATGTTCCAGGAATTGAAGTTAATATTTCAAGCAAATACCCGAGTTGAGAGATATAAAGTCTCCAACAAGTTCTATAGCTAAAAGATGGAGGAGAATCGCTCAACTAGTGAGCATGTGCTCAGATTGTCTGAGTACTTCAATCGCTTGAATCAAGTGGGAGTTAATCTTCCAGATAAGATAGTGATTGACAGAATTCTCTAGTCACCATCACTAAGTTAGTAGAACTTCATGATGAACTATAGTATCCAAGGGATGACGAAAAAGATTCTCGAGCTCTTCGCAATGCTAAAATCGGCGAAGGTAGAAATCAAGAAAAACATCAAGTGTTGATGGTTGACAAGACCACTAGTCTCAAGGAAAATGGCAAAGGGAAGAAGGGAAACTTCAAAAGGAATGGCAAGCAAGTTGCTGCTCGAGTGAAGAAGCCCAAGTCTAGACCTAAGCCCGAGGTGAGTACTTTTGCTGCAATGAAACTGGTCACCTTTGAAGCAGTAACTACCCCTGAATATTTGGTGGATAAGAAGGATGGCAAAGTGAACAAGGTTATATTTGATATACAGGTTATTGATGTGTGCCTTACTAGTGTTTATAGTAGCCCCCGAGTATTTGATACTCGCTTAGGTTGCTAAGATTAGTAACTCGAAACAGGAGTTACAGAATAAACAGAAACTAGTTGAAGGGGAAGTGACGATGAGTGTTGGAAGTAGTTCCAAGATTGATATGATCATCATCGCACACTCCCTATACTTTCGGGATTAGTGTTAAACCTAAATAAATGTTATTTGGTGTTTGCGTTGAGCATGAATATGATTTGATCATGTTTATTACAAAACGGTTATTCATTTAAAGTCGAAGAATAATTGTTGTTCTGTTTAAATGAATAAAACCTTCAATGGTCATACACCCAATAAAAATAGTCTGTTGGATCTCGATCGTAGTGATACACATATTCATAATATTAATGCCAAAAGATGCAAAGTTAATAATGATAGTGCAACTTATTTGTGGCACTGCCGTCTAGGTCATATTGGTGTAAAGCGCATGAAAAAAACTCCATGCTGATGGGATTTTGGAATCACTTGATTATGAATCACTTGATGCTTGCGAACCATGCCTTATGGGCAAGATGACTAAAGACTCTGTTCTCCGGAACAATGGAGCGAGCAAATGACTTATTGGAAATAATACATACTGATGTATGCGGTCCGATGAGTGTTAAAGCTCACGGCAAGTATCGTTATTTTCTGACCTTCACAAGATGATTTGAGCAGATATGAGTATATCTACTTGATGAAACATAAGTCTGAAATAGTTGAAAGGTTCAAAGAATTTCAGAGTGAAGTGGAAAATCATCGTAACAAGAAAATAAAGTTTCGCGATCTGATCGTGGACATGAATATTTGAGTTACGAGTTTGGTCTTCAATTAAAATAATGTGGAATAATTTCACAGCTCACGCCACAGAACACCACAACGTTATGGTGTGTCCGAACATCCGAACCGTACTTTATTTTGATATGGTGCGATCAATGATGTCTCTTACCGATTTACCAATATCGTTTTGGGGTTATGCATTAGAGACAGCTGCATTCACGTTTAATAGGGCACCATCTAAATCCGTTGAGACGACACGTATGAACTATGGTTTAACAGTAAACATAAGCTGTCGTTTCTTAAAAGTTTGGAGTTGTGATGCTTATGTGAAAAAGTTTTCACCTGATAAGCTCGAACCCAAATCGGAGAAGTGCGTCTTCATAGAATACCCAAAGGTAACTATTGGGTACACCTTCTATCACAGATCCGAAGGCAAGTTTTTCGTTGCTAAGATGGATCCTTTCTAGAGAAGAAGTTTCTCTCGAAAGAAGTGAGTGGGAGGAAAGTAGAACTTGATGAGGTAATTGTACCTTCTCCCTTATTGGAAAGTAGTTCATCACAGAAAACAGTTCAGGTGATTCCTACACCAATTAGTGAGGAAGTTAATGATGATGATCATGAAACTTCGGATCAAGTTGCTACCAAACCTCGTAGGTCTTCCAGAGTAAGATCCGCACTGAAGTGGTACGGTAATCATGTTCGAAGTCATGTTACTAGACCATGATGAACCTCACGAACTATGAGGAAGCGATGATGAGCCCAGATTCCATAAAATGGCTTGAGGCCATAAAATCTGAGATATGATCCATGTATGAGAACAAAAGTATGGACTTTGATTGACTTGCTCGATGATCAGCAAGCCATGTTAAATAAATGGATCTTCAAGAGGAAGACGGACAACGATAGTAGTGTTACTATCTACAAAGCTCGACTTGTCACAAAAGGTTTTCGACAAGTTCAAGGTGTTGACTACAATGAGATTTTCTCAACTGTAGCGATGCTTAAGTCTGTCCGAATCATGTTAGCAATTGCCACATTTTATGAAATCTGGCAAATGGATGTCAAAACTACATTCTTTAATGGATTTATTAAAGAAGAGTTGTATATGATGCAACCAGAAGGTTTTGTCAATCCTAAAGGAGCTAACAAAATGTGCAAGCTCCAAGCGATCCATCAATGGACCGTGCAAGCATCTCGGAGTTGGAATATACGCTTTGATGTGTTGATCAAAGCATATGATTTTATACATACTAATGGAAAGGCCTGAATATACAAGAAAGTGAGTGGGAGCACTACAACCTTTCTGATAAGCATATGTGAATGACATATTGTTGATCGGAAATAATGTAGAATTATTCTGCAAAGCATAAAGGAGTGTTTGAAAGGAGTTTTTTCAAAGAAAGACCTCGGTGAAGTTGCTTACATATTGAGCATCAAGATCTATAGAGATAGATCAAGACGCTTGATAAGTTTTTCAATGAATACATACCTTGACAAGATTTTGAAGTAGTTCAAAATGGAACAGTCAAAGAAAGAGTTCTTGCCTGTGTTACAAGGTGTGAGATTGAGTAAGACTCAAAACCCGACCACGGCAGAAGATAGAAAGAGAATGAAAGTCATTCCCTATGCATCAGCCATAGGTTCTATAAAGTATGTCATGTTTGTGTACCAGATCTATTGCATACCCTACCACTAAGCTTGGCAAGGGAGTGCAATAGTGATCTAGGAGTAGATCAATGGACAGCGGTCAAAATTATCCTTAGTAGAATAAGGATATGTTTCTCGATTATGGGCGTGATAAAAAGTTCGTCGTAAAGGGTTACGTCGATACAAGTTTTGGCACTGATCTAGATGACTCTAAGTGTCGGTCTAGATACATATTGAAAGTGTGAGCAATTAGCTATAGTAGCTCCGTGCAGAGCATTGTTGACATAGAGATTTGCAAAATACATACGGATCTGAATGTGGCAGACCCGTTGACTAAACTTCTCTCACAAACAAAACATGATCACGCCTTAGTACTCTTTGGGTGTTAATCACATAGTGATGTGAACTAGATTATTGACTCTAGTAAACCCTTTGGGTGTTGATCACATGTCGATGTGAACTATGGGTGTTAACCACATATAGATGTGAACTATTGATGTTAAATCACATGGCGATGTGAACTAGATTATTGACTCTAGTGCAAGTGGGAGACTGAAGAAATATGCCCTAGAGGCAATAATAAAGTTATTATTTATTTCCTTATATGATGATAAATGTTTATTATTCATGCTAGAATTGTATTAACAGGAAACATAATACATGTGTGAATATATAGACAAACAAAGTGTCACTAGTATGCCTCTACTTGACTAGCTTGTTAATCAAAGATGGTTATGTTTCCTAACCATAGACAAAAGAGTTGTTATTTGATTAACGGGATCACATCATTAGTTGAATGATCTGATTGACATGACCCATTCCGTTAGCTTAGCACTTGATCGTTTAGTATGTTGCTTATGCTTTCTTCATGACTTATACAAAGTTCCTGCAACTATGAGATTATGCAGCTCCCGTTTACCGGAGGAACACTTTGTGTGCTACCAAACGTCACAACGTAATCGGGTGATTATAAAGGTACTCTCAGGTGTCTCCAAAAGTATATGTTGAGTTGGCATAATTGAGATTAGGTTTTGTCACTCCGATTGCTCGGAGAGGTATCTCTGGGCCTTCTCGGTAATACTCATCACCTAAGCCTTGCAAGCATTGTAACTAATGAGTTAGTTATGAAATGATGTATTACGGAACGAGTAAAGAGACTTGCGGTAACGAGATTGAACTAGGTATTGGATACCGACGATCGAATCTCGGGCAAGTAACATACCGATGACAAAGGGAACAACGTATGTTGTTATGCGGTTTGACCGATAAAGATCTTCGTAGAATATGTAGGAGCCAATATGGGCATCCAGGTTCCGCTATTGGTTATTGATCGAGAATAGTTATAGGTCATGTCTACATAGTTCTCGAACCCGTAGGGTCCGCACGCTTAAGGTTTCGATGGCGATGCTTATATTATGAGTTTATGAGTTTTGATGTACCGAAGGAGTTCGGAGTCCCGGATGAGATCGGGGACATGAGGAGTCTCGACATGGTCGAGACGTAAAGATCGATATATTGGACGACTATATTCGGAGTTCGGAAAGGTTCCGAATGATTCGGTATTTTTCGAGTACCGGAGAGTTACGGGAATTCGGGGAGAAGTATTGGGCCTTATTGGGCCCTGCGGAAAGAGAGAGGGGCTGCCTAGGGCAGGCCGCGCCCCAAGGCCTAGTCCGAATTGGACTAAGGGGAGGGGCCGCACCCCTTCTTCCCTTCCCCTTCCTTCTCTCCTACTCCTACTAGGAAAGGAGGAGTCCTACTCCCGGTGGGAGTAGGACTCCCCCCTTGGTGCGCCCCTCCTAGGCCGGCCACCTCCTCCCTTGCTCCTTTATATACGGGGGCAGGGGGGCACCCCATGACACACAAGTTGATCTACGGATCGTTCCTTAGCCGTGTGCGGTGCCCCCCTCCACCATATTCCACTTGGTCATATCGTCATGAGCTTAGGCGAAGCCTGCGCCGGTGAAGTCATATCGTCGTGGAGCTTAGGCGAAGCCCTGCGTCGGTGGAGCATCATCATCATCGCCTGCCACGTCGTCTTGTGGAACTCATCCCCGACGCTTTGTTGGATCGGAGCCCGGGATCGCCATCGAGCTGAACGTGTGCTGAACACGGAGGTGCCGTGACGTTCGGTACTTGGATCGGTCGGATCGTGAAGACTACGACTACATCAACCGCGTTGTTATAACGCTTCCGCTTACGGTCTACGAGGGTACGTGGACATACACTCTCCCCTCTCGTTGCTATGCCATCACCATGATCTTGCGTGTGCGTAGGAATTTTTTTGAAATTACTACGTTACCCAACAACGACATCCATAAGGATTTATCGATAGTCGGGAATTGCAAAAGCAACGGGCACAAAGTCTCGAGAGAACATCGGAGAGTATCTTCGGAATCCTTCGGTGCAGCAGACGACCATCTGTAACAAGGGGATCTCCGGATGGAAGTGATCACGAGATCCTAAAGCTAGAGTTAGCAAAATTCATTTACCACGAATAGAAGATAGATCAGAGTCCCAGAGCATAGACAAGGAATAAAAGATCCTAATACGACCCAATGGCGACGTGGGCCCGTAAGCCACACAGCCATGTTAGTAAAAGTTTAGCAACGACTAGACTCAACTTCGGCCAAGGAGTTGGAAAGGGGATTCCTACAGGCAGTCGGCTCTGATACCAACTTGCGACGCCCCCGATTCAATCGTACACTAATCATACACGCAAATATGTATGATCAAGATCAAGTACTCACGGGAAGATATCACAACACAACTCTAAAAATAAAATAAGTCATACAAGCATCATATTACAAGCCAGGGGCCTCGAGGGCTCTAATACAAGAGCTCGATTATAGACGAATCAGCGGAAGCAACAACATCCAAGTACAGGCATAAGTTAAACAAGTTGCCATAAGATGGCTAGCACAAACTGGAATACAGATCGAAATAGGCGCAAGCCTCCTGCCTGGGATCCGCCTAAACTACTCCTGCTCGTCGTCAGCGGCCTGCATGTAGTAGTAGGCACCTCCAATGTAGTAGGAGTCGTCTTCGACGGTGGCGTGTGGCTCCTGGGCTCCAACCTCTGGTTGCGACAACCAGGTAAAAAGGAAAGGGGGAAAAGAGGGAGAGAAGCAACCGTGAGTACTCATCCAAAGTACTCGCAAGCAAGGATCTACACTACATATGCATGGGTATCTTTGTAAAGGGGCAATGTCGGTGGACTGAACTGCAGAATGCCAGAATAAAAGGGGGATAGCTAGTCATGTCAAAGACTACGCTTCTGGCAGCCTCCATCTTGCAACATGTAGAAGAGAGTAGATGGTAAGTTCACCAAGTAGCATCGCATAGCATAATCCTACCTGGCGATCCTCTCCTCGTTTCCCTATTAGAGAGCGATCACTGGGTTATATCTAGCACTTGGAAGGGTGTGTTTTATTAAGTATCCAGTTCTAGTTGTCATAAGGTCAAGGTACAACTCCTGGTCGCCTGTTACCATGGACACGACTATTCAAATAGATAAACTTCCCTGCAGGGTGCACCACATTACCCGACACGCTCGATCCCTCTGGCCGGACACACTTTCTTGGGTCATGCCCGGCCTCGGAAGATCAACACATCGCAACCCTACCTAGGCTCAACAGAGAGGTCAACACACCGGTCTAAATCCTATGCACGCAGGGGTCTGGGCCCATCGCCCATTGCACACCTGCATGTTGCGAACGCGGCCGAAAGCAGACCTAGCCCCCTTAATACAAGTGCAGGCGTTCCAGTACAATCCGGCGCGCGCCGCTCATAGCTGACGTCAAGAAGGCTTCGGCTGATACCACGATGCCGGTTGCCCATATCTTGTCCCACGCGGCGGTTAGTGCGTATAAGGTTAACGACCCAACTCAGATCAAATACCAAGATCTCGTTAAGCGTGTTATTATGAAGTAACCGCGGATGCCGACCAAGGCCAAGATCTATGCAAGCAGTATAGAGAAGAATAGGCGATATCTGGTGATCCAGGGGGGGCTTGCCTGGTTGCTCTGGCAAGAAGGGTCGTCAACACCGTAATAGATCGGGGCACCAGCAACGGCGTCAGTCTCGTAGTCTACCGAAGAGAAGAGGGGGAAGAAACAATGAATACAATGCAAACAGATGCATATCGATGCATGACATGACAAGTAACGGTGCCAGGTGTGCCCTAACGCAGTAGGAGGTGATACCGGCGAAGGGGGGAAACATCCGGGAAAGTATCCCCGGTGTTTCACGTTTCGGATAGATGAAACGGAGGGGGAAAGTTGCATGTTTGCTATGCTAGGGATGTGTGGCGGACGAACGGGCGGCATATCCGGATTCGTCTCGTCATTCTGAGCAACTTTCATGTACAAAGTTTTTCCATCCGAGCTACGATATATTTTATATTAATTTTAAAAGATTTAATCATTTTTAGAATTTACTTAATTATTTTAAATCAACATTATCCAGAATAGTGTATGCTGATGTCAGCATGACATCAGCAGTCAACAGGGCGTTGACTGGATCAAACTGACATGTGGGTCCCAGCTGTCATACTCTGTTTATTCTAATTAGGGTTTAACTAAGTTAACTAGTGACTAGGTTAATCAAATCAGGATTAATTAAGTTAGTTAATTCTTTAATTAATTAATTAATTAATTTTTAATTATTTATTATTATTATTCTTTTATTTTAATTATTATTATTATTAATTTTTTTAATTTTGTTCTGGGGCTAGCCCCACCTGTCTGTGGCACAGGGGCCTTGCGGGTCGGGCGAGTGGGTGTGGGCGCCAGCCCGATTGGGCGCTTGCCCAGGCCAACGGTGTGGGGTGGGGGGACGCCGGTGGCGGGCGCCAGCAGCAGGAGCGGGAGCGGGAGGCCAGAAGGGGTGCAACCAGTGGCGGGGACGACGGCCACGTCGCCTGTTGGCCGAGGCATCGGGCAGCGACGCGGGCGCGAGGAGAAGGCCACGGGCGGCAAGCGGCGGGAGCTCGGTGTGCACCGCGGGGAAAGGGGTAGACGACAAGGATCGGCGAGCGGAGGCACGCTGGGCGGTGGCCGCGATCTCGCCATAGGCGGCGACGCGAGGAACCGGGGCATCGGGGCAGGCACGCCATGGCAGGTGGCGGCCAAAGGCGCGAAGGGAGGAGGCCGCGGTGGCGCGCTAGTGCGGGCACGGCGGGAGTGGGTCGAGGCGGAGGCGGGGCACGCATCCGCCGCGGCGAGCGCGCACAGACGCGTGGTGACCGAGAGGGAGGGAGACAGAGGAGGGGCGCGTGCTAACTGTGGCCGTAGGGGAGTGGCAGTGGGGCGCGGGGAGGACGACGGGGACGATGTTCCGAAGGGATGAGGAGGCAGGCTGGCGTGGTGGCTCCAGAGACGGCAAGCGGCGACGGGGCGCAACATGGCTTGGGGAGGCCGTCAGGGAGGAGGTCCGACGTGAGGAGGAGACGGGGAGGCGACGGTGGAGACGGGGCGCAGGGACGAGGCGGCGGGGTCCGAGCGCGCTAGGGCGCGATCCAGATCTAGGCGGGGGGGGGGGGGGTTGTGGGGATCGTGGGGGTGGAGTTCGGTTAGGTCACAAGGTGAGGGGGCCATATAGGCCAAGGCTGGGCCGGCCAGTGCAGTGGCCAGCCTGGCTAAATGGCCCAGGGAGAAGGGGGACTTGCGCCCTTTTTCTTTTGGTCGTTTTTCTCTTTTTGCTTTGTTCATTCTTTTCTATTTTTTTGTTTTAGTAAAATACCAAAGTGGCACCTAAATAGATGCTACAAATTATGCATCTGCCACAATAGTTTAATACTTATGACAATTTGGTTTTGAAATTGTTTATTATTTTAAAAGCATTGAAATAATTATATTTGCTACCGTTTTATTCATTTTAGAGTATTTAAACATTTTATAAAAGTGTGGCTTCTCCACCAGTATTATCCATGATTTATTTGTCACATTGAGAACATTTTAGTTTTGACTTTTGAAAACTTTAATTGTTTGACTTGATTTTGAATTTGAATTTTGAATCGGTTTTTGAACTAACCCGAGATTAACTATAGTGAAGAGGTGATGTGGCATCATTAACGGGGTTTACTGTAGCCTAATTATCCGGGCGTCACAGCCCATGAGGTCAGGCCCTGTGCCATCGTCGCCGCTGTCGGGGAAGATCTTCCGCCATTCTTCAACACTGAAGTCATCATCTGTAACGCCCCGGATTCGATGCGCCAGGTGTCTGTCAGTTATTCGTCGTTGTTGCCATGTCATTTGCTTGCGTGTTGCATTTTTCCATGTCGTCATGTGCATTTCATTTTGCATACGTGTTCGTCTCATGCATCCGAGCATTTCCCCATTGTCCGCTTGCAATCCGGCACTCCTATGTCCCCGGCGCCCCTTTTACCTCTTTTCGTAAAGCGGGTGTTGAACTTTCTTGGAATGGACCGAGGTTTGTCAAGCGGCCTTGGTATAGCACCGGTAGACCGCCTGTCAAGTTTCGTGCCATTTGGAGGTCGTTTGATACTCCAACGGTTAACCGGGTAACCGCACAAGCCTCTTTCTCTTTGCAGCCCAACTCCCTTCCAAAGTCGCCCAAAACCCAGCAAACTCCCCTCCATGCTCTCGGTCGTTCGATCACGATCGTGTGGGCGAAAACCGCACCTCATTTGGACTCTCCTAGATCCCTCTACCTATAAATACACCCCTCCCCCGAAATTCGCGGATCAAATCGCCCCTAACCCTAGCTCCTTCTTCCTCCGCGCGCCGGACGCGTCCGCCCGGCGCCGGACATGTCCAGCCGCCGCCCCCGACCAATCCCGCCTCGCCACGTGTCGCCGCCTCCCTCCGCCGCAGGCCCGCGAGCCCAGAGCCTGCCCGAGCCGCCTCCGCTCCTCGCGCTGCCCGGCCCGGCCCGGGCAGCGCCGCCGGGCTCCGCGCCGCCCGTCCTCCTCGCTCCGCCGCGGTGCCGTCCTCGCTGCGTGCCCGCGCCGCCTCGCCCGCCGCCCGTCCAGCGCCATCATGATCGCGCCGCCAGCCGCCCCGCGCCCCGCCGCCTCGCCGCTCCCGCCATGGCCGCCCGAGCTTGGGCCGGAGCTCCGCCGTCCGGGCGCCTCGCCGCGCCCCGCCTCCGGCCTTCCTCGCCGCCTCCGCGCCCTCCTCCGGCCGCCTCCCCGGCCCCGTCCCCGACCACTCCGGCCACGGCGCCGCGGATCTGGCGAGATCCGTGCCGCTTTAAAATCCGTGCACGAGGTTGACTTTCCCCTCCGAATTTGACTAACTCCCAGATTTTGCATATTATTTGACATATTCATCATGCCATAACTCCATGCATATTGCTCCGTTTCGTGCGTGTAATATGTCAAATTGTTTGTCTCGACGAGTACATCATTTCTTCTCATTGCATCATTTACATTTGAGCTCATCTTGATGCCCGAAATGTTGTTAGAAGAGGGCTATGTGATGTTAGTTTCAGATTCTTATCAGAACATGCACTTTTGTCATTTTTGCCATGATTGATGTGTGCACCCTATGATCTTGAGTCCTTGGATCATATTCTTTCCTTGGATCAAGTGTTCTCCTTGCTCATTTGCCTCTCGCCATTCAATCATTCCGAAGACATCTCAGGAGATTCATCTGTGTTCCAATTAATTTGAGGTTATCACCTAATTCAAATATTTCAATTATTCTGGTGCATCATCTATCTGTTCAACACCCCTTTCCAACGGTGTTTTCTTTTAGTGGGCCCTAACCCACAGGTCTTTTCCCAGGATCTTACCTGACTCTTCTAATTTCCCGGAGCTATTCTCAAATCATTTTGAAGTTTGACGTAAGAATGAATTTCATCAGTCAGACGCCTTCCCAAGATCTCTTTCAAATTCTTTTCATTATTGGCTCAACCTCTTCGCATTTCATTCTACCGGAGTATCTCAACAATTTTGGTGGTGTTTATCGTCGTCCTTGAAGACCGAAGAAGAGTTCCTTCTAAATCTTGTCCATTCTCCCAGAGATTTGTGGTGCTAGCTCGATGTTATCCTATCAATTTGTTTCCAATTGTGCAATTCTTTTCATCCATCCGGAGTATTTCAGGAGTTACTGTGACGCCCCGAGACCGACGCTCCAGAAGACTTCCAGCTATTTCGGGTTTTGCCGTGTGTTCCATTTGTGCCTGCCCTTTTATTTTTGCATTGCATCATGTCATCATGCCATCATCTCATAAATCTTTTGCAACTCAACTAAATAAATGGCATGGATCTTTGATCCATTTAAATCGAGGGAATTCACATGGTGATTCTCTTTAAAACATATCCTCTTGATATTTATAGATATATAGTAAATAATCCAATTATTTGTATTTACATAAACACACTTACAAAATATCCTAATGCCTTTGTTGTCTTAATTCTTGGTTTCCAACCTTGCCATATATTCTTTCATCGCTTTCCCAAGCTCCACCAAAATTCACAACATTTTGGACCTTCCTTTTATCAAGTCCTAGTTCAAACCCATTTGAATTACAAATGAGTTTGAATTTAAATCTTCGGTCTTGCCCACTTCTATTTTTCTTGGAACAAGCATATTTTTGCAGTCCGGGAAAATTGTCCCCATCTTGCAAATCCTTTTCCTAACCCTCTCTTTCTTTCTTCTCTTTAATTGTTTTCTGCTAAAGAAAATATAAGAGAGAGAGAAGAGAGAGGTAAGCCCAGCCAGGCCTCTAGCCATTTCCTCTCCACCTGGGCCGACCCAACCGGCCTCTCAGGCCCAGCCGCCCCACCAGCTCTAACCCTAGCCCCCAACCGATCCAGCCCGCAGCGCTCTCTGCCGATCCCCATCTCTCCCCTCGTTCCTCCTCGCTACCGCCAGCACCCAGATCGCCGATCCCAAGACGCAGCGCCCCACCTCCTGCGCTGATCCCATCTCCCTCCTCTCGATCCCTCCTCCTCATCCCGTCGCTCCAGCCCCCACGCATCTCTCCCGCCTCACGCCCAAGTCCCTCTTCCTCTCCTCGCGCAGCCCTCGTCCCCGCCTCCTCACGGGCCGGCCGCAGCTGGCCACTGCTTCTCCTCTCCTCCACACGCTCCGCCGGAGCTCAGCAGTGGCCGTCGCCTCCTCCAGATCGAGCTGTGGAGTGGAGCTCCTGCGCCCTGTCCCTCGCCGGCTTGCCGCCTCCTGCCTCTGCCGCCAGGCCCGGCCGCCGTCTTGGCTCCCGGCGCCTCCTCCGCCGCCCGACAAGCTGCTGCAGCGGCCTCCCCTGCCCCTCGTCGACCTCCTTGCAGCCAGGATCCGGCCCCGAGGCCGATCCATCCGCCCAGCCCCCACTGCTCCTGCCGCCTTTGCAGGAGCAGCCCCATGCCCCGCCTCTGCCTTGTCCGAGCAGGAAGGAGGATGCGCCTCCGCTCGCCCTCATCGACCAGGAACGCCAAGGCCAAGACCAGCCCCGGGCAGGACCTCGTGTACATCTACACCGCCAAGACCGGACACCCGTGGATTTCAACAAGTACCCCGATGACGTGTGTACCACTACCGTCGACCCTCGAAGACCCCGTGAACCCCGAACATCTACGGAACATGAACAACTACTTCCACTATGAGATGTGCCACTACCATCGCCGAGACCGCAAGTACCACGGCGACCTCAAGACGTTGGATTCATCAAGTTCCTCCCGAAAACGAACGTGAACCACTACTTCCACTACCGTCGCGAGAACGACTACTTAACGACTACTTCCCTCGACGATTTTTAACCGCCCCGAAAAGCACGCTTCGAAGGTATAACACCGAGACAATCTTATGAGACCGAATGCATGTGTTGTATGAGATGCTCGTGTTTGCACCGTGCCCGTGAACACTAATCCTTCTCGATCATGGAGGTTGCCATGTTAATTCTTTTCTCAACCGGCGTGCTTCTCTTCAAGTGGATCCGATCATTCCAACATTCGCAAGATCAATTCTAAGTTCTTTTTCTCAACGGTGTTCGTTTCATTCGACCCAAGTTGCCTTTGTTTTCCCGACCTCGCACCCTTTTTCTTCAAGGACTCAGATTTCTTAATCAAGTATCCATTTTATTGAGTGAAGTTTCTTCATTCTTTTCCTTTAATGTTTTATCCGGTGATTTCTCATGAAGACGCTAAGGAAGCTTCAACCTTATCATTGTTCCATTCTAATTTTCTTCTCCGGTGGATTGAATTCAAGATTTCGGTGGTGATCTTATCCCTTTTCCTCTTTTCACAATGCTTTCCCATTCCGATGCACCAATTAATCATTCACCTCTCGCTATTCATTTGGTCCGGAGTGTTGAAGATATCTCTGAAGATTCGTGTTTCCACTCTGCATCAATTCTAGCTATTTTGAGGTCTTACCTTATTCAGCCATTTAATTCAACCAGCGCAATCTATCTTTTAAATCGCTCAACGGTGTTTCTTTTGAGTGGGCCCTAACCCACATGTCTTTTCCCTGTGATCTTACCTCGACTCTTCTAATTTTCCCGAGTTATTCTCAAATTCTTTTCCAATTTTGACGTAAGAATGAATTATCATCACCAAATGTCTTTCTCCAAGATCTTTCAAATTCTTTTCATCGTTGGTTCAACCTTTCTAATTTTCATCCGAGTATCTCAACAATTCATGCTGGTGTTTCTCATCATCATTCTCAACATTTGAAGACCAAAGAAGGATTTATCCTAAATCTTGGTCCGTTCTCTTGAAGATTCATAGTTCTATCTTATGCCATCCTCTCATAATTGTTTTGATTGTGAGAATTCTTTTCACTCACCGAAGCATTTCATGAGTTCTTTCCATTTTATTCCTCTGAAGGCCATCATTTCGAAGTTTATTCGTTCTCAGCTTTCAGCTCGTTCTCCAAATCTTACCGCACATCGTTCAAATATCCTCTACTCAGTTCATGATCTCTTCGTTCTCTTGTATCTAAATTCCCTCAAGTATCTTCATTCATTTTGCAATTCTTCACGGTGAATTGTGCCTTTGCTACTTTCATTTTCAATTCTAACGGTGGTTCGTTCAAGAGTTCTCTTCCTTCGTTATTATATAGATTCATTCGTTCTTCCCAAATCCTACCGGCGGATCGTTGAAGACCTTCCCAAGTTGAGCAATATCTCTCTTCAATCCTTTTTCAACGAGAATAAGTAGTATGCCTAATCCGTTGCTCGTCATCAATCTATATTGGTGAAGGATACGCATAACATAATTCTTGTTCTTGTTTCATCCAAGTGATTGATTCATTCTTCCGGAGTTCGTAATGGTATCAATTTCTTAGTTCTAAGTTGTTCATCTCTTCTTTCCGGAGTTTGTTCATCATATCACATTCTCGGTCTGAGATGCTTCATCTTTTCTTTCCGGAGTTCAAAGTTTCTCGGTTATATCATTTCAAAGCTTCTTCTTATCACTGCAAGGCTTCACCTTGTGTTTTCAACTTCTCTTTCTTTCTATCATCCTTTCATTACCGGAGTTCTTCATGGAGGCTCTACATGGTGGTTCGTCAAGGATTCATTTATTTCTCGATTTGTCCTTCAAGTTTTTCTCGGAGTTAAGATCCGTCAAGCCATACTCTAAAATAAACATGGTGTTCAACACATGTTTTGTTTTGAGGAGTTCAAGCATTCTTCATCTTGCATTCCGAAGTGCAATTCTTTCTACCTTATCTTTTGAGGTGGTGTTATATCATTCTTGACAATTTCTCTTCGTGTTTCATGATTCACATGTTGTCAAGAATGAGATATTTTAAATCCACCAATCTCTTCGTTGGAGTCATCTTGTGTCATGTTACACCTAAAGCCTTCCCTAAAGAATGTTGCTATTATGGTGCTTATCAATGATCCAAGTTTTCCTCCTATCCTCTCAATGAAAGAAGTTTTCATCTTCTTGTTGATCTTAATCCAATCAACTGTTTCTGTTAGTGGCGGGTTGTCACCTCATAATTTTGAGATGTGTTCCATAAGCCCACAACAAGCTTGTTCCTTTCGTTGTTGATAATCCAACAACTCCGTTCTAGCATTTCTTGTAAGCGTGCTCTTTCAAGATCTTGTTTCCTTCGTCCATTCCATTCCATTCTTTCATTTCTTCCGGAGGCATTGTGATGTTGCTCTCTTGACCCATCATCTTGTTTTGTCAAGATCATGTTCTTCTCCTTGCTTCTCCGTTTAGCCGGAGTGTCATGTTTTCATTCGAGTTCTCTCATCTTATCAAGTTTTGCCTCCCTTCTCAACCAGAGTGCGGTCTGAAATCTTTCTTACCCCTTGTGCCATTTTTTCAATAGTTCCAGTGGCAGTGTTTGTTGATTTCATCACGTATCCTCTCTTCTTTCATCAAGTATCCTCTCATCTTGTCAAGATCATGTTCAATTCCTTCCATTTATAGTCGGAGTGCTGCCCAAATTATATCATTCTTATTCCTTCTCTATCTTGTTTTAACCGGAGTGGTGTCAATATCTATCTTGTCACTTAACCTCATGGTTCTCTTTGTATCCCATGTTCTTCTTATCTTACGGAGTGTTTGCAATCTCGTCATCTTCATTGTATTTTTTTCTTTCAATTTTGTCAACCTTTGTCAAGGTTCGTTGGTTTCACTCTTTTGTCAAAGAAGCAACTTAGTTTTACCTCTTTCTTCTTCCGCTTTTCTATCCGGTGCCATCCTAGATCTCGGACGAGATCCTCTCATAGTGGTGGAGTGTTGTGACGCTTGAGACCGACGCCTCCGTAAGACTTCCAGCTATTTCGGTTTTGCTGCAGTGTTCCATTTGTGCCTGCCCTTTTATTTTTGCATTGCATCATGTCATCATGCCATCATCTCATAAATCTTTTGCAACTCAACTAAATAAATGGCATGGATCTTTGATCCATTTAAATCGAGGGAATTCACATGGTGATTCTCTTTAAAACATATCCTCTTGATATTTAGAGAGCTATAGTAAATATTCCAATTATTTGGATTTACATGCAAACACACTTACAAAATATCCTAATGCCTTTGTTGTCTTAATTCTTGGTTTCCAACCTTGCCATATATTCTTTCATCGCTTTCCCAAGCTCCACCAAAATTCACAAAATTTTTGGACCTTCCTTTTATCAAGTCCTAGTTCAAACCCATTTGAATTACAAATGAGTTTGAATTTAAATCTTTCGGTCTTGCCCACTTCTATTTTTCTTGGAACAAGCATATTTTTGCGAGTCCGGGAAAATTTTCCCCATCGCAAATCCTTTTCCTAACCCTCTCTTTCTTTTCTTCTCTTTAATTGTTTTACGCTAAAGAAAATATAAGAGAGAGAGAAGAGAGAGGTAAGCCCAGCCAGGCCTCTGGCCATTTCCTCTCCACCTGGGCCGACCCAACCGGCCTCTCAGGCCCAGCCGCCCCACCAGCTCTAACCCTAGCCCCCAACCGATCCAGCCCGCAGCGCTCTCTGCCGATCCCCATCTCTCCCCTCGTTCCTCCTCGCAGCGCCGCCAGGCACCCGCATCGCCCGATCCCGCACGCAGCGCCCCACCTCCTGCGCCCGATCCCATCTCCTCCTCTCGATCCCTCCTCCTCATCCCGTCGCTCCAGCCCCCACACATCTCTCCCAAGCCTCACGCCTAAGTCCCTCTTCCTCTCCTCGCCCGCGCAGCCCTCGTCCCGCCTCCTGGGCCGGGCCGTCAGAGCTCACACCTGCTTCTCCTCTCCTCCATGACGCCTCCGCCGGAGCCCGCAGTTCAAGGCTGCCACGCCTCCTCCAGATCGAGCCAGGAGTGGAGCTCCCTGCGCCCGGTCCCTCGCCCGGCTTGCCGCCTCCTGCCTCTGCCGCCCGAGCCCGGCCGCCGTCTTGGCTCCCGGCGCCTCCTCCCGCCTCCCAGACAAGCTGCTGCAGCGACCTCCCCGCCTCGTGCGACCTCCTTCCAGCCAGATCCGCGCCCCGAGGCTGATCCATCCGCCCAGCGTCCCCACTGCTCCTGCCGCCTTTGCAGGAGCAGCCCCATGCCCCGCCTCTGCCTTGTCCGAGCAGGAAGGAGGATGCGCCTCCGCTCGCCCTCATCGACCAGGACTCCAAGGCCAAGACCAGCCCCGGGCAGGACCTCGTGTACATCTACACCGCCAAGACCGGACACCCGTGGATTTCAACAAGTACCCGATGACGTGTGTACCACTACCGTCGACCCTCGAAGACCCCGTGAACCCCGAACATCTACGGAACATGAACAACTACTTCCACTATGAGATGTGCCACTACCATCGCCGAGACCGCAAGTACCACGACGACCCCGAAGACGTTGGATTCATCAAGTTCCTCCCCGAAAACGAACGTGAACCACTACTTCCACTACCGTCGCGAGAACGACTACTTAACGACTACTTCCCTCGACGATTTTGAACCGCCCCGAAAAGCATGCTTCGAAGGTATAACACCGAGAAAATCTTATGAGACCGAATGCATGTGTTGTATGAGATGCTCGTGTTTGCACCGTGCCCGTTTGCTTCATGCACGTTCCTCCTAGTTTGCCATGCCGTCGACCCGTGGGAACCCGGTAGTCGGGAGCACCCCACCATATCTAGCATGTTCCGCACATCCACACTTTCCTTTGCACCGGCATCTCAATCGAGTTATCGGGACCGGAATGTTGCCGTGGCACCATTTTCGTTTCGCCGCCGTGGCACCCTTTCGTTCCGCCATGGTGACCAAATGCTTCATAACATGCTCATGTCAACATTTTCATAAAATTGCATAAACTTGCACATGTCATCCGCATCATGATAACAACATTTAAATGTTTAAAATTGTTGTTGCATTAAATTGCTAAATGCATATGGGGATTTACCGGATTTGTTGTTTTTATATCCGGCCCCATTTAAATTGTTTAGATGGTATAGTTTTGTTATGCTTCACCACTTGCCATGTTAACCAATATTTAACTTTGTTGGGTACATAATCGAGAGAGAACTAAATAATTGATGTGGTGTTTTGTCAATATGCAACTCGTTGCATATTGAGATCCACTTAATTTGTAGGATTGCTTGTGCACTTTTGCCATGCCATGCTATTTAAACCGGGCATGCATCATACTTGTTTGCGCATCATGCCATGTTTATGTGATGGTTGTTTACTATGTTGTTTGTTTCTTTCCGGTTGCTTCTCTCGTTAGCTTCGGTTTCGTTCGGAGTTGTGAGGATTCGTTCGACTACGCCCATTTGTCTTCTTCATGGACTCGTTCTTCTTCCTTTATGGATTTCAGGCAAGATGACCATACCCTCGAAATCACTTCTATCTTTGCTTGCTAGATGCTCGCTCTTTTGCTATGCCTATGCTACGATGCCTATCACTTGCTTATCATGCCTCCCATATTGCCATGTCAAGCCTCTAACCATCCTTTCCTAGCAAACCGTTGTTTGGCTATGTTACCGCTTGGCTCAGCCCCTCTTATAGCGTTGTTAGTTGCAGGTGAAGATGGAGTTTGTTTCTTGGTGGAACATGGAGATGTTGTTCCTTGTTGGAACATGTTTACTTGTTGGGATATCACAATATATCTTATTTAATTAATGCATCTATATACTTGGTAAAGGGTGGAAGGCTCGGCCTTATGCCTGGTGTTTTGTTCCACTCTTGCCGCCCTAGTTTCCGTCATATCGGTATTATGTTCCCGGATTTTGCGTCCCTAACGCGGTTGGGTGATTTATGGGACCCCTTGACAGTTCGCTTTGAATAAGACTCCTCCAAAGAAGGCCCAACCTTGGTTTTACCATTTGACACCTAAGCCTTTTTCCTTGGGTTCTGCAGACTCAAGGGTCATCTTTATTTTAAACCCGGGCCAGTTCTCCTTCGATTGCTGGCCCAAACCGAAGCGATGTCCGCGCCTGGGCAATCAGGGTCTATGCCAACCCGACGTCTTGCTTATCCGGTGTGCCCTGAGAACCAGATATGTGCAGCTCCTATCGGGATTTGTCGGCACATCGGGCGGCTTTGCTGGTCTTGTTTTATTACTGCCGAAATGTCTTGTAGCCGGGATTCCGAGACTGATCGGGTCTTCCCGGGGAGAAGGAATATCCTTCGTTGATCGCGAGAGCTTATCATGGGCTAAGTTGGGACACCCCTGCAGGGTATTATCTTTCGAAAGTCGTGCCTGCGGTTATGAGGCAGATGGGAATTTGTTAATGTCCGGTTGTAGAAAACCCGAAGTTGATCTTAATTAAAATACACCAACCACGTGTGTAACCGTGATGGTCTCTTCTCGGCGGAGTCCGGGAAGTGAACACGGTGTTGGAGTTATGTTTGACGTAAGTAGTTTCAGGATCACTTCTTGATCATAGTTGTTCGACCGTGCCTTGCTTCTCTTCTCGCTCTCATTTGCGTATGTTAGACACCAGATATGCTAGTCGCTTGCTGCAGCTCCACCTCACTACCTTCTCCTACCCATAAGCTTAAATAGTCTTGATCTCGCGGGTGTGAGATTGTTGAGTCCCCGTGACTCACAGATACTTCCAAAACCAGTTTGCAGGTGCCGATGAAACCGTGCAGGTGACGCACCCAAGCTCAAGGAGGAGCTCGATGAAGATCTTGTTCATTGTGTTGTTTCGTTTCAATTGATCAAGAGTGGAGCCCAGCTTGGGACGATCGGGGATCCGTGTAGCATTTGGGGTAGTCTTCTTTTATTTTGGTTCCGTGGTTGGACCTTGATTGTATCTCAGATGATGTAATGCTTCACTCATGTATTGTGTGAAGTGGCGATTGTAAGCCAACTATGTATCTCTTTCCCTTATGTATTACATGGGTTGTGTGAAGATTACCTCACTTGCGACATTGCTTTCAATGCGGTTATGCCTCTAAGTCGTGCTTCGACACGTGGGAGATATAGCCGCATCGAGGGCGTTATGTTGGTAATCGAGCCATCCCGACTTAGGAGCCCCTGCTTGATTGAATCGCTGACTTTGTTGAGTCTAGAAAAAGTTGTTTTGAGTCTTAGGATTTTATATATCGGAGAGTAGGATTCTTTTACTCCTCGGTCCCTTCGTCGCTCTGGTGAGGCATCCTGACGTAGAGTTTTGACTCTGTCTCTTCTCAAATTTCACTAATTTTTTTTAGGATCACGCGGGTATCTTGGAATCGTTCCGATGGTTTTGTGACGAGAACATTGTTCTTGGTGCCTCCTGGCATTTAGGGGTTGTGGCAGTGTCCCGGGGAGTTGAGCTCCGAGGTGTTGTCGTCACAATTTTATCGTTGTAGTTCTGGAATACCTGAGCTTTGCCGACATCGAAAATCTCTTTTATGCAGTTGTTGGTGAGATAACCCCGATAACCCAGTACTGGGGCGAGCTCGAGAGTATTGCCATAACTCGTATAACAGATGCTTTTCAAAGGTTGAGGTAAACGACTTCCGGAGTTTTCTTGGTTATGTGTTGACGGATGGATACAGCTGGATCTAGGTATTGTTAGTTTGGGTGATATATTTTGTGTCCCCTGTATCCCCAACACCTGATTGCATAACTAGAAAGTTTCGGGAGTTTATAGGTGGGAATTCAAGTAGCTCCTAGAATATCTTTCCGACAGATGCATGATATGGGACTGGGTAAATCTCTATCATATGTATTTGTTCCGCTTATTCTGCAAGCCAAATCCTTTGTTTTTGTTCCGCTTTTGTGGTATTCAAGTTGCTTCAATGCCAAGTGTTGATTCCATACCTTATTCTAAGCGGTGTTCTCATATTTCTATGTGAACACTAATCCTTCTTGATCATGGAGGTTGCCATGTTAATTCTTTTCTCAACCGGCGTGCTTCTCTTCAAGTGGATCCGATCATTCCAACATTCGCAAGATCAATTCTAAGTTCTTTTTCTCAACGGTGTTCGTTTCATTCGACCCAAGTTGCCTTTGTTTTCCCGACCTCGCACCCTTTTTTCTTCAAGGACTCAGATTTCTTAATCAAGTATCCATTTTATTGAGTGAAGTTTCTTCATTCTTTTCCTTTAATGTTTTATCCGGTGATTTCTCATGAAGACGCTTAAGGAAGCTTCAACCTTATCATTGTTCCATTCTAATTTTCTTCTCCGGTGGATTGAATTCAAGATTTCGGTGGTGATCTTATCCCTTTTCCTCTTTTCACAATGCTTTCCCATTCCGATGCACCAATTAATCATTCACCTCTCGCTATTCATTTGGTCCGGAGTGTTGAAGATATCTCTGAAGATTCGTGTTTCCACTCTGCATCAATTCTAGCTATTTCGAGGTCTTACCTTATTCAGCCATTTAATTCAACCAGCGCAATCTATCTTTTAAATCGTTCAACGGTGTTTCTTTTGAGTGGGCCCTAACCCACATGTCTTTTCCCAGGATCTTACCTGACTCTTCTAATTTTCCCAGAGTTATTCTCAAATTCTTTTCCAATTTTGACGTAAGAATGAATTATCATCAGTCAAATGTCTTTCTCCAAGATCTTTCAAATTCTTTTCATCGTTGGTTCAACCTTTCTAATTTTCATCCGGAGTATCTCAACAATTCATGCTGGTGTTTCTCATCATCATTCTCAACATTTGAAGACCAAAGAAGGATTTATCCTAAATCTTGGTCCGTTCTCTTGAAGATTCATAGTTCTATCTTATGCCATCCTCTCATAATTGTTTTGATTGTGAGAATTCTTTTCACTCACCCGAAGCATTTCATGAGTTCTTTCCATTTTATTCCTACGAAGGCCATCATTTCGAGTTTATTCGTTCTCAGCTTTCAGCTCTCGTTCTCCAAATCTTACCGGCACATCGTTCAAATATCCTCTACTCAGTTCATGATCTCTTCGTTCTCTTGTATCTAAATTCCCTCAAGTATCTTCATTCATTTTGCAATTCTTCACGGTGAATTGTGCCTTTGCTACTTTCATTTTCAATTCTAACGGTGGTCTGCTCAAGAGTTCTCTTCCTTCGTTATTATATAGATTCATTCGTTCTTCCCAAATCCTACCGCGGATCGTTGAAGACCTTCCCAAGTTGAGCAATATCTCTCTTCAATCCTTTTTCAACGAGAATAAGTAGTATGCCTAATCCGTTGCTCGTCATCAATCTATATTGGTGAAGGATACGCATAACATAATTCTTGTTCTTGTTTCATCCAAGTGATTGATTCATTCTTCCGGAGTTCGTAATGGTATCAATTTCTTAGTTCTAAGTTGTTCATCTCTTCTTTCCGGAGTTTGTTCATCATATCACATTCTCGGTCTGAGATGCTTCATCTTTTCTTTCCGGAGTTCAAAGTTTCTCGGTTATATCATTTCAAAGCTTCTTCTTATCACTGCAAGGCTTCACCTTGTGTTTTCAACTTCTCTTTCTTTCTATCATCCTTTCATTACCGGAGTTCTTCATGGAGGCTCTACATGGTGGTTCGTCAAGGATTCATTTATTTCTCGATTTGTCCTTCAAGTTTTTCTCGGAGTTAAGATCCGTCAAGCCATACTCTAAAATAAACATGGTGTTCAACACATGTTTTGTTTTGAGGAGTTCAAGCATTCTTCATCTTGCATTCCGAAGTGCAATTCTTTCTACCTTATCTTTTGAGGTGGTGTTATATCATTCTTGACAATTTCTCTTCGTGTTTCATGATTCACATGTTGTCAAGAATGAGATATTTTAAATCCACCAATCTCTTCGTTGGAGTCATCTTGTGTCATGTTACACCTAAAGCCTTCCCTAAAGAATGTTGCTATTATGGTGCTTATCAATGATCCAAGTTTTCCTCCTATCCTCTCAATGAAAGAAGTTTTCATCTTCTTGTTGATCTTAATCCAATCAACTGTTTTCGTTAGTGGCGGGTTGTCACCTCATAATTTTGAGATGTGTTCCATAAGCCCACAACAAGCTTGTTCCTTTCGTTGTTGATAATCCAACAACTCCGTTCTAGCATTTCTTGTAAGCGTGGTCTTTCAAGATCTTGTTTCCTTCGTCCATTCCATTCCATTCTTTCATTTCTTCCGGAGGCATTGTGATGTTGCTCTCTTCGACCCATCATCTTGTTTTGTCAAGATCATGTTCTTCTCCTTGCTTCTCCGTTTAGCCGGAGTGTCATGTTTTCATTCGAGTTCTCTCATCTTATCAAGTTTTGCCTCCCTTCTAAACCAGAGTGCGGTCTGAAATCTTTCTTACCCCTTGTGCCATTTTTTTCAATAGTTCCAGAGGCAGTGTTTGTTGATTTCATCACGTATCCTCTCTTCTTTCATCAAGTATCCTCTCATCTTGTCAAGATCATGTTCAATTCCTTCCATTTATAGTCGGAGTGCTGCCCAAATTATATCATTCTTATTCCTTCTCTATCTTGTTTTAACCGGAGTGGTGTCAATATCTATCTTGTCACTTAACCTCATGGTTCTCTTTGTATCCCATGTTCTTCTTATCTTACGGAGTGTTTGCAATCTCGTCATCTTCATTGTATTTTTTTTCTTTCAATTTTGTCAACCTGTCAAGGTTCGTTGGTTTCACTCTTTTGTCAAAGAAGCAACTTAGTTTTACCTCTTTCTTCTTCCGTTTTTCTATCCGGTGCCATCCTAGATCTCGGGACGAGATCCTCTCATAGTGGTGGAGTGTTGTGACGCCCCGAGACCGACGCTCCAGAAGACTTCCAGCTATTTCGGGTTTTGCCGTGTGTTCCATTTGTGCCTGCCCTTTTATTTTTGCATTGCATCATGTCATCATGCCATCATCTCATAAATCTTTTGCAACTCAACTAAATAAATGGCATGGATCTTTGATCCATTTAAATCGAGGGAATTCACATGGTGATTCTCTTTAAAACATATCCTCTTGATATTTAGAGAGCTATAGTAAATATTTCAATTATTTGGATTTACCGCAAACACACTTACAAAATATCCTAATGCCTTTGTTGTCTTAATTCTTGGTTTCCAACCTTGCCATATATTCTTTCATCGCTTTCCCAAGCTCCACCAAAATTCACAAAATTTTTGGACCTTCCTTTTATCAAGTCCTAGTTCAAACCCATTTGAATTACAAATGAGTTTGAATTTAAATCTTTCGGTCTTGCCCACTTCTATTTTTCTTGGAACAAGCATATTTTTGCGAGTCCGGGAAAATTGTCCCCATGCTTGTAAATCCTTTTCCTAACCCTCTCTTTCTTTTTCTTCTCTTTAATTGTTTTCTGCTAAAGAAAATATAAGAGAGAGAGAAGAGAGAGGTAAGCCCAGCAGGCCTCCGCCATTTCCTCTCCACTGGCCGACCCAACTGCCTCTCAAGCCCACCGCCCACCAGCTCTAACCCTAGCCCCCAACCGATCCAGCCCTGCAACGCTCTCTGCGATCCCCATCTCTCCCCTCGTTCCTCCTCAGCTTGCCAGCACTCAGATCGCCTCGATCCCGACGCAGCGCCCACCTCCTGCTCGATCCCATCTCCCTCCTCTCGATCCCTCCTCCTCATCCCGTCGCTCCAGCCCCACACATCTCTCCGCGCCTCACGCCCAAGTCCCTCTTCCTCTCCTCGCCACAGCAGCCTCGTCCCCCGCCTCAGCCACCGCAGCTCACAAGGCTTCTTCTTCTCCTCTCCTCCATGACGCCTCCGCCGGAGCCCCAGAGTTCAAGGCGCCGCCTCCTCCAGATCGAGCCAGGAGTGGAGCTCCCTGCGCGCCCGGTCCCTCGCCCGGCTTGCCGCCTCTGCCTCTGCCACAGCCCGGTCGCCGTCTTGGCTCCCGGCGCCTCCTCCCGCCTCCCCAGACAAGGCTGCTGCAGCGACCTCCCCGTCCCTCGTGCGACCTCCTTCCAGCCAGAGATCCGGCGTCCCGAGGCTGATCCATCCGCCTGCGTCCCCACTGCTCCTGCCGCCTTTGCAGGAGCAGCCCCATGCCCCGCCTGCCTTGTCCGAGCAGGAAGGAGGATGCGCCTCCACTCGCCCTCATCGACCAGGAACGCCAAGGCCAAGACCAGCCCCGGGCAGGACCTCGTGTACATCTACACCGCCAAGACCGGACACCCGTGGATTTCAACAAGTACCCCGATGACGTGTGTGTACCACTACCGTCGACCCTCGAAGACCCCGTGAACCCCGAACATCTATGGAACATGAACAACTACTTCCACTATGAGATGTGCCACTACCATCGCCGAGACCGCAAGTACCACGACGACCCCGAAGACGTTGGATTCATCAAGTTCCTCCCTGAAAACGAACGTGAACCACTACTTCCACTACCGTCGCGAGAACGACTACTTAACGACTACTTCCCTCGACGATTTTGAACCGCCTTAAAAGCACGCTTCAAGGTATAACACCGAGAAAATCTTATGAGACCGAATGCATGTGTTGTATGAGATGCTCGTGTTTGCACCGTGCCCGTTTGCTTCATGCACGTTCCTCCTAGTTTGCCATGCCGTCGACCCGTGGGAACCCGGTAGTCGGGAGCACCCGACCATATCTAGCATGTTCCGCACATCCACACTTTCCTTTGCACCGCATCTCAATCGAGTTATCGGGACCGGAATGTTGCCGTGGCACCATTTTCGTTTCGCCGTGGCACCCTTTCGTTCCGCCATGGTGACCAAATGCTTCATAACATGCTCATGTCAACATTTTCATAAAATTGCATAAACTTGCACATGTCATCCGCATCATGATAACAACATTTAAATGTTTAAAATTGTTGTTGCATTAAATTGCTAAATGCATATGGGGATTTACGGATTTGTTGTTTTTATATCCGCCCCATTTAAATTGTTTAGATGGTATAGTTTTGTTATGCTTCACCACTTGCCATGTTAACCAATATTTAACATTGTTGGGTACATAACCGAGAGAGAACTAAATAATTGATGTGGTGTTTTGTCAATATGCAACTCGTTGCATATTGAGCTCCACTTAATTTGTAGGATTGCTTGTGCACTTTTGCCATGCCATGCTATTTAAACCGGGCATGCATCATACTTGTTTGCGCATCATGCCATGTTTATGTGATGGTTGTTTACTATGTTGTTTGTTTCTTTCCGGTTGCTTCTCTCGTTAGCTTCGGGTTTCGCTCCGGAGTTGTGAGGATTCGCTCGACTACGCCCATTTGTCTTCTTCATGGACTCGTTCTTCTTCCTTGCGGGATTTCGTGCAAGATGACCATACCCTCGAAATCACTTCTATCTTTGCTTGCTAGATGCTCGCTCTTTTGCTATGCCTATGCTACGATGCCTATCACTTGCTTATCATGCCTCCCATATTGCCATGTCAAGCCTCTAACCATCCTTTCCTAGCAAACCGTTGTTTGGCTATGTTACCGCTTGGCTCAGCCCCTCTTATAGCGTTGTTAGTTGCAGGTGAAGATGGAGTTTGTTTCTTGGTGGAACATGGAGATGTTGTTCCTTGTTGGAACATGTTTACTTGTTGGGATATCACAATATATCTTATTTAATTAATGCATCTATATACTTGGTAAAGGGTGGAAGGCTCGGCCTTATGCACAGTGTTTTGTTCCACTCTTGCCGCCCTAGTTTCCGTCATATCGGTATTATGTTCCCGGATTTTGCGTCCCTAACGGTTGGGTGATTTATGGGACCCCCTTGACAGTTCGCTTTGAATAAGACTCCTCCAGCAAGGCCCAACCTTGGTTTTACCATTTGACACCTAAGCCTTTTTCCCTTGGGTTCTGCAGACTCAAGGGTCATCTTTATTTTAAACCCCCGGGCCAGTTCTCCTTCGATTGCTGGCCCAAACCGAGCGATGTCCGGCGCCCCATGGGAAATCAGGGTCTATGCTAACTCGACGCCTTGCTCATCCGGTGTGCCACGAGAACGAGATATGTGCAGCTCCTATCGATTTGTCGGCACATCCGGCGGCTTTTGCTGGTCTTGTTTTATTACTGCCGAAATGTCTTGTAGCCGGGATTCCGAGACTGATCGGGTCTTCCCGGGGAGAAGGAATATCCTTCGTTGACCGCGAGAGCTTATCATGGGCTAAGTTTGGACACCCCTGCAGGGTATTATCTTTCGAAAGTCGTGCCCGCGGTTATGAGGCAGATGGGAATTTGTTAATGTCCGGTTGTAGAAAACCCGAAGTTGATCTTAATTAAAATACACCAACCGCGTGTGTAACCGTGATGGTCTCTTCTCGGCGGAGTCCGGGAAGTGAACACGACGTTGGAGTTATGTTTGACGTAAGTAGTTTCAGGATCACTTCTTGATCATAGTTGTTCGACCGTGCCTTGCTTCTCTTCTCGCTCTCATTTGCGTATGTTAGACACCAGATATGCTGAGTCGCTTGCTGCAGCTCCACCTCACTACCTTCTCCTACCCATAAGCTTAAATAGTCTTGATCTCATGGGTGTGAGATTGCTGAGTCCCGTGACTCACAGATACTTCCAAAACCAGTTTGCAGTGTGCCGATGAAACCGTGCAGGTGGCCTTTTGAGCTCAAGGAGGAGCTCGATGAAGATCTTGTTCATTGTGTTGTTTCGTTTCAATTGATCAGTAGTGGAGCCCAGTTGGGACGATCGGGGATCTATGTAGCATTTGGGGTAGTCTTCTTTTATTTTGGTTCCGTAGTCGGACCTTGATTGTATATGTATGATGTAATGCTTCACTCATGTATTGTGTGAAGTGGCGATTGTAAGCCAACTATGTATCTCTTTCCCTTATGTATTACATGGGTTGTGTGAAGATTACCTCACTTGCGACATTGCTTTCAATGCGGTTATGCCTCTAAGTCGTGCTTCGACACGTGGGAGATATAGCCACATCGAGGGCGTTACAGTTACTTTCCGTCTCGATCATCCGGAGGCCATCTTTTCGGAATATCTCTCCATTCTAAGTTTTTCAAATTCGTTCTCCAATTATTCCATATTCGTGCTCCTTCGTTCGTCTCAATATTCTTCCGGTGCTTCATTCAAGTATTCTTCTATCAGTTCGCGATCTCTTTGTTCTCTTGCATTTTAATTCCCTCAAGTATCTCTGTGCTTCTCTAATTCTTCCCGGTGATTCATTCTCTTTCATCAGCCATTTCCAAATTCTTACGGTGGTTCGTTCAAGATTATTTTCCTTGCTTATCATATTAATCCATTCGTTCTTTTCAACCTACCGGTGATTCATGAAGTCCTTCTCAAGTTTGCGATATGTCACTTCTCAATTCTTTTTCAAGAAGAATAAGTAATATGCAAAATCCATTGCTTGTCATCAATTTATTTTGATGAAGGATAAGCATACAGTAAATCTTATTCTTATTTCATCCAAGTGATTAATCCCTTCCTTCGGAGTTTGTTCGTAATGAATAAATTCTAGTTCCAAGTGTTTTCATCTTTTCTTTTCCGGAGTTCAAATTTTCCTCGGCCATTTCGTCGGAACCTCCATCTAAATAATCGCAAGGCTCATCTTATTCTTTCATCCTTCATTTCTATCCCATCATCCTTTGTTACCGGAGTTCTTCATGGTGGTTCTTCATGATTTAATTCATTCTTAAAGAGTTCATCAAGATTTTGTTGGTGGAGTTCAAGTATCTTTTCTTCTTGCATCTCGAAGTGCAATTAATTCTCCATATTCTTTTGAAGTGAAGTTTTGCATTTCTTCGTTCTTCTCAGCTACCCAATCATTTCCGTTTGCGGCTGGTTATCACCTCATAATTTCTGAGATGTTACCCATAAGTCCACAACAAGCTTATTTTCTTCGTTGTTGATTTTTCTCAACAATTCTGTTCAATGTTTCCTTCTAAGGAGGCTTTCTATTTCATTCGTGGTAGAAGTTGTCATCTTCTTCCTCGCTCTTCTCATTCCAATCTTCCAAGTATTCAGGAGGCATTGTTGTTCCTCTCGTCAACGATCATTCCATCCTCTCAAGTTCCAGTTCTATTCCTCCATGTTTTAGCCGGAGTGCTGCCTAAATCCTTTCAGTCTTATTCATTTCTTATCTCGTTCGAACCGGAGTTGTTTCGAGTCTATCATGTTTCCATGAGCTTTTGATTCTCGTCATTCTCGTCGTTCCTCTCTTATTCTCGAGTGCTCTCGATTCTTTGCTTCTTCTCTTCAGTTTTGTTTCACCTCATCCCTTTTCCCTTCCATCTCGGTCCTAAGATCTCGGACGAGATCTCTTGTTAGTGGAGGAGTGTTGTAACGCCTCGGATTCGATCGCCAGTGTGTCCATCGAGTTATTCGTCGTTGTTGCCATGTCATTTGCTTGCGTGTTGCATTTTTCCATGTCATCATGTGCATTTCATTTTGCATACGTGTTCGTCTCATGCATCCGAACATTTTCCCCGCTGTCCGTTTTGCAATCCAGCACTCCTATGTCCCCCGGCGCCCCCTTTTACCTCTTTTCGTGTGCGGGTGTTGAACTTTCTCGGAATGGACCGAGGTTTGTCAAGCGGCCTTGGTATAGCACCGGTAGACCGCCTGTCAAGTTTCGTGCCATTTGGAGGTCGTTTGATACTCCAACGGTTAACCGGGTAACCGCACAAGCCTCTTTCTCTTTGCAGCCCAACTCCCTTCCAAAGTGGCCCAAAACCCAGCAAACTCCCCTCCATGCTCTCGGTCGTTCGATCACGATCGTGTGGGCAAAAACCGCACCTCATTTGGACTCTCCTAGCTCCCTCTACCTATAAATACACCCCTCCCCCGAAATTCGTGGATCAAATCGCCCCTAACCCTAGCTCCTTCTTCCTCCATGGCGACGCGTCCACCGGCCGGACATGTCCAGCCGCCGCCCGACCAATCCTGCCTCGCCACGTGTCGCCGCCTCCCTCCGCATGAGCCCTTGCCAGCCCACGGAGCCGCCCGAACCCGCCTCCCGCTCCCTCGCGCCGCTGCCGGCCAGCCGCGAGCAGCGCCCGCCGGCCTCCGCCGCCGTCCTCGCCTCCTGCCTTGCTCCGCCGTCAGCGCCATCCTCGCCAGCGTGCCCGGCGCCGCCTCGCCGTCGCCCGTCCCGTCGCGCCATGATCGCCGCCCGCGCCGCCCGATCGCCGCCCGCGCCCGCCGCGGCCCGCCTCGCCGCTCCCGCCATGGCCGCCCGAGCTGGGCCGAACTCCGCCGTCCGGGCGCCTCGCCCGCGCCCGCCTCGGCCTTCCTCGCCGCCTCCGCGCCCTCCTCCGGCCGCCTCCCCGGCCCCGTCCCCGAACACTCCGGCCACCGGCGCCGCGGATCCGGCGAGATCCGTGCCGCTTTAAAATCCATGCACGAGGTTGACTTTCCCCTCCGAATTTGACTAAGTCCCAGATTTTGCATATTATTTGTCATATTCATCATGCCATAACTCCAGGCATATTGCTCCGTTTCGTGCGTGTAATATGTCAAATTGTTCGCCCCGACGAGTGCATCATTTCATCTCATTGCATCATTTACATTTGAGCTCATCTTGATGCCCGAAATGCTGTTAGAAGAGGGCTATGTGATGTTAGTTTCAGATTCTTATCAGAACATGCACTTTTGTCATTTTTGCCATGATTGATGTGTGCACCCTATGATCTTGAGTCCTACATGTGTTTTGTAATATGCCATGCCATTTTTACAGGGGTGTATGCCATGTATTTTTCTGATCTCTGTGGTGACTAGCACAAGCATATAAACTAGGCTTCATGATGTTGCTGATTGCAGCCCCTGTTTTGCTGATATTTTTATGCCATGTTAACTTGATGCTACCGAGAGATCCATGCTTATTTTGAGATACTTCAGTAAGGATGTTTTGAACTTATGGTTATGATATATCCATCCATTCCCTTGTTTGCAATTATAGAGTGCCATAGCTTGAGTCTATCGAGCTCTACTTTTGCTATAAAATGTTTCCTGGCAGGTTGTTTACATGTTATTCAATTTTGCCAAGGTTGTTGTAGTTGATCCTTGCATGCTATGTTGTTGTACTTGCCATGTATAGCTTCTATGCCATGTCTTCTTACTGTCAGTTGCCTTTCCATGCCATGTATTGCTCTTTGGTGAGTGGTTCAAGCTCATCAACATGCCTACTTATTGTTGTTCCTGCCATGTATGAATATGTTATATAACTTGCCATGTTTACATGGGTGCCACCATATCTTCTGATCCTTTTTGGCTCATGGTCAGTAAGGGCCTTTTGTTCTATGCAATTAGTAGATTCATTCCATTCTCTAATTTGACATGATAGCTTGCTGTAACATGCTGTTTGATAGCTCTAAACATTACAACCTGATGTTATTTCTGCAAAGTCTGAAACTGTTATTATTTGCAATCTTGCCATGTGTTTTTGAGCATGTTCTATTGATTTCTGGAGTTAGCTCAGTGTTCATGTTTTGTCTTGATTTAACTGTACATCATGTCCATGCCTTTTGTTTTCACGTTTAGATGCTGTAGCATAGTGTTTTGATGCTTGCAATATGCCTAGTTGCTGTTTTGGACAGATTGTTGTCATAACTTGTTTTGTGTGTATGTGTTGAACCGTTGCTCCGTTTTGAGTGTGCTCTATATGAAATTTGCTTGATTTTGCATGTAGTTTCATATTATCATATTGCATCCTTGTTTTGAGGTGTTTGCTTGATGTTTATATGCATTTTGCATCAATGCCATGTTCAACTTGTTTTGCTCATATCTTCTAAGCCGTAGCTCCGAATCTAATGAACTTTATATGTAACTTGACTAGAATTTCGTGTAGATCATCATGGTGCATCTTAACTTGCTGTTTAACAACTTGAACTTAAGGTTTATTCAGATCTGCACCAATTTCGAAATTTGCATATGAGGACTTACCGGAATTGTTATATGTCGTTTCCGGCCTCATTTAAACTTGTTTGATGTGTTGCTCTTGTTTGCATCATCCCTTGCCATGAGTAGCTTCTTGTAGCTTTGTAATGCATCATGCTTGTTGTGCATCATGTCTTGTTCATGTGTGGTGTGTTTACTATGTTGTGTGCTTCTTCTTGTTAGTTCCTGCTATGCTATGCGATCGTGAGGACTCGTTCGTCTCACGCTTGGTCTGCCTTCGTGGCTTCATCTTCTTCATGGACTCGTTCTTCTTCCTAGCGGGATTTCAGGCAAGATGACCGTCACCTTGGATCTCATTACTATCATTGCTATGCTAGTTGCTTCGTTCCATTGCTTTGCTGCCTTACCTACCTCCTGCTTAACAAGCCTCCCAATTTGCCATGTCAGCCTCTAACCTTTGTCACCCTTCCTAGCAAACCGTTGTTTGGCTAACCGCTTTGCTCAGCCCCTCTTATAGTGTGGCTAGTTGCAGGTGAAGATGAAGATTGCTCCATGTTGGATTATGTTTATGTTGGGATATCACAATATCTCTTATATTATTAATGCATTTATATACTTGGTAAATGGTGGAAGGCTCGGCCTTATGCCTGGTGTTTTGTTCCACTCTTGCCGCCCTAGTTTCCGTCATACCGGTGTTATGTTCCCGGATTTTGCGTCCCTAACGCGGTTGGGTGATTAATGGGACCCCCTTGACAGTTCGCTTTGAATAAGACTCCTCCAAAGAAGGCCCAACATTGGTTTTACCATTTGCCTCACCTATGTCCTTTTATTTCCCTTGGGTTTCCGGAGCCCGAGGGTCATCTTTATTTTAGCCCCCCCGGGTCAGTTCTCCTTCGAGTGCTGGTCCAAACCGAGCGATGTCCGCGCTACTGGCAATCGTGGTCTATGCCAACCCGACGTCTGGCTCATCCGGTGTGCCCCGAGACCGAGATATGTGCAGCTCCTATCGGGATTTGTCGGCACATCCGGGCGGCTTTGCTGGTCTTGTTTTATTGCTGTCGACATGTCTTGTAGCCGGGATTCCGAGACTGATCGGGTCTTCCCGGGGAGAAGGAATATCCTTTGTTGATCGCGAGAGCTTATCATGGGCTAAGTTGGGACACCCCTGCAGGGTATAGACTTTCGAGAGCCGTGCCCGCGGTTTTGTGGCAGATGGGAATTTGTTAATATCCGGTTGTAGTAAACTTGAAGCAAACTCTTCTAAAATACACCAACCGTGTGCGTAACCATGATGGTCTCTTTTCGGGGTTGATCGAGAGGAGAACACGGTTTCTTGGGTTATGTTTGACGTAAGTAGGAGTTCAGGATCACTTCTTGATCATTACTAGTTGACGAACGTTCCTTTGTTTCTCTTCTCGCTCTCATTTGCGTATGTTAGCCACCATATATGCTTAGTCGCTGCTGCAACCTCACCACTTTATCCCTTCCTTTCCTACTTAAGCTTTGCTAGTCTTGATACCCATGGTAATGGGATTGCTGAGTCCTCATGGCTCACAGATTACTACACCAACAGTTGCAGGTACAGGTTATGCGATGATCATGACGCGAGAGCGATGCTTGCTTGTTTTGGAGTTCTTCTTATGCTTCTTCAATCAGGGGATAGGTTCCAGGTCGGCAGCCTGGGCTAGCAGGGTGGATGTCGTTTGAGCTTCTGTTTATGTTGCATCCGTAGTCAGATGTTGATCTGGTATATGATGTTGATGTATTCTTGTGGCATTTGTGCCTTATGTATGTATCCCCATCTATTATGTAATGTTGATGTACTGATATCCACCTTGCAAAAGCGTTTCAATATGCGGGTCTATCCTTGGTGGGACCGTCGAGTTCCTTTTGGATAGGGTCGCATATTGGGCGTGACATCATCGTTGTCGCCGTCCTCCTCGTCGCCCAGATGTCGATGACCTCCCTCCCGCTGGTCGCATCCTCCGCGAAGATCTGCCGCTCCGCCTCCACCAGCTCGGGGTACTGGCAGCGCAGGCTCGCCATGTACTCTCGTCGGCGACCTCTACAATGAACTGCTCCTTCACCCCCCGGTCCTCCCTAGCCACCGCCGCAATTATCACCCTCGGTGGCGGCGGGTCGAGCTTGACGGGAACCTCGCCCCACGAGAATTTGATGTGGGCATTGGTGAGGTGTAGCTAGACCTGCCACCGTTCATCCTCTCAGGCGGCGAGCTCGGTTGTGTGGAAGGAGCCGATGTAGTGCTACTTGTGGGTGTCGCAGTTGGTGATCTCCGTCACCCACGTCCCCCACGCCCGTTGTCGGACACCGAGGTACTTTCGCTGTGGCTATCGCAGCGCGAGGAGGTCAACAAAGTCGGTGAGACGACGGAATGTGGCCGCAGCGTCGCGACGGTGAACGCTTTAGGATGCGCCCGCACTGCATTCATGGTGGCGCGGGTCCGCGCTAAGGATGGGCTGCGGGGACCGACATCCATGGGATCCGCCCTTTGGGGAGGAGGGCAGCGAGGAACGGTGGAGGAGTCGTGATACGTCTCCAACGTATCTATAATTTTTTTATTGTTCCTCGCTATTATAGTATCAATCTTGGATGTTTTACATACATTCACAAGCAATTATATATCATTTTTTGGGACTAACCTAAACTTAGTGCCCAGAGCCAGTTGTTGTTTTTTGTCTGTTTTTGGTTTTTTAGAATACCAGTACCAAACGAAGTCCAAATGCCACGAAACTTTTTAGAGATTTTTTTGGACATAAGAGACCCTGGAAGCTTCGGGAGGGGACAAGAAGATGGAGCAGTGGCCCATGAGGAACCAGGGCGCACCCTGGTGGCTTGTAGGGCCCACGTGGATTCGTTTGACCTAACTCTGCCTCTATAAATTCTCTAAAATCGAGAAACCAAGCCAAAATACTTTTTCCACCGCTGCAAGTTCCAAAACCACGAGATCCCATCTAGAGGCCTTTTCCGGCACCCTGCTGTAGGGGGATTCGATTTCGGAGGGGATCTACATCAACCTTGCTGCCCTTCCGATGATGCGTGAGTAGTTTACCACAGACCTACGGGTCCATAGTTAGTAGCTAGATCTCTCTCTCTCTCTCTCTCTCTCTCTCTCTCTCTCTTAGGTCTTAAATACAATGTTCTCCTTGATGTTCTTGGAGTTCTATCCAATGTAATGACTTTTTGCGTTGTGTTTGTTGGGATCCCATGAACTGTGAGTTTATGATCAGATTTCTCGATGAATATTATTTGAGTTTTCTATGAACTCTATTATGCATGATTGTTATAGCTTAGTATTTCTCTCTAATCTATTGATTTGGTTTGGCCAACTAGATTGATTTTTCTTGCAGTGGGAGAGATGCTTTGTAATGGGTTCAATCTTGCGATGCTCAATCCCAGTGACAGAGAGGGACATGACACGTACGTGTATCGTTGCCATTAAGAATAAAAAGATAGGGTTTATTCATGCATGAGTTTACTTTGTCTACATCATGTCATCTTGCTTAAGGTATTACTCCGTTCTTTATGAACATAATACTTTAGATGCATGCTGGATAGCGATCGATGTGTGGAGTAATAGTAGTAGATGCAAGTGATACGTCTCCATCGTATCTACTTTTCCAAACACTTTTGCTCTTGTTTTGGACTCTAATTTTCATGATTTGAATGAAACTAACCCGGAGTGACGTTGTTTTCAGCCGAACTACCATAGTGTTGTTTTGTGCAGAAATAAAAGTTCTCGGAATTGGACAAAACTTTTTGGAGAATTATTTTGGAATAAAAGAAAAATACTGGAGCAAAAACCCACTGGAGGGGGGCTGCTTCCCACTAGACACCAGGGTGCGCCACCACCCTCTGGTGCGCCCTGGTGGGTAGTGGGCCCCTCGAGGCTCCTCTGGACCTAACTCCAACTCTATAAATTCCTATTTTCTGAGAAACAAATAGGAGAGGAAATTTCATCGTGTTTTACGATATGGAGCCGCCGTCACCTCCTGTTCTTCATCGGGAGGCCGGATCTGGAGTCCGTTCGGGCTTCGAGAGAGGGATCTTCCGTCTTCGTCTTCACAACCATCCTCCATCACTAATTTCATGATGCTCACCGCCGGGAATGAGAAATCCCTTCGTAGGCTTGCTGGAAGGTGATGGGTTGGATGAGATTCATCATGTAATTGAGTTAGTTTTGTTAGGGCTTGATCCCTAGTATCCACTATGTTCTGTGATTGATGTTGCTATGACTTTGCTATGCTTAATGCTTGTCACTAGGGCCCGAGTGCCATGGATTTCAGATCTGAACCGTTTATGCTTTCACCAATATATTTGTGTTCTTCATCTGATCTTGCAAGTTATATGCACCCGTGATATGTCTCCAACGTGTCTATAATTTTGATTGTTCCATGCTATTATATTATCTGTTTTGGATGTTTTATATGCACTATTATGCTATTTTATATTATTTTTGGGACTAATCTGTTAACCTAGAGCCCAGTGCCAGTTCCTGTTTTTTCCCTATTTTTGAGTTTCGCAGAAAAGGAATACCAAACGGAATAAAACTTTCACGATGATTTTTCTTGGACCAGAAGACATCCAGAGGACTCGGAGTGCAAGTCAGGGAAGCCACGAGGCGGCCACAAGGACGGAGGGCGCGCCCCCCACCCATGTGGGCCCCTCGTGACTCCACCGACCTATTTCTTCCGCCTATATATTCCCATATATCCCCAAACCAACAAGGGGAGCCACGAAAACACTTTTCCACCATCGCAACCTTCTGTACCTGTGAGATCCCATCTAAGGGCCTTTTCCGGCGTCCCGCCGGAGGGGGATTCGATCACGGAGGGCTTCTACATCAACTCCATTGCCCTTCCGATGCATCTAGATGGCTTCTTCTCTCTCTTTGATTCTCAATACCATGTTTTCCTCAATGTTCTTGGAGATCTATTCGATGTAATACTTTTTTGCGGTGTGTTTGTCGAGATCCGATAAATTGTGGATTTATGATAAGCTTATCTATGAATATTATTTGAATCTCCTCTGAATTCTTATATGCATGATTTGATATCTTTGTAATTCTCTTCGAACTATCGGTTTGGTTTGGCCAACTAGATTGGTTTTTCTTGCAATGGGAGAAGTGCTTACCTTTGGGTTCAATCTTGTGGTGTCCTTTCCGAGTGACAGTAGGGGCAGCAAGGCACGTATTGTATTGTTGCCATTGAGGATAAAAAAGATGGGGTTTTCATCATATTGTTTGAGTTAATACCTCTACATCATGTCATCTTGCTTAATGCGTTACTCCGTTCTTTATGAACTTAATACTCTAGATGCATGCTGGATAGCACTCGATGTGTGGAGTAATAGTAGTAGATGCAGAATCATTTTGGTCTACTTGATATGGACGTGATGCCTATATTCATGATCATTGCGTTAGATATTGTCATAACTTTGCACTTTTCTATCAATTGCTCGGCAGTAATTTGTTCACCCACCGTAATATTTTCTATCTTGAGAGAAGCCTCTAGTGAAACCTATGGCCCTCGGGTCTACTTTCCATCATATAAGTCTCTACTTTCCATCATATTGGTTTCCTATTAACTCTTTTTGCTATCTTTTAATTTCCGTTGTGTAAACCAAAAATACCAAAAATATTTACTTTACCGTTTATCTATCTCTATCTGATCTCACCTTTGCAAGTAACCGTGAAGGGATTGACAACCCCTTTATCGTGTTGGGTGCAAGTTGTTTGATTGTTTGTGCAGGTATTTGGTGACTTGAGCGTTGTCTCCTACTGGATTGATACATTGATTTTCAAAACTGATATAAATACTTACTCTACTTTGTTGCATCACCCTTTCCTCTTCAAGGAAAAAACCAACGCAAGCTCAAGAAGTAGTAGGAAGAATTTCTGGCGCTGTTGCCAGGGAGATATACGCCAGTCAAGCCATACCAAGTACCCATCATGACTCTCATCTCTTGCATTAAATTATTCGCCATTCGCATCTCGTTTTCCTCTCCCACTTCTAAAACAATCTTCGAAAAGATTCTCCTTTTCTTCGCCCCTCTTCCGTTCGTCTTTTTATCGCTATGGCTGACTCAAAAAGGGCTAAGGGTTTTCCCCCGAGTTTTAATACTTTGGATATCCCTCTCATTCTTTCTAAGCTCATAAATAATGGTGCTACGGAAAGGCTTGCCGGAGTTGTTAAGGAAAATTTTAACAATTTTGATGAAGATAATCTCGGATTTTTTTGTTATTTGCTTGATTAATCTTTGAAAGATGCTTAGGATAGGCTGTTGAAGATTCGAGCTAGCTATGTGCCCCAATATCAGATTGAGATATACTTGAAAAGCTTTTATGTTGGTTTACCTCCTTTTAAGCAAGTCTTGGATCCTATATTTGAAAATGGTTTTCTTGGATGGGATGCCATCGATACTTATGAAAAGATGAAAACCATATTTGGGCACCCTAAGGGAGAAAATATTGAATCAACTGCTCTTATGTGCTTTTATCAAAATGAAATAATCAAAGAGATGAAGGCTAGTTTAGAGGCTAATTTTCGTAACGTGCTTAATCTTTCTTCTACTATTAATGGCCATTTTCTTTCACAAAATAGAAAGATAAATGCCATGGATAAGAAATTTTCTCTTTGTCTCCAAAAGGGGGACGACGATAATACCTAGATCTATTCGTGCTTTATGCCTAGCTAAGGGCGTTAAACAATAGCGCTTGTTGGGAGGCAACCCAATTTTATTTTTGTTTTTGCTTTTTAGGTTTTGTTTTGCAATAAATAGTTCATCTAGCCTCTGGTTAGATGTGGTTTTATGTTTTAATTAGTGTTTGTGCCAAGTAGGACCTTTGGGATAGCTTGTGGTGATAGTTGATTTGATGTTGCTGAAAAACAGAAACTTTGACGCTCAGTCCCAGAATTGTTTAAAATCACAAAAGCATGATAAAATAATCATTCTTTTTGAAGAAGGTTAATAAACAAAGTTATTAGGTCTTCCTAATTTTTCAGAATTTTTGGAGTTACAGAACTATTCGAAATATCCAGATTGCTACAGACTGTTCTATTTTTGACAGATTCTATTTTTTATGTGTAGTTTGCTTATTTTTATGAATCTATGGCTAGTATCGAGGGGTATGAACAATGGAAAATTGGAATACAATAGATATTACACCAATAAAAATAAAGAATAATTCACAACAGTACCAAAAGTGGTGATTTATTTTCTTATACTAACGGAGCTTATGAGACTTTCTGATGAGTTTTGTGTTGTGAAGTTTTCAAGTTTTGAGTAAGGATTTGATGGACTATGGAATAAGAAGTGGCAAGAGCCTAAGCTTGTGGATGTGATACGTCTCTAACGTATCTATAATTTATGAAGTATTCAAGCTGTTATTTCATCATTCATGGGTGCTTTACAATCATTTTATGGCAACTTTATATCATTTTTTGGGACTAACCTATAGATCCAGTGCCCAGTGCCAGTTGATGTTTTTTTCTTGTTTTTTACATCAGAGGGAATCAATATCAAATGGAGTCCAAACGCAACGAAACTTTACGGAGATTTTTTCTGGACCAGAAGGAACCCATTGGGCCTGAGCTGCACCTGGGGGGGGTGCCCCGAGGGGGGCACAACCCACCAGTATGCGCGCCAGGCCTCTCGCGCCTCAGTGGGTTGTGCCAACCATGATGGCCTTCGCACCCCTCTCTGCACTATAAATTCCCAAATATTCTGAAACCCATCGGGCTAACCTAGATCAAGTTCACGCCGCAAGGCTCACAGCCACCGGAAACCAATCTAGACCCCTGCCCGCACTCACGGAGGGGAATCATCTCCGTTGGCCATCTTCATCATCCCGGCGGCCACCACAATGAGGAGGGAGTAGTCCACCCTCGGGGCTGAGGGTTTGTACCAGTAGCTATGTGTTTAATCTCTCTCTCGTGATCTATATCATGGGCTTTGTTAATATAGTCGGATCATATGATGTTTCTACCCTCTATACTCTTGTTATGATGAACTGAGTCTTTACCCTTTGAAGTTTTGTATTGTAGGATTAAATATTCAGAGATGAGAATACGTGATGTATGTCTTGCAATATGAATACTTGAGGTGACAAATGGAGTGTCATATTTATTCACTTGATATGTGTTATGGCATTCAACTCGCGGATTCCCGCGGTGATATTGGGGTAATCTATGCATAGGAGTTGATGCACGTTTTTATTATCTTTTCCGATAGAAAGTTTGGGGTCTCCTTGTAGTTCTTTGTGTGGACTGAGTATTATGAATATGAATTTGCTTTGGTGTTATTCTAGTACGAACTCTTGATTAGATCGATCAGGAAGAATAGCTTGTGTTATTCTAGTACGAACTCTAGGATAGATTGATCGGAAAGAATAGCTTTGAGGTGGTCTCATACCCTACAAACAACTTCTTTATTTTGTTCTCCGCTAATAGGAACTCGGGAGTGATTCTTTGCTGCACTTTGAGGGATAATCATATGATCCAACTATGTTAGCATTGTTGGGAGATTGCACTAGCGAAAGTACGGACCCTAGGCTCATTTTTAAGCATTGAAATACCATTTTTGTGCCCGTTTACTATTTGCTACATTGCTGTTTTTATTTATTCAGATTATAAAAAAATATTTCTACCATCCATATTACACTTTTATCACCATCTCTTCACCGAATTAGTGCACCTATACAATTTGCCATTGTATTGGGTGTGTTGGGGACACAAGAGATTTCCTGTATTTGGTTGTAGGGTCGTTTGAGAGAGACCATCTTCATCCTACACCTCTCACGGATTGATAAACCTTAGGTCATCCACTTGAGGGAAAATTGCTACTGTCCTACAAAACTCTGCGCTTGGAGGCCCAACACGTGTCTACAAGAATAAAGTTGCGTAGTAGACATCAAGCTCTTTTTCTCGGCGCCGTTGCCGGGGAGGTGAGTGCTTGAAGGTATATCTTTAGATCTTGCAATTGAATCTTTTAGTTTCTTGTTTTATCACTAGTTTGGTTTATAAAAAGAAAACTACAAAAAAATATGGAATTGAGGTTGCATCATATTATTCATCTTTATAATGTCTTTCGTGAAAATGATGGGAAGGAAAATTGTGCTCAATTAATAGAAGAAGAATTCAATAGAATGTCTGGTATAAATGATGAGCATGATTGCAATGTTGTTAGTATGAATTCTTTGAATATCCATGATCCTAATGATATGCAAAGCCATAAGCTTGGGGATGCTATGTTTGATGAAGATGATATTTTTAGTCCCCCAAGATTTGATGTGCAAATTTGTTATAATGGAAGCATGCCTCCTATTTATGATGATTATATTGATGAAAGTGGATTTGGAGAGGTCATGACTTTATTTAGTGATGAATCCACTATTTCGGAAGAGGTTTCAATTGATTATTATGAGAACAAGGTTGCTCTCTATGATGATTATGGTGATGACATGTATTCTGTAAAGAATAATGATAACCATGAAACTTGTCATCATGATTTTAATTTTCAATCCCATGATAGTTATTTTGTTGAGTTTGCTCCCACTACTATGAATGAGAATAAATTTGCTTATGTGGAGAGTAACAAAATTTCTATGCTTATGCATCATGAAAAAAATGCTTTATGTGATGGTTATATTGTTGAATTAATTAATTATGCTACTGAAAATTATTATGAGAGAGAAACATATGCTTTTACATATTGCAAAAATTTCAAGTTTCCCCTCTATGTGTTGAAAATTTTGAAGTTATGCTTTTTTTGCCTTCCTATGATAGTTGATTCTTGTTCCCATAAGTTGTTTGCTCACAAAATCCCTATGCATAGGAAGTGGGTTATACTTAAATGTGCTAGCCATATGCTTCATGATGCTCTCTTTGTGTTTCAATTCTTATCTTTTATGCGAGCATCATTGAAATCATCATGCCTAGCTAAAAGGCATTAAAGAAAAGTGCTTGTTGGGAGACAACCCAACACTTTTACTTACTATTTGTGTGTGTTCACATGATTAAGATACTGTAGTAATCATGTTTTATTGCTTTTATTTCAATAAAGTGCCAAGTAAAGCCTTTGGGATCATGTTGGGTGATAGTTGATTTGACCCTGCTGAAAAACAGAAACTTTTATGCTCACGAAAATGGGTCTCATTTTTAACAGAAGAGTGCTTTTGAGTTGATTCTTTTTTCATAAGTTTAATCTAAAAATTGCTCACGTGTTCCAACTTTTTAAATAATTTTTGGATTAACATAAGTATGGTAGTTATCCAAATCATTGCAGATTGTTCTGTTTTTGACAGATTCTGTTTTCAATGCATAGTTTGCTTGCTTTCTAGTTTCTATGGCTTATATTGCTCAATATAAATTGTGGAAATGATATGCTACAGTAGGAATTGTGTGGAAACAATTATGAATCTTGTCTTTGAAAGTAACAAAGTGAAATGGTTTCCTCTTTATCATACTAACCTATCTCACGAAGTTCCGTTAAGTTCTGTGTGATTGAAGTTTTCAAGTTTTGGGTGAGATGTTGATATGAGGAGAATAAGGAGTGAAAAGACCATAAGATTGGGGATGCCCAAGGCACCCCAAGGTACTATTCAAGTAATATCCAAGCAACTAAGCTTGGGGATGCCCCGGAAGGCATCCCCTCTTTCGTCTTCAACATTATCGGTAACCTCACTTGGAGCTATGTTTTCATTCGTCACATGATATGTGTTTTGCTTGGATCGTCAATTTATTTTGTTAGGAGTTGCTTTATGTTATTTAGAATAATTTTTTTCATCTTTTATTTTAATAAAAGTGGCAATGATAGCCTTTGCCATGCTTATTTTGCAAGTATACATGTTGCTGTTTCAAAATAGAAAGTTTATCGATGTTGCAAAAATTCCCTAGAAAAGTCAGAATGTGATAAAATGTTGAAACTTTTTGCATAATAAGCTCCGAACAATTTTCTACAGTGTGGTAGAATTTCATAATGTTTGGAGTTGAATAAGTATTGATACTCTTGCATTCTTTACAGACTGTACTGTTTTGGCAGATTGCTGTTATGTTGCATTGTTCGCATATGTTTGCTTGTTTAATGATTTTATTTGAGGATAGGAGTAATAAATATGCAGAGGCATTTAGTATGAAATATTGAATAATAATTTTAGTGATTTTCTACAGTAGAGAATGCTAAAGCTTTTGCATTGGTTTATATTAACTTATCTCACGAGTTCTTGTTGAGTTTTGTGTGGATGAAGCTTTTGAGATTTAGAAAAACCGTGATATAAAAGGAATTAAGGAGACACAAAAGCTCAAGCTTGGGGATGCCCAAGGCATCCCAAGTTAATATTCCAATAAGTTTTAAGCATCTAAGCTTGGGGATGCCCCGGTAGGCATCCCACCTTTCTTCTTCAACAATTATCGATTAGTATCGGTTGAGCCTAAGTTTTTGCTTCTTCACATGATGTGTGTTGTCCTTGAAATGTCATTTTGTTTTGTTTTGCTTGCTCTTTTAATAGATTACTTAGATCTGAAAGTTTTTAAATAAGAGAGAGTCCTCAAATAGATACCTATTTACCTAACTACTCGTCTGATCTTCACTTATATCTTTTTGGAGTAGTTTGTCATTTACTCTTGTGCTTCACTTATATCCTATGAGTAAATTGTTGAATAAATTGAATATCATGAAGTTGGAATCATATCATGCCTAGTGGTAGCTTCACATTGGGTTTAGAAAGTTAAATCTTTGGAGGCTTGACAATCACAATATTGGTCATACAAGCAATTCACGAATAATTAGTATAAGGAAGAGAACTTCCACATGCAAATACACTATCATGGAAATAATTTGTGATTGTGAGCCCCCATCAAAATATTATATGCCAATTTTTTTGATGTTGTACAGGGAAGACAACGTAATGGTTTATGTTTGTTCATATTCACGTAGAAGTCATATTTTCATAGATCCTTCAACATGTGGTGCTTGCCCCCCATCTTTGCTAGCGAAAAATTCCGCACCAAGTAGAGATACTACTTGTGCATCCAAAAACCCTTAAACCCAAATCTTATTTTCAAGAGTCCACCATACCTACATATATGCGGTATTTTCGTGCCGTTCTAAGCAAATTTTTATGCCATCTCTAATTTTCAAAAATAAATTTCTCTTTTGTGTGCTCGTACCGCTCGCGAGGCGGTGAGGGGTGGCCAATATTTTCCATGCTAGATGTGTTATTCTCACGACGAGTGTTTATTCACTTGTCATTGCACGAGAGTAAGGCAAAGGTATTAGGGATGCCCATTCCCGAAATGAAAAATGAATTTACTTTATGTTGTCAAATAATAAATCCTTGGAAAGTGTTGGTATGGAGGGCACCCGTGGATACGGCTAGCCATGGAAAGTGAAAGTATGGTGGAAAAGGAATAAACTTTATTTTTTGTTTGGGAACCGCCTATGATATATCTAGCATGGAAAGTGTTGGGAGCTCTAAGTTGTTTTCGTTGGTGGGAAAAGTATGCCTCTCAAAATAAATTTATCTCTCGATTTTTGCTTTGAGCTCTGGCACCTCTACAAATCCCTACTTCCCTCTTCGAAGGGCCTATCTTTTACTTTGAAGTATTTACTTTTATGCTAAGATTCAAAGTTATTCTCTCTATTCCGTTTTATTTTTCTCCTTTGGCAGGCATCATGTGGTGAGGAAAGATCTAGGCGCATATGTCAAGTTGAATATGGGTAGCATGAGTTATTATTGTTGACATCACCCTTGAGGTGAATACGTTGGGAGGCAAAAACAATAAGCCCCTATCTTTCTACGTGTCCGGTTGAAAAGTTTTGCTCATGTGTATGCGGTGAGTGTTAGCAATCATAGAAGACTATATGATAGTTGAGTATGTGGAGTTCTTACTTAAACTCTGTTGAATAAGTTGAATTGCAATTGCTTGGTGACTAAGAACATAGGTTGTTGAGTTTCAAGAGAGTTCATTGTTTGAACCTTAACATGTGAATTGGTTGCTACTATAACATGAGAAGTTTTATAAGAAAGAATTGCTATTATGATGCTAGGAAAAGTGATTGAAATTGTCATTGATCAAACTTGTGCACTTTGCTAGCATTCACACTTCATAAATTATTTCTTTTATCATTTACCTACTCGAGGACGAGTAGGAATTAAGCTTGGGGATGCTGATACGTCTCCAACGTATCTATAATTTATGAAGAATTCATGCTGTTATTTTATCATTCTTGGGTGTTTTACAATCATTTTATGGCAACTTTATATCATTTTTTGGGACTAACCTATTGACCCAGTGCCCAGTGCCAATTGCTATTTTTTTCTTGTTTTTTACATCGCCCGAAATCAACATCAAACGGATTCCAAACGGAACGGAACTTTACGGAGATTTTTTCTGGACCAGAAGGAACCCAATGGGCCTGAGCTGCACCTGGGGGTGCCCCAAGGGGGTCACAACCCACCAGGGCGCGCCAGGCCCCCCTGGCATGCCCAGGTGCGTTGTGCCCACCTCGGTGGCCTTCCGCACCCCCTCTCTGCACTATAAATTCCCAAATATTCCGAAACCCATCGGGGTTAACCTAGATCAGAAGTTCCACCGCCGCAAGGCTCTGTAGCCACCAAAAACCAATCTAGACCCCGTTCCAGTGATGTCTACTACACAACCTTCTTCTTGTAGACGTTGTTGGGCCTCAAAGTGCAGAGGTTTGTAGGACAGTAGCAAATTTCCCTCAAGTGGATGACCTAAGGTTTATCAATCCGTGGGAGGCGTAGGATGAAGATGGTCTCTCTCAAACAACCCTACAACCAAATAACAAAGAGTCTCTTGTGTCCCCAACGCACCCAATACAATGGTAAATTGTATAGGTGCACTAGTTCGGCGAAGAGATGGTGATACAAGTGCAATATGGATGGTAGATATAGGTTTTTGTAATCTGAAAATATAAAAACAGCAAGGGAAAAAGTAATAAAAGTGAGCATAAACGGTATTGCAATGCTAGGAAACAAGGCCTAGGGTTCATACTTTCACTAGTGCAAGTTCTCTCAACAATAATAACAAATTGGATCATAAAACTATCCCTCAACATGCAACAAAGAGTCACTCCAAAGTCACTAATAGAGGACAACAAACGAAGAGATTATGGTAGGGTACGAAACCACCTCAAAGTTATTCTTTCTTCTCAATCTATTCAAGAGTCCGTAGTAAAATAACACAAAGCTATTCTTTCCGTTCTATCTATCATAGAGTTCGTACTAGAATAACACCTCAAGACACAAATCAACCAAAACCCTAATGTCACCTCAAATATCCGTGGGTATGATTATACGATATGCATCACACAATTTCAGATTCATCTATTCAACCAACACAAAGTACTTCAAAGAGTGCCCCAAAGTTTCTACCGGAGAGTCAACACGAAAACATGTGCCAACCCCTATGCATAGGTTCATGGGCGGAACTCGCAAGTTGATCACCAAAACATACATCAAGTGGATCACGTGATATCCCATTGTCACCACAGATAAGCACGGCAAGACATACATCAAGTGTTCTCAAATCCTTAAAGACTCAATCCGATAAGATAACTTCAAAGGGAAAACTCAATCCATTACAAGAGAGTAGAGGGGGAGAAATATCATAAGATCCAACTACAATAGCAAAGCTCACGATACATCAAGATCGTGCCAATTCAAGAACACGAGAGAGAGAGAGATCAAACACATAGCTACTGGTACATACCCTCAGCCCCGAGGGTGAACTACTCCCTCCTCGTCATGGAGAGCGCCGGGATAATGAAGATGGCCACCGGTGAGGGATCCCCCCTCCGGCAGGGTGCCGGAACAGGGTCCCAATTGGTTTTTGGTGGCTACAGAAGCTTGAGGCGGCCGAACCCCAGATCTATTATGTTCCCCGATGGTTTTAGGGTATATGGAGATATATAGGCGAAAGAAGTCGGTCAGGGGAGCCACGAGGGGCCCACGAGGGTGGGGGCGCGCCCAAGGGGGCAGGCGTGCCTCCCTACCTCGTGGCCACCTCGTTGCTTCCCTGACGTACACTCCAAGTCTCCTGGATTGCTTCCGTTGCAAAAATAACTCTCCCGAAGGTTTCATTCCATTCGGACTCTGTTTGATATTCCTTTTCTTCGAAACACTGAAATAGGCAAAAACAGCAATCTGGGTTGGGCCTCCGGTTAATAGGTTAGTCCCAAAAATAATATAAAAGTGTATAATAAAGCCCATAAACATCCAAAACAGATAATATAATAGCATGAATGCTTCATAAATATAGATACGTTGGAGACGTATCATCCGGCACCCTGCCGGAGGGGCGAATCATCTCCGGTGGCCATCTTCATCATCCCGGCGGCCACCACGATGAGGAGGGAGTAGTCCACCCTGGGGGCTGAGGGTTTGTACTAGTAGCTATGTGTTTAATCACTCTCTCTCTCATGATCTATATCATGGGCTTTGTTATATAGTCCGATCATATGATGTTGCCATTGTATTGAGTGTGTTGGGGACACAAGAGATTTCTGTATTTGGTTGCAGGGTCATTTGAGAGAGACCATCTTCATCCTACACCTCTCACGGATTGATAAACCTTAGGTCATCCACTTGAGGGAAAATTGCTACTATCCTACAAAACTCTGCGCTTGGAGGCCCAACACGTGTCTACAAGAATAAAGTTGCATAGTAGACATCAGGATGCCCAAGGCACCCCAAGGTAATATTCAAGGACAACCAAGAGCCTAAGCTTGGGGATTCCCTGGAAGGCATCCCCTCTTTCGTCTTCGTCTATCGGTAACTTTAATTGAGGCTATATTTTTATTCACCACATGATATGTGTTTTGCTTGGAGCGTCTTGTATGATTTGAGTCTTTGCTTTTTAGTTTTCCACAATCATCCTTGCTGTACACACCTTTTAAGAGAGACACACATGAATCGCGATTTATTAGAATACTCTATATGCTTCACTTATATCTTTTGAGCTAGACAATTTTGCTCTGGTGCTTCACTTATATCTTTTTAGAGCACGGTGGTGGTTTTATTTTATAGAAATTGATGAACTCTCATGCTTCACTTATATTATTTTAAGAGTCTCGAAACAACATGGTAATTTGCTTTGGTTATAAATTTAGTCCTAATATGATAGGCATCCAAGAAGGATATAATAAAAACTTTCATATAAAATGCATTGAATACTATGAGAAGTTTGGTTCCTTATGATTGTTTTGAGATATGAAGATGGTGATATTAGAGTCATGCTAGTAAGTAGTAGTGAATTTGAGAAATACTTGTGTTAAAGTTTGTGATTCCCTTAGCATGCACATATGGTGAACCGTTATGTGATGAAGTCGGAGCATGATTTATTTATTGATTGTCTTCCTTATGAGTGGTGGTCGGGGACGGGCGATGGTCTTTTCCTACCAATCTATCCCCTAGGAGCATGCGCATAGTACTTCGCTTCGATAACTAATAGATTTTTGCAATAAGTATGTGAGTTCTTTATGACTAATGTTGAGTCCATGGATTATACGCACTCTCACCCTTCCACCATTGCTAGCCTCTCTAGTGCCACACAACTTTCGCCGGTACCATAAACCCACCATATATCTTCCTCAAAACAGCCACCATACCTACCTATTATGGCATTTCCATGGCCATTCTGAGATATATTGCCATGCAACTTTCCACCGTTCCGTTTATTATGACACGTTCCATCATTGTCATATTGCTTTGCATGATCATGTAGTTGACATCGTATTCGTGGCAAAGCCACCATTCATAATTATTTCATACATGTCACTCTTGATTCATTGCACATCTCGGTACACCGCCGGAGGCATTCACATAGAGTCATATTTTGTTCTAAGTATCGAGTTGTAATTCTTGAGTTGTAAGTAAATAAAAAGTGATGTTCTTCATTATTAGAGCATTGTACCATGTGAGGAAAGGATGGTGGAAACTATGATTCCCCCACAAGTAGGGATGAGACTCCGGACGAAAAAAAGAGGCCAAAATATGAGAGAAGGCCCAACAAGAAAATGAGAGAAAAGAGAGAAGGGGCAATGCTACTATCCTTTTACCACACTTGTGCTTCAAAGTAGCACCATGATCTTCATGATAGAGAATCTCCTATATTGTCACTTTCATATACTAGTGGGAATTTTTCATTATAGAACTTGGCTCGTATATTCCATTGATGGGCTTCCTCAAATTGCCCTAGGTATTCGTGAGAAAACGAGTTGGATGCACACCCACTTAGTTTCTTTTTGATCTTTCATAAACTTATAGCTCTAGTGCATCTGTTGCATGGCAATCCCTACTCACTCACATTGATATCTATTGATGGGCATCTCCATAGCCCATTGATACACCCAGTTGATGTGAGACTATCTCCTTATTTTTGTCTTCTCCACAACCACCGTCTATTCCACCTATAGTGCTATGTCCATGGCTCACGCTCATGTATTGCGTGAAAGTTGAAAAAGTTTGAGAACATCAAAAGTATGAAACAATTGCTTGGCTTGTCATCGGGTTGTGCATGATTTAAATATTTTGTGTGATGAAGATGGAGCATAGCTAGACTATATGATTTTGTAGGGATAAGCTTTCTTTGGCCATGTTATTTTGAGAAGACATAATTGCTTTGTTAGTATGCTTGAAGTATTATTGTTTTATGTCAATACTAAACTTTTGTTTTGAATCATACGGATCTGAACATTCATGCCACAATAAATAAATTATATGTATAAACATGTTAGGTAGCATTCCACATCAAAAAATCTGTCTTTATCATTTACCTACTCGAGGACCTGCAGGAATTAAACTTGGGGATGCTTGATACGTCTCCAAGGTATCTATAATTTTTAATTGTTCCATGATATTATATTATCTATTTTGGATGTTTTATATGCATTATTATGCTATTTTATATTATTTTTGGGACTAACCTATTAACCTAGAGCCCGGTGCCAGTTCCTGTTTTTTCCCTATTTTTGAGTTTAGCAGAAAAGGAATACCAAACGGAATAAAACTTTCGTGATGATTTTTCTTGGACCAGAAGAAATCCAGAGGACTTGGAGTGCAAGTCAGGGAAGCCACGAGGCGGCCACAAGGACGAGGGCACGCCCAGGGGGTAGGGTGCGCCCCCACCCTTGTGGGCCCCTCGTGACTCCACCAACGTATTTTTTCCGCCTATATATTCCCATATATCCCCAAACCAACAGGGGGAGCCACGAAAACACTTTTCCACCGCCGCAACCTTCTGTTCTCGTGAGATGCCATCTAGGGTCCTTTTCTGGCGTCCTACCGGAGGGGGATTCGATCACGGAGGGCTTCTACATCAACTCCATTGCCCTTCCGATGAAGCGTGAGTAGTTTACCACAGACCTATGGGTCCATAGCTAGTAGCTATATGGCTTCTTCTCTCTCTTTGATTCTCAATACCATGTTCTCCTCAATGTTCTTTGAGATCTATTCGATGTAATACTTTTTTACGTTGTGTTTGCCGAGATCCGATAAATTGTGAATTTATGATCAGCTTATCTATGAATATTATTTGAATCTCCTCTGAATTCTTATATGCATGATTTGATATCTTTGTAATTCTCTTCGAACTATCGGTTTAGTTTAGCCAACTAGATTGGTTTTTCTTGCAATGGGAGAAGTGCTTAGCTTTGGGTTCAATCTTGCGGTGTCCTTTCCTAGTGATAGTAGGGGCAACAAGGAACATATTGTATTGTTGCCATCAAGGATAAAAAGATGGGGTTTTCATCATATTGTTTGAGTTAATTACTCTACATCATGTCATCTTGCTTAATGTGTTACTCCGTTCTTTATGAACTTAATACTCTAGATGCATGCTGGATAGCGGTCGATGTGTGGAGTAATAGTAGTAGATGCAGAATCGTTTCGGTCTACTTGACATGGACGTGATGCCAATATTCATGATCATTGCCTTAGATATCGTCGTAACTTTGCGCTTTTTTATCAATTGCTCGGCAGTAATTTGTTCACCCACCGTAATATATTCTATCTTGAGAGAAGCCTCTAGTGAAACCTATGGCCCTCGGGTCTACTTTCCATCATATTGGTTTCCTATTTACTCTTTTTGCTATCTTTTACTTTCCACTGTATAAACCAAAAATACCAAAAATATTTACTTTACCGTTTATCTATCTCTATCAGATCTCACCTTTGCAAGTAACCGTGAAGGGATTGACAACCCCTTTATCGCGTTGGGTGCAAGTTGTTTGATTGTTTGTGTAGGTATTCGGTGACTTGAGCATTGTCTCCTACTGGATTGATACCTTGGTTCTCAAAACTGAGGGAAATACTTATTCTACTTTGCTGCATCACCCTTTCCTCTTCAAGGGAAAACAAACGAAAGCTCAAGAAGTAGCAACCCACTACGTGTTATGATTCGCATACCCAAGGTGACAATATTTGGGATTCTTTCCAGTGATTAACGTAGTTTGAGTTCATGTATTTGCTATGTGTTGATGCTTTGTTTCGGTTCTCTATTAAAGGAGGCCTTAATATCTCTTAGTTTCCTTATGGACCCCGATGCCACGGGAGGAGAGGACAAAAGATGTCATGCAAGTTCTTTTCCATAAGCACATATGACTATTTATGAAATATATGCCTACATTACATTGATGAATTGGAGGTAGTTCTGTGTCGCCCTTGGTTATGATTGTTATATGATGAATATTATCCAACGTTATCAACAATCCAATGCCTACGAGCTTTTCACATATTATTCTTGCTAAGTTACTACTTCTGTTACTACTGTTACAACTGCTATAAAACTACTGCTACTGTTGTTATCGTTACTATTGCTATCGTTACTACTACTATCAAAATACCATACTACTTTGCTACTAATCACTTTGCTGCAGATATTTAGTCTCCGGGTGTGGTTAAATTGACAACTCAACTGCTACTACTTACAAGTATTCTTTGGCTCCCCTTGTGTCGAATCAAAAAATTTGGGTTAAATAATCTACCCTCGAAAACTGTTGCGACCCCCCTATACATGTGGGTTATCAAGACCTTTTTCTGGCGCCGCTGCCGGGGAGCATAGCTATATTGGTTGGGTCACTTGGGATTTATATCTGTTGATCACTATGTAGAATCTTATGGATGAGTGAACCAAGATCGTTCCCTCTAAGACGAGGGGAGGCAAGGAACTGTTATCTAGCTATGCACTTGATTCACCTTCTGTTTTGAGTAAGCTTGCAACTCCACCACTTGCTATTAATTCTGATATGCTGCAAGTAATTGATGATGATGCTTCTACTATGAATGATGCTATTGATGATGCTAGTACTCTGCTTGATAAGAATGTGCCACTAGGTGAATTTCTTGATGAACAACTTGCTAGAGCTAAAGAAATTGAGAATGCTGAAACTGATGAAATTGCTGAAATTGATGAGATTACTGAAACTGAAAATTATGAAACACCTATTCGACCTAGCTCTCCTAGATATGAATTGCCTGAGATACCTGAAGGTTATGTTATAGATGGAGAGGTAGCTAGGGACTTTCTTGTTTGTAAGGATAGAGATGATCTTAAGAAATTACAATGCAAGTTGAAAGAAAAATCTTTGAATGCTAGAATGAAACATGTGATTGTGGCTTGAAATACGTTGGTATTTCCCCAAAGATAAAGGGATGATGCAGCATATCGATGGTAGGTATTTCCCCTCAGTGATGAGACCAAGGTTATCGAACCAGTAGGAGAATCACGCAACACTACGTAAACAGTACCTGCACACAAAGAACAAATACTTGCAACCTGACGTGTTAAAGGGGTTGTCAATCTCTTTTGGGTAACGGTGCCAGAAATTGTCGAGTTGACGGGATAAAAATATGATAGATTGGATAAATAGATCGCGAATAAATGCAAAATAAAATAAAGTGCAGCAAGGTATTTTTTGGGTTTTTGGAAATATAGATCTGAAAATAAAAGCGAATAAAAATAGATCTCGAAGACAAATATAATAAAGAAGAGACCCAGAGGCCGTAGATTTCACTAGTGGCTTCTCTCGAGAAAAATAGTATGCGGTGGGTAAACAAATTACTGTTGGGCAATTGGTAGAACTTCAAATAATCATGACGATATTCAGGCAATGATCATTATATAGGCATCACGTCCAAGATTAGTAGACCTACTCCTGCCTGCATCTACTACTATTACTCCACACATCGACTGCTATCCAGCATGCATCTAGTGGATTAAGTTCATGGAGAAACAGAGTAATGCAATAAGAACGATGATATGATGTAGACAAGATCTATTTATGTAGAAATATACCCCATCTTGTTATCCTAATAGCAACGATACATACGTGCCGCTTCCCCTTCTGTCACTGGGATCAAGCACCGTAAGATCGAACCCATCACAAAGCACCTCTTCCCATGGCAAGAAAAATTGATCTAGTTGGCCTAACTAAACCAAAGATTCAAAGAAGAAATACGAGGCTATAAATAATTATGCATATAAGAGATCAAAAGACTCAAATAACTTTCATGGATAAAAACATAGATCTAATCATAAACTCAAAGTTCATCATATCCCAACAAACACACCGCAAAAAGAGTTATATCAAATAGATCTCCAAGAGACCATTGTATTGAGAATCAAGAGAGAGAGAGAGAGCCATCTAGCTACTAACTACGGACCCGTAGGTCTACAATGAACTACGCATGCATCATCGGAGAGGCACCAATGAGGATGATGAACCCCTCTGTGATGGTGTCTATATTGGATCTGTGGTTTCTGGAACTTGCAACGGCTGTAATTGATTTTCGTCGACTCCCCTAGGGTTTCTAGAATATTGGGGTATTTATAGAGCAAAGATGCGGTGCGGGAGGCCACCGAGATGAGCATAACCCATCGATCTTGGCACAGGCCCCAGGCGCACCAGTGGGTTGTGCCCCCTCGAGCACCCCTTCCGTACTTCTTCGGCCCATCATGTGTCTTCTGGTCCAGAAAAATTCTCCAAAAAGTTTCGCTACGTTTGGACTCCGTTTGGTATTGATTTTCTGCGAAGTAAAAAACAAGCAAAAAACAGCAAGTGGCACTGGGCACTATGTCAATAGGTTAGTCCCAAAAATTGATATAAAGTTGCTATAAAATGATTATAAAACATCCAAGAATGATAATATAACAACGTGGAACAATCAAAAACTATAGATACATTGGAAACGTATCAATATGATCCTAAGTTTGCTACTTCACCTATCTTTATTACTGATAAGGATTATGAATTATCTATCGACCCAGAGCTGATTACTTTGGTTGAATCTGATCCTTTTCATGGCTATGAAACTAAAACTGTTGTGGCACATCTTACTAAATTAAATGATATAGACACCCTATTTGCTCATGATGAAAAAATTTGCTATTATTATATTCTCAAGTTATTTCCTTTCTCGTTAAAGGGTGATGCTAAGACATGGTATAATACTCTTGCTCCTGGTTGTGTGCGTAGTCCCCAGGATATGATCTATTACTTCTCTGAAAAATATTTTCCTGCTCACAAGAAACAAGCTGCCTTACAGGAAATATTTAACTTTATGCAAACTGAAGAAGAGAGTCTCCCACAAGCTTGGGGAGGCTTCTCCAATTACTTAATGCTTTGCCCGATCTTCCTCTTAAGAAAAATGAAATACTTGATATCTTTTATAATGGACTAACCGATGCTTTTAGGGACTATCTAGATAGTTATGTTGGTTGTTGATTGCTTGTATCTGCATTGGTAATTCCCCGAAGAGGAGGGGATGATGCAGCACAACAACGGTAAGTATTTTCCTCAGTTATGAAACCAAGGCTATCAATTCAGTAGGAGAACCAAGCAACACTATGTAAATAGCACCTGCACACAAACAACAAAAACTTGCAACCCAACGCATAAGAGGGGTTGTCAATCCATCCTCGGTATTGAGATAGATTAAATTGTATGAGATTTGATAAATAGATCTAGCAAAAACACAAAATAAAATAAGGAAAGAAAAAGTGCAGCAAAATAAAATAACCGCCGAGGGGTTGACAACCCCTTGTTCGCGTTGAGTTGTAAGGATTTTTTGTTTATGTGTAGGTGCTGCTAACGAGGTGTTGTTTGGTTCTCCTAGGATTGATAACCTTGGTTCTTAACTGAGGGACACTTATCTCTACTGTACTGCATTATCCTCTCCTCTTCGGAGAAATCCCAACGCAGTTCACAAGTAGCAAGTCGCCGGCGACGAGCAGGAGGAGAGGTAGAGGAGGATGGGGAATTTTACTCAGACGCCGAGCAGTGAAGTAAATATAGGCGTCAAATACGCGGTGGAGGTAAAGTTATTCTTTTCTATGGGTTTTAGAGGCTCGGCTAGGTCCCGATTAAAGGAGTAAAACTGAATTTTTACTCCTCTAATCGGTTTTAGGGGATCGGCTAGAATTAGCCTTAGTCCTCATCATATTTTGGGTCAAAATTTGACCACATCTTTAGTTAGAAAGTATTAATGCATTTCATCAAAAATTATATTGTTGGAATCATATTTGAGTGTAGTTTTCAATGATATTATTTTTCTTACATATAATTTATATTTATTAGTTATTATGGTCAATATACATGACCTAAAATACATGGGGGCTAATAAACCCAGATGAGATAGTAGATAGATGTAGAGATAAATAAGGTTTAAACTAACAATGACTTGCCTTAAACTACTAGGCAAGTCGAAACAACCCGTGGGCGAAAAAAGGGTGACACCTCCCACCCGCGGCCGATAGCGTGCCCATGGGTTCCCTCCTTTGTCTCAGGCGACGAGAGGGTGGGGGAACCCAGATCGGCACTCTAACGTGTACATAGGGTGTCGTTGTGTGAGCCTCTAGTCGGTGGCGTTGAGAAGGCGGAGGTGCTGCCAGATTTGGAATAAGGTGTTGTCATTCCTTCCCTTCTGTGTCGCGTCTTCAAGGGTTTCGACGCGGTTCGTGCGACTTTTGGTGCTTGGGATCCGCTGGATTCGTTCGTGGTCTTCGGGCGTGATCATCACTGTGGAGATGGTGGCTGGGCTATAGAGCTTTTGTCTCCTGGATCCTTCCCTGCGGCGGTGAGGTGTGCTCCCTCCTCGTCGCTGAGCCTGGGAGTCCTGCTGTTCAGGCGGAGTGGCTCCAGTTCTTCCTCCCTCTTGGTTGACAACGAGGGAGGAGATGAATTGGTGATGGTGGTTCTTCGTTTTGATTCTTCCCCGATGTGTTGGTTCTTATGGACTGAAGTTGTCGACTTCCCGTCCGTGATGAATCTGTCCACTGATATCAAGGTCACGCCAGCTCCGGGTGGGAGCAGCGGCGGCGCGCCTGCAGCTCACGTCAGTGGTTGTCTTGGGCCGGCTCCCCGGGATCTAGGTGTAATTTCAGTTCTTTGGGTGCTTTGTACCACTGTTTACCCTTAATGTTAGATCTGGGGCCTATTTCGCAAAAAATAACTTGCCTTGTACTTCAATTCTCTCCTCGCGTGTACTCTATATACCTACATGAGAGTCACATCAATACAACACAAATATTAGACATCCTATACAACACAAATTTTAGCCATACTAAACTTCTTTACATGGTATTAGAGCGATTGGTCCAATGACGTCGATATTAGGTTTTCCATCACTTCTACGGGTGTTGTCCGCGACGAGATCCTTCCTTGGGGGCACGAAACCTAATTCAATTGAAGATTAGATCGGTTCTTTAGTTAGATAATAGATTGATTCTAAAGACTGGATCAATTTTGATTCCAAACTTTCAGTGGATTGATTTGTTTTAGCCACCAAATAAATCGAATCCATATACGGGGGGATTTTTATTAGCAGTAATCGGTGCAGATCATCGCGGTTGCGGCATGCCCTTGGTGTCAAGCTCCCCTGATCCAGATGTCATGGTGCAACGGGCTATCACACCTGCACTGCATACCAATGCAGTGTGACTAACAGATGGGCCCTAGGGGCAGGGTTGTGTGTGTGTGGCCTTGGGCCAGTTGGCGCCGATGTGCGTGTGTGACAACTAATTAAGCGTGTCAGTTCTAACGTTATAACGGGTTGGTTATAGAATGAGAAGGATCTGAATTTCCATCCCATGTTCTATCTTTCTCACCATCTTCTTCTCCAAGGCTCCACCCTTTCCCCTACCTACTCCTAGTCGCTCGTGATCCAAAGATCGGGGCGTGACAAATTGGTAATCAGAGCCATCTGTGTTTTCCCATAGAAAAATCTTTGTCGTCTGTTGTCTATCCCTCCACTATAAAATTTGTGTTATTCGTGACAAAAATCCATGTGACAGGATAAAACGTTGCCAAAGATCATTTTTTGTGACAAACCCCGTCACTAGTTGTTTCACCCCGGGGCACCATGCACCAGCAACTTTGGTGACGTTCTGGCTTGATTTCAGGCGACACATATGGTCGTCACTAGGCATGTGCATATTCTGGACGATTTTCAGTGTCACAAAAAATGTTGGTGGGTCTTTTTTGTAATAGTAAATAGAAAATAACTAGTAATTGTTTTTCAGCTCACTCATTTAGCAGAATCTCTTTTTTTAGTAGCGGGAACTTGGAATTGGGATCGTTCAGTTCCCTATTAACAAAGGAATTGGGAACGTCGGCTTAGGGCCCTCCTCTTCTACCACGTCCCTAGCGAGACGACAGGGCAACATGGCTAGGTGAACGCGGTTGGGGCGGTACAGTGAGGCAACGCGACCCTGCTGCAGGGAGAAGTGACGCGCAACTGCAGCAGAGTAAAACATGGGTGATTTTAGGTGCGGTCTATTTACTGAAAACATTGTAGCAATTATGTTTGGGTTTCCTGGACTAGGTGATGCAGATTCTTATGCACTTTTTATATTTTTCAGGCAATGGATCGAACATGGATTACTAATGAACCGAGGATGACCACTCCATACATGAATGGCCTGAAGCAGTTTATGGAGTTCACAGTGGCTCACAACAACGGGGTTGAAGACATGTTGTGCCAGGTTCTATGGTATTGGGGTCCGCCTTCTTATAAAGAATGCTAAAGTACAGATAAGTGTCACTGCTATGTGCAAGACCTACATGAGGTGGATCTATCAAGGGAATCACTGGACAAAAATAAAAGCAGTGGTATTGCCAATGAATGGGTTATGAAACTAATGGGTCTAATCATTTTGAGCTGCTTGGAGAATCTGAGTATGATATTCTAGCAGCTCTAGTAGATGACATAAGCAAAGAATCTGGAAATAAAGTAGATGCATCAGGTGCGGTGGATATTTTTAAAAAACTGAGCGAGAACTGCACCCAGGATGTTATACTATGACACGGTTGGTGTCGTTATCAGGGTCCTTCATATCAAAACATATATCCGTATGACCAACAGAACATTCAATATGCTTTTCAGTTGTTGAATATTGCTTTCGTGATGTGAACTTTCTGAAATCTTACGCTAATGCTAAGAGAGCTCTTTCTGATCTTGGTATTGGTTATAAGACAATTCATGTTTGTAAGCATGGACCCATAGAGGTGTGTGTTCTCGTAGGGACAATTATTCATGTCTAATGAGTTTATATTAGTATGTCACGTTGCTTTTGTTGGTTTGATTTTGTGTAGAGTTGGAATCTTTCCTCGACATTATGGTGAAGATTTTGTGGTTCGACTACCCGCATTTTTAGGGGATCATCCCCAGTCTAAGTCTGTTAATCGCTCATGGCTTCTCATCTTTTCGAATCGGCGCCTCAAGGGGGTTTCAGAATCTTTTACCAGTAATCAAGTTTGCGAGCATGAATGAGTAGCGGTATCATAGTTCCGGTCCAACTGCAGTCCTTGGCTGTCTTGGTGGTTTTTTTGGCTTGCAAAGATAGATACCTTGAAGGTGTTTTCAAGATTTTTCCTTGTAATTCTTAGTTTTACGAGTTAGGTTGTAATTCCTTGGATTTGAATCAAAATAATGTACCTGTAATGGTTTCGACTATGAATAAATTACATGTGTTTAAAAAAACAGTCGCCCGGATCCACCCTAGACACGCATTTCACATGCAAGATTAGACAAAAAAGAGCAAGAAAGCAAGAACCATCTACATAATTGTTATAATGACATTGTTTTTATATCCTACCAATGAACTGTGTAAATATCATACTATCATTGAAAGGCTTCGTTGGTCCAACTAGGATTTGAGGGCACATATATGATTGAACTACTATGTGCTCTCACAAGATTCACACAAACATGAATACAAGGAACTAGTATACAGGTATGTAGGTTTATATCAATAGTACTCCCTCCGTTCTTTAAGACGTTTTAGCCAGTCCAGTTTGAACTGTTTTGTGTGTGTCTGAAATGTGTGAAGCAACTTATAAAAGGGAACGGAGGGAGTAGAAAGTTTTTATTGTTTTCTAGGACATAGAGATGTCACTACTAGAAAAAGGCTATAGATGGAATGAACACTAATGGCGCACCTGTCAGGTGGTGCGCCATTAGTATATACTAATGACGCACCAGGAACATGGTGCGCCACTAGAAACAAATTTTTTATTATTATTTTTTCAAACATTCTAATGACGCACCTAGTAATGGTGCACTTGACACACCGTGCGCCATTAGAATATTTTTTTTATTTTTTTGCAAAACTTCTAGTGGCGCCATTATTAGTAACCGGGTCGACTGCACCTCCTCCCCACTCCACCGCCGATGTCCCACCGCACTTTCCCGCTCCACCGCCGCCACACCCCGGCCCGCACCTCCCCACTCCACCGCCACCCCCGCACCCTTCCCCACTCCACCGACGCCCCACCACACCCTCCCCGCTCCACCGGCCACACACACCCGCCCGCACCCTCCCCACTCCACCGCCGACCCCCGCACCTCCCCACTCCACCGCTGTCGACGTCCCCACCGCACCTCCCCGCTCCATCGGCCGCCACACCCCCGCCCAAGACCTCCCCACTCCATCGCCACGACGACCACCCGAACCCTTCCCCACTCCACCACCACCGACGTCCCACCGCACCTCCTCCCGCTCCACCGGCCACAACACCCCGCCCGCACCTCCCCACTCCACCGCCGACGACCACCACCGCACCCTCTCCCCGCACCTCCCGGCCCGCTCCACCGTCACAAATGAATGCAACTAAAACTGCTAAAAAACAAATTTGATTATATTTTCAAATAACAAATTTGATGATATTTTCAAATAATAAATTTGATGATATTTTTCATATTCATAAAAATTTTCAAATAACAAATTTGATGATATTTTTAAAAAAATTATTACTATTTTTATAAAAAAATATTACTGTTATGATTTAAACAAGTTTGAACATATTTAAATACAAATAAATATCAAACAGCATTTTAAATGCATAAATACAAAAAATGGGAAGCCTGAGAATCGAACGCAGGACCTCCTGGTGTGTGTGTTGCGTGCTGACCAGTTAGGCTAGTGGGCTTGTTCTGATGGAGTGGGGGTTATGTGGAATATAACCTGACCAGTCGGACTAGTAAATTCTAATGGCGCACCGGGGCGGGTGCGCCATTAGAATGGTTGTACTTATGGCACACTAGGGGTGCGGTGCGCCATTAGATCCCTCCCCCCAGTTCAGCTGTTCCTCGTGACTGCCTCCTTCCTCCCTCGCCAGATCCACTCGACCCAACCAGACGCGCCGCCCCTTGCTCCGCCCCTCCGTCCAGACGCTGTCGGCGACGCCGCCCATTGTGGTCTTGCGCTGCCCGACGCCCGCCCGACCCCCACGGGACTCCACCCCGCCCGCGCCCCGAACGGATCGGCTGAAGGCCGCCCGCCTCTCCTCTCCTCCTCCTCCGACGAGCGAGGGCCTCCTCCGGCCCGGCGAAGCGCGGCCCGACGCCCACCCACTGCCCCGCTGCCGTCCTCCGCCACTGCCCTGCCCTCCTTCGATCACAAGCGGCGAGGACCTGACGAGATCGAACCCCGACCCCGACCCTTCACGACCCGACCCCGACCCCTTCGCCGACCCCGACCCCGACCCCTCCGGCGACCAGGTACCTCTCCTCCTTCCTCCTTCCTCCCTCTCTCCACCATTCCCCATTCCTTCCAACCGATGCTCCAAAAGGAATTTCAAGACAGAAATCACATGCTCCAAAAGTTAGGGTTCACGATTCAAATTGCAATAGATTATCTGCAGTAGATCAAACTGCAGTAGATTACTCAATATTCTTGTCATTTGTTGATAGGTTATAAATATTGACCATAAATAAGAATGAATATTGACCATTGTTGCTGCTAGCACATGTTGAAGTGTACCGATGATGCTTCAGAGAAAATTCAATCTTCCTCCTCGTGCATGTGTTGTGTGACCTGAAAAAATATAAATGTGTTGTGTGCCATGTGTTGGTAATTCAGTAAAGTCAAACAAGCAATGGATTTAGGCATGTTGCTTGCTGAAATTGTAGCAGCAACAACAAACTATGGCTGAATGATGAACAGGTTATAGTGGTCAAATTAGTTCAACAAAGTTGGTAGTTCTGTCATGAGAATTTGTTGAGGATCACCATGAGAAATAATTCAAACTGAATGTATTGGCAGTGTGTTAACTGAATTTTCGCACTGCATTTTTGTAACTAGGGTTTATCTTGGGTAGGACCAGGAGATGTCTAGGGACAATATTTTGGCCATATGGTTAACACACTGAATTTTTTGTCTTCTAAGATAGCTAACGGTTCATTCTAGTCTTTTGAGATAGCTAACAAAAAGAAGAATACAACAGTGAGGCAAAACCTAGTTACACCAAAACTATACTAGAGTAGTATTTCTTAATGATACAAGTTGATGAATAATGTAGCAACGTGAGTGTATGATGTATTGCCATCCATTCACTGAATTTTTTTGACAGTGTGTTAATTGAATTTTTTTGACAGTGTGTTAACTGAATTTTTTTGACAGTGTATTAGCTGAATTTTTTTGACAGTGTGTTAACTGGCCACTTATCTTCATTTTAAAGCCCAAGTTGCAGCCCTTTACATTGACAACTGGACAGAAGGTATCTTCTACTACATTTGGACTATGGTTCTGGCTCACACTGTAGTTGTAATTCTACTATAAATTTGCACTATAAATCTATTGAAATTATACTGTTAATACACTGCAATTACATGTCTACTGTATTTACCTCCTCTTCTATACCTTGTACTATAGAAGTCAGCAAAAGAATATCAGTTCTACTTTGCCCCCTAGTAGATCTGGTAGAGTAAGAAACTCCCCTTATAATGATGCTTTTCTCTAGAAAAAATGATCCTGGATTTTTTATGGTATTCTTTGTGGTATTAAGATGGAAACCTGGGATACTATTTCTGTTAGGAGATGGTGTTATATTAAGATGCATATATCGTTATGTTACACAAATTGTATCATCTTGCCACTTAAGTCAGCCTTCCCTTTAAGCAGAAAATTCAGTTAGGAGCTATTGTTAGGAGCTACTGTCAAAAACTTGAGCTACTGTTAAAAAATTCAGTTATGGCATCTAGAATTATGTCTGTTTTATTTTGTAACTAGAAGACCAAAGTGTTAGGAATTCTGTCCAAACTGCAGTTTTCAGTATTCTGTCCAAACTGAAAACTGTTAAAAAGCATGATGTTTCTTGGATTTCTGTAATGATGATGATGATGGAACACATGGTCTTGGATTTCTGTAATGATGATGGAACATTATAAAAGCATTGTACTCCAGTGTGTATGAAGCATGGTAGTTTAGATGATCGATATCGACTTGTAATGTGAAGACAAACTCGCTACTCGCGGTCTCGAGACTTGTAATGTTCTATCTTTGTTCGGTCTTTTGAATTTGGAGACTAATATGATGAATTGTATTCGGAGACTAATCTTCTATTGTATTCGATGAATCTGCTGTTGCTGTGTGATGTTGTCTAAATTCTGTCCAATAATATATTTTGTAACCTGTGAAAATATCAGAAAAGAAAAAAATCCCTAATATTCATACTAGTGGCGCACCACACAAGACACTAATGGCGCACTGTGATAATCACACTAATGGCGCATCACACATTGGTGCGCCATTAGTATGCCAAAGCACATGTGTACATATGGCCCCCTAAGAGGCATTCTAATGGTGCACTGAGGGCCATACTCATGGCGCACTATTCACAGTGCGCCATTAGAATTCTGTGAATACTAATGGCGCACCGGTGGTGCGCCATTAGAATTTAATTCTAATGGCGTGATGCTAGTGGCGCACCAGTGGTGCACCATTAGTAGGCAAAACTGGTGCGCCACTAGTATGCCTTTTCCTAGTAGTGTGTCTTATCTGCAGCTCGATCAAATCAGACTTTGCTTCTTACTACTGATAGCTACTATAGTGCTAGTTGTTGTATTTTGCCACTGATAGCTACTATAGTGCTAGTTGTTGTATTTTGCCAGCATGCAAGCCTGATGCATAGCTAGCTAAATTTGCATGACATTATACAACATCCACTCCACATAACTAATCATGACAATATTAATGCTAACAATCTCCCCTTAATATGGTCATGGCAAGATTATATGCTAACATGTTATTTCCTTAAAGGACATGAAAAAATCAGATGCGCAAACAGGACCATGGTTACACAAGCAAGACACAATGGACACATTCTAGCACCCGCTGGCTCGATTTATGTCAGATGGTAAAGTGAAAAAGAATGATCAATAGAAGGGGAACATCGCAGAGAGAAATAAAATTAGGCAACATTAAAACATATCCGTCAGTACCATCATTAGCTACAAAACAACATTTGGAACAGGTTTCTAGCATACACACCACTGAAACACCAGAAAGATGCGACATTACCACTACAGCAGTACTACATAACTTGGAACAGGCTTCAGGCATACACCACTATGGCAAATGCCACAACACCACTACACCAATATATAATGCACGGATTACACAAGTTAAAGATGATCCCATGTCATCACTCAGGACTGAAACATGACCAAGCAACACGAACTTCCATACTACATGAGCCAACACAGAGATTGATACCTGGGGGGCTTACACCGGCTCTATGAGGTTTTAAAACGGCTTCACTGGTCTCAGCAGCATATCCCTTGTTAATTGGAAATGCCATTACAGAAACCTTCAGGTTCCTCTCAAGTTTAACAGAGACCACAGGTCGTGAGAGAGTGATCACACCATTAGCATCAACAGGCAATCCACCATCTTCAAAATCAAGTAACTTGACTTGCAGGTTGTCATCACTACTGGAGGCAGCACTAAATACACCCCGAAAACCATCTGGCCACGACCCGTCAATAATTCTTATGAAGACTGTGGCCTCCACCGAGTGATAAATGTGATCAAATTTAATTTCCAGCGTGCTAAGCCTACTAGGGTAAACACTTTGAGGACAGGATCCAGCTCTAAACACCACAACAAGATCACTTAAATCCTTATCCTCAGATTCAGTAGTGCCCTTCACTTTCAGCGAAACCTCAACGTATGTAGGATCATATGACACGACAATAGCACGGGTAGGAACCGTCAGTGCTAGGGAGCAATCCTGCATGCACAGAACAACAATTAACTAAACGACAATGTTCATTTCATCAAATAACAATCAACTCTGGAGTAGAATATTCAATGTATTCTACTTTTAACAGCATAATGGCTAATTTTAACAGCAAAATTGCTAATTTTAAAAGCAAAATGGCAAGATGTACTGGGACTTAATCATCGTAACAGCGGCAAATGCATAAAAAGTCGCACACAGTGACAAGCTGTTAGACAAAACCAAGAGAGAACAATTAAATACGAACATCCTGGTTGATGGTTTGGCAGTTGGTCCTCAGACGCTGGAAAATAATATTGCGCTTATGATCCAAGAAATCACGTGCAGCAATGATACCAAACACTTCCAGTGGCCAGTGCAAACTTCCTTTGATTGATGCAACTTTGACTGACATAATCTGAAGGGTGTCCATGGCCTCGGCCGAGCAATCAGAAGCAGGATTCGTGTGACACATTGCAGGGATAGATGCTGCACATGTTAATAAAGCAGTTAGTTAGCGGGATTCGTAGAAGGTAATTAAAATTAACCAAGAGAAGTGATTGGGCGGGGAGGGGGCTTACTGGTTTGGTCCAAGGTAACACCGCAGCAAGCGTAGAATCTGTTCCACAAAGAGTGAAACTTGGCAGCGAACGATTCCTCCTCACATTGTGCCGGTCCAGCCTCCTTATCATAGCCAGCTTCTTTAGCGGTAGCAGCTTCCTCAGCCTTCCTGGCAGATTCTTCAGCCATTGACTTGGCAATAATCCTGTCCCTTTCTTCACGCGTCATATTTCTTATCATCGCATCCCCTTCAGCCACCATCTTTGCTATCCTCGCAGCCGTTGCCCTGGCTGTTGGCTTTGCTCTCTCGGCCTCAACAGCTTCTTCTTGAGCCTCGCGTCGTTCGACAATCTGATTCGCCTGAATCTCAGTTATCTTTCCTAACTCGTCCCTGGCTTTCAACTCAATCGAAGACTCCCCACTCATATTTATCTCCAGAGCGCCATGGGCAAGGCCAGTCGGCCTTGCAGCTTCTTCAGCATTCGCCCTTGTTATGCCCGCACAAACTTCAGTATTCGCCCTGCCTTTCTTCCCCTTTGCTCTCCTGGCCTTCTCCGCAAAAGCAGCCTCAAACTCGGGAGGTGCCGTCCGATAGGTTACCGCCGCAGTGATTTGAGTACCCGCCCAATCTTTCGCCGCTTTCTCCTTTGTTCTCTTGGCCTTGGATTTCTCCCTGGCTTTAAATTTCCCCGCGCCTTCTTCAGCATTCGCCTTGGCCTTATCCTTCTTCTCCTCCTCTTCCTTGTCTTTCTTCTCCTGCTCCTCCTTCCTCTTCTTCTCCTGGATTTCCAGTAGGAAAAGCCTTTCCCTCATCGACTACAGCACGCTCGTCGGCGCCTGGATGACGGAGTTCTTCCATAGCTCCTCCCCGGCTTTCACCCCCACCGAAGAGTCGCCACACGATGAATCCATCTCTATTGTAGTGGCCAGTGGGAGAGGTCGGTCGGTCGCCGCCGCCGCCGCCGCTCTTCTTTTATGTACGCCAGGGAGAAAAAGACAACCCTAGAATCGAGGATTCGAGTTGGCCGGCATACCCTCACTCCCCAGAAGGAAATCAGATGTCGGGCCGAGCCGCTTACTGTAGAAGACTATTCGGCGCTTAACGCGCCCATTGCTATTATTTTCTCTAGCGAGCGCCCAAACTCGTTTAGGGTTTTTCCCGGGTTCGGTACCAAATCTGGATAAACTCCTTTCCGTTCTTAAACCTGAGGAAATTCTATTTCTGGCTTTTCGCTTCCCGCGGGATGCGAACATGTTTAAATTGCCCTAAAGAATATCAAAAATATGATTAAAGAAGCAAAAGAGAAAGAAAACCGAAACAAGCCTCTGGTGGAAGGGTGTGAAGATCGTAGAAGAGATCGCTGTGTTTGATGGGCCTGCCCATCTGGCTTCGCTTTGCACGGTTTTAGGAAGCTTCCAGCAGCTTCCGAACATTTTTTAAAGTGTGAACCTTTTTTAAGTGTTACAAATAAATTATAAGGCACGAAGATTTTATTTATATGTTGTGAATACTTTTCTGAATTCCCAGAAAAAAATTACATTCTCATGAACGTTTTTTAGAAGAGTCATGAACATATTATGAAACACGTGAACTTTTTTAAATGTCCTGGACATTTTTTATATTTTCATAAGTTTTCTAAATGTCATGAACAGATTTTTAAAATATTAAATGTAAAAATATTTTTCTTGGACAAACAATTTTTTAAGTTCCGCAAACTTTTTTTAATGTGCCGTGAACATTTTTTAAAACTAAGTAAGTATTTAAAAAGATATATGCTTTGGAAAAATGTTCACATGTTTTTTTAGCAAATGTTCACATGTTTAAAATATGTTTTCATGTATCTCTAGAATATATCGTGTCTTTTGTCTAAAAAATAGAGGAAGAAAAACGGCCCAAAGCACGTAAAAAAACAGGCGCACGCAACAGGAGCACATTAATACATCTACTAATACTTCTTTCATCCCTAATAAAAACCTAATACTTCTTTTTTTAGTACGTACAGTACATCTAATACTTCACGCACCAAGTTTTCACATTCCATTGGACATTTGCACATTACAGTGCCACATTCTCGTATTCAATTCATGCTTTGCACCATGTTAATTCTTGCCACATCAAAAATAAGTACTGAAAGGCAAGAAATAATCATTCCTTTATCAGCAAAACCTACATGTTTTTATCAACAAGTAGGTTCTCTGCTATAAAACTACCTGTTAGTTCTCAGCCAATATAAGCATCGACAAGATCAGGAGTACTGACTAAAATATACTTCTGGCAAAAATAAATGGAAGTCGGGATGCCAATCAATCATCCATTGCTAGTAAGTGAGAATGCAAGGAGAACAAACAGGAGGGTGAATGTAATCATAAAAGCAGCAAAGGATAAGATGACACCCTGTGAGAAGGTCTTCTTTGACTGTCCAGCCATCTCAACTTCATTTAGCAGCCCCCTTATTTCGTCGATGTCCGAGTCCTTTGCAGCATGAAATAATCTGTTCTGAACCTCGTCGAGTTTGGCAAGTCTTCTGGCTCGATCTGAATCCCTCGTGGACCAGATGAACCCAGTGACCCGCCACAAGAGGATTCCAACGTAAATTGCTACAATGCACTATAATGGTAACGCTCCCGTATCTCCCTCTGGGCACTGTGCAGGACTAGAAACCATATCCCAACTGATATACATCCCCCGTACGCTTCCTGCAAGGTGCAACATGGACATATATAGAATTAAGCTGGACATATGTCCCTTTAGAACAAATGGATATAAAGGTGACATAAGAATGTTTGAACATAGGGGTGACCCTGGTGAGTCAATTTCATATCATTTGTAGCATGACATGCAAAGGTTAAAAAGAAGTTAGTTCTGTGAAGATGACAACACAACATACCGTCCATGCCATAGCAATCAGGACAGCAACAAACATGTGCCCACTATATATAAGATCATTGCAACCACCACCGGCTTTATTCACCAAATGGTACCACGAAGGCCCCTCTCCGGCAGAGGGCCTCAATATGTCTATTAGGAAGCTCATATGTGTCCAATCAGGTCTATAGTGATCAGTATAATTTTGGACAATGGCTGCAATAAGAAAATGATCATAAACATTTACTAGAAGTCAATCAAATTAAAGCAGCTACACCAGGAAGTTGGGGAGTGCTTCGGTACAACCCTCCCCCCCTAAAATGTATAGTATGGTAATTTCACATTAGGTATAGGAATACCCACTCGATGCCGTACGTCCGCGCGCGATGTCATACGCCTACCGCCAGATACCGCACCTGTCGCTGTGCACGCCGCCACAGACAGCACTGTCGCCAGACGTCGTCGTCAGACGCCGCACGTCTCCACCTTGGCGTCGACAGTTGTTGGAGGAAAAAAGAAGACACGATAGCCGCCGACGCCCGCAGTCGAAACCCTGAACCCTAACGCATCCACGCCGTCTCCACGTCGGCCTCCGTCTGCACGAAGTCGCCGTCGCCCGGGTCGCCGCCCAAACAGGCCGCTGCGCGTGCCCCGGCGCCGTTACCGCTGCCGCGTGCCCAGCGCCGTTAAGCGCCGCCGCGTTCCATTCCCGTCGCCCAGATGGCCGCCCACCCGCGATCTACGTCGCCGCCTCCCTCCGCGCAGTACGCCTGCTACGACCAGCCATCGTCCTCACGCCGTCGACACCTGCCTCCGCCGGCCAGCAACGTCATGCCGCGTTATCGGAGGAAATGGATCCGGCTGAAATCCTCGCCGCCGTGCAAAAGGTTGGTTAGAGACATCATTGTGCTTGATGAAATAATTGTTTTAGGGATGATGTTACACGGTGTTTGATTGATCGTACAATTGTTTTTTAACTATGTATAGTTAGAGGAGGAGGGCGATTATGATGGCAATGATTACGGCGAGGACAACGAAACCTCGTCACTGAATATGGATGAACCTGCTGAGGAGAACTACATGAGTTTGGATGAATCTTATAGTGGCAATGTAAGTGTGATCAAGGTTGATAAAAACAATAAATATGGTAGACCGCACGGAAAATTTCATAATTTTTTGCATCATGCAGCGACATGGCGATGATGATGATGATATGGATATAGATGATTCATTTGCTGAAAGTGCACTCCAGGTATGTTATAAATAAAATCAGAGAAGAAATGACATAATAACCATATGAGCGCTTACATGTTTTTTTTGCAATGCGCGCAGATGGACGAGGACGGGGACTTTGTGAGGAATATTGTGGACGATGAAAGTGACAAATCGCACGTTGATGCATCTCATGATGACAGCTCCAGCAAAGTAAGTTTTGAAACTTACATCACTACATTATTACATATTAAAATAATAACTGACTGACATAAATGGTTTAGTGCATTAATTTACAGGGAGATGTAGATGGTACAAGCGGGAATGATGAGCATGTTGGTGATGATCTGTTTAATTTTGACATCGGATTTGATGAATATCAGCAAGAATCATTGGGCATGCATTGGAAGGTCATGAGGAAGACGTTCAAGTCACTAGGAGAGGCTTACAATTTCTATAACCAGTATGCTTCTGGCGTGGTTTCAGCGTAAGAAAGGACTCACTGAAATATTCGAAAGGTCCTGAGGGAACTAAGCGCTTGAGAAAGTATCTGTGTGCGAGAGCTGGGAAACGACAGGCAAAACTTTGTACAATGGAAGGCAGGACCCGCAGGCTGAGAGGGGAGACTCGTTGCTTCTGCGATGCGCATATAACTTTGAAACTTGATAAAGAGCGTGACGTTTGGTATGTCAGCAGTTTCAATGATGATCAAAGTCACGTTCTAGCTAGACCGGATGAAGTCACGTGTCTTCGGTCTCATAATCAGATAAAAGAATATCAGAAAGCTGAGATCTTAACCATGGCAGGTGCTGGAATCAGGAAACATATGATTTATGATCAACTCGTCAGTAGGTACGGGTCATATGTAAAGGCTGGTTTTGGGAGGAAGAAGCTTTATAACATGTGTTATAGAGAAAAAATGAAGTTGCTTGCACAAGGTGATGCAGACACTGCCATTGGGATCATGATGACCGAGAAAGAGAGAGATCCAAATATCTTCTTTGAGCACACCGTCGATGATGAAGGAAGGCTGAAAAACATATTCTCGTGTGATTCTCAATCACGTCGAGACTATGTTGACTATGGTGATGTGACAGTCTTCGACAGCACATACATGATGAATAGGTATGGCATGCCATTTATACCTTTTGTCGGTCTGAACAACCACCGTTGCACCACGGTATTCGGTTGTGCTCTTGTGTCTAACAAGACGGAAGATACATATGTCTGGCTGCTTCAGACGTTTTTGAGGGCTCACTGTCAGAAGAGGCCCAGGTCAGTAATTACTGATGGAGATGCAGCATGATTAAGGCCATAAGAAAGGTTTCGGAGGTTTGGCATCGTCTTTGCTCGTGGCATATTGAGAAGAACATGCAGAAACACCTTCATCATAAGTCTCTAAAGGAGTTCAGGTCTCTACTTTATTATGCCACTTCAAAGAAGGTATTTGAGGAGAGATGGGCAACGTTTACCGCCAAATGGCAGTCGGAGAAAACAAAGACATGGTTACGTAGGATGTACAAGAAGAAAAGGCTTTGGGCTGCGTCATATCTGTCAGGTGGGTTTTTCTTAGGTATGCGAAGTAACCAGCGAAGTGAGAGTCTGAATTCATGCCTTCACTTGCATCTAGACTCCGGTATGACTATTGTTGATATGATTGTGCACTATGAGAACTGCATAGTGCGTCTTCGAGAGAACGAGGCGCATGGCGATTACACAAACTCACAGACAGTTCCAGTACCAGTATTGGACGAGTGTAAAGATATTGAGAAATCAGCTGCCCGTGAGTTCACTGCGGCAAACTTTTATATCTTGCAGGAAGATATGAAGAAGGCACGGGAGCTTGAGGTCCTTGAGAGACTGAGAGGAGCAGACACTCACAGATTCATACTGACATGGAAGGAAAATAGGGATATCAGATTCACTGTGGAGTACACCCCAGGTAACTCCGAAGAAACTGTGAGGTGCAGTTGCAGAAGCATGTATCGCAAAGGACTTCCTTGCAAACATATTCTTCATGTTCTGATTCAGCTACGCTTACGTGAGATACCTAAATGTTTAGTGCTGCGGAGGTTGAGCCAAGTTGCAAGGGGTGGACTTCCCGTGAAGCGCACTAGCGATCTGTTTGCGTGGGGATGGGCTGGTGCAGGTGACAGAGCTAGGTACAGTGAGTTGACTATCTTATCTGCTGAAGCAACTCATAAAGCATGCCATAAACCATTTTTATTCGACAAGTTGAAGGCGGCTCTGAGGGACATAATAGATAATGATTACACTGAGGAGGATGAGCCTGGTGCGGAGGTACAGTTTGTGAACGACGATGCATTTGAGCCTAATCAAGATCATGGTCTTGTTCGTGATCCCGCTAAAGTTAACACCAAAGGCGCACCAAAACAGAATGTTAAAGGTCATGTAAGGATGGTCCTGATGTCACTAAAAATGGGCGACCTAAAGCTTTTGATGAGAAAAGCAAACGTCAATGTGGACAGTGTGGTCTTACGGGTCATTATAAGTCCACGTGCCCTCAAAATCCTAAGTATAATTTTTTTATGTTATTGTAAATCTTATTGTTCAAACCGAATTTATTTGTTTATTGTGAATTAACGCATATCTTACTGTTATGTAGGAACTTTGTTTGAATTGTCGAGTATGGAAGATTGCTTCACCCTTTGATTGAAGACAGTTTTATTATGGATTGCTATGGAAGATTGCTTCACCTTTTCATTGGAGACAATTTTTTAATGTTCTATATATGTGATCTTTAATAATTGTTGAATATGTTATATGAACTTATTTTAGTTTGTTGATGTCAGACTATTTGCTACGATACCGACATAAATAGTTGTTTTGATGACAGACTATGTAATGCAACAAGGAGTTTTTACATTGTTTATTTTGATGTGCTCATTTTGCACAGTACTGCCGTCGCTATTTAATCGTCGTTTATTTTGACGGACAGTGCTCATTTTTGCACACTAGTGCTGTCGCTGTTTACTGTTATTTTTCAGCACTGTACGATCGCCATCTCTTAGAACCCCGTCGTTTTAATTTATTTTAAAGCTTGAGAAGTGCGCCGGCGGCACTGTCCCATAGTTGCAGCGTCGGACGGCTCGCGGCAGTACGAGGTAATCAGAGTGGTTCGATAGCTCATGTGCCGCCGGGTATATAAGCCGGTCGTCGCGCCTTCCGTCGGGCGAGGTGGGACTAAACATTTCCCGTCGCCCCGCGTGGAAAGTTGGCCGTCGTCGCGCCGCCAGCTACTTGGGCATTGTCGCGCCGCCGCCACTACTTGGGCCGTCTTGGCGCGCATAAACATTGTTATTGGGCGGCCCATGCGGTCACGCTGTCGTCGCTGCACGGGCGGCTCACGATAGCCAAGTTTTTAGTCCCACCTCGCCTGACGGAGCGCGCGACGACCGGCTTATATACCCGGGGGCGCACTTGCAGTCGAACGTCTTTGATTAAACCGCTATGCCACCCGTCGTCCGACGCTGCCCTGTTGGACAGTGTCGTCGGTCTTGTCTGACGTCAGACTGGCCGACGCACTTGTCGGGCAATTTTTTTTACAAAGGAAAACTAAGAACGTCGGTGTTATAAGCGACGGCGACAGTGCTTTCAAAATAAAACATAAGAACGTCGGTGTTAGGCACTACAGTGCATAATAAATACATGTGCATTTTTATTGACGTTCAACACTACAGGAAAAATGGAATGTTATATCCAAATTTGACGACGGCAGAACTATGAATATGAATATGAAGATTTCAAATTTAAAGACCATGGCTAGAAGACAACATAATAACCCAAATGTCATTCTCGCCTTAAATATTCAAAATAGTAGTGTCTTCTTTGTCACAAGATATCAAAGTCGAAACAAATGTAAACATTATTTGAGCCTACAAAATTTTCTAGTACAAAAGTTTTGCCACATTTATTTCTTCTTTGCAAGCCGGGTAACTTTGTCCTTCACATCGTTGAGCGTATTTCTCTCCGAAAAAATAAGCTGCGCAATCATTAAGTCCCTCGATTTATCAATTGACCCTTGTTAGAACTTCATATTAGTACAATTTAAATAGTATTACATAATGAATTTATTTCAATATAAGCATTTGAAATAAAACCAGACCTGAGAAAAATGGCTTGTCCATTTTCCACCGTTCCAATATTGAAAGCATCGAAGAACAAATATTCCACATGAATTGCTGGTCCGTACAAACAATGGTTCATAAGTTCGCATTTCAGGTAAGATATTATAACAATATGAAAGTATTTACTCACCCGTCTTCTTGTGGTGGCATCTTATACGTTTTGATAGGCCAGGTAGACACATCCGGATAATTCACAACACCGCTATCATTCGCATCACGTATGTCATATCCAAGTTGTTTTTTCTATTCATATAGATGATAGCACGAAAATAATTTAACATAGTTCAGTTACTAAATGATAGTTTCAATATGCTCATGTAAATTTATGCCGTACCAGCTCCTCAACTTTTTCTGTAATTTCACTGTCAAGTTCGGGTCCCATCAAAGAATCAAGAACCTGAAACTCTTCCTTCGGGCGATGCATGATAACCGAAACCCAGTGGGTATTTCCCTTATTAAGAGGAATATAAAGCTGCATCACAACGAAAATATGATGCAACCAACACATACTCTTATTATTTATATCCCATATATGCATACATTAAGGCAATTGAACTTACCTTATCTTTTTTTAAATACTCATCGGTGCATCTATTCACGGGTCCATTCTTCTTCGCCACAACTTCGTTGTCATTTTTCCCTGGCTCGGTGTCCGGTCTAAATTCAAGTAACCAATTGGCCAGCCAGGTCGGCATTATATGACGATCGTCACCAACAACTCCCAACAGATACGACGAATAAGCATTGATAACCTGAAAATAATTTATATGATGTATAACAATTCCAATTTGCAGTGAAAGCTAATATAAAGCACAAAAATAACTTACATCACCGGTTAGCCATTGATGGTCAAGAATCTTACAAGACCTCTCTGCACTGAGACCTTCGCACATGCCATCATTGAATATTTCCTTCTTTCTATGTTTTGCTAACCGCTCATAAGCACGAACAAACTTAACACTAGCTTTAATCACATTGTATTCATCTTGAAAGACTTCTTTCTCGAATAGTTCTGCAATACATGACGGTAATATGTTAATAAGTCAATGATAAGTACAAGGTTTAGCTAGAAAACAATATGATAAAACTCACTTGCTTTTGTTGAACGTTTTGCACGCTTTGTAGGTATAAATCGAATATAAGGAGATTTTATAAGGTTTGATACCCTCCGCTTCCGTTTCCCTACACCCTCCTCCCGTACCTCATCTTCTCCAATACAATCTACGGATCCACGTGATGCGATTTCATCTGTTCCTAAAGATGTAACGGATTTCTCATCAGATACCTCAGGAACTTCGATAGGATCTTCTTTATCACCCTTGAAACTATCCCAATATTCAGGTGTGCAATAATAAGGTGTCTTCTCTTCAGAATCATTAATATCATCTTCATCATCCTCTTGCACATTCTTTTTTCCTGGTGTTTTGAAATTGTCCATGTCAGGATTATATACAAATTCTTTACGAGGTTTCCCACCATAGTTTCTACTTTCACTATTTTCACCATACTCATTCTCTTCTTCTTTTTCAATATCACCGGCTTTGTTGAATACATCGCTTTTGTTCAATTTCTCTATGACCCTCTGTGATTAAAAATTAGTTGTAATTAGTTATGTGACACATCAAAAAACATAGTGAACGACAAAATCAGAAAACTTGTACCTGTGCGCATAGCTCCGGCATACGAAGCATATCCTTACGAATGTGCTTCAGCTCAGTCAAAATCCGATCCATAATAGGGTTGTGGGTAGCTGAAGCCTCAGATGTACTAACGCCTGTTCTCCTTCCAGTAATGTTAGACTTTCTCATACTGGATTTCTTGTTCTTTTCAGCCTGTTCCATTCTAATTTTGTTTAAGCGGTACTCTTCAGTAATGGTGTCATCGATCTACAACATAAAAAATCATACAGTCATATTTAATAAATAATTAATTGCAGACTTTAAATGGAAAAATATATATTAAACGTATTACCATTCCAACACCACGACCATATTGAAAGTCGTACTTGTCTCTTTTCTCCGCTGCCGCTTCTGTCCAATTCCTCATCAAGGGGCTCAACAGCGCTAAAGGATCATATTGTGGACCGGTGCTTGGCTGCATCTTCTCCCATTATAGATACTGCAAAACAAACAAACAACCATTTAGCATATGTTACAGTATTATTACATAATACAACTATTCAATTTAAAAAACAAATCATACCTGCAGAAGTGCAAGGTTGCCACGTGGCCATTCCCTAACACGACCGGGTTGCAAGACCATACCAATCTCCGACAAACAAAACTGCAATGTGAATGCGTTCCAGTTGAACTTTTTTATCTACTTGACATCTTGCACTAGTGCATAATAATTCTTCGAAATGTACTCATCAGACACTGGTGCAATTATAGTCCCTAACAGGACCAGAAACGCCATCCGAACAAATTCATCGTCTGCGTTTTTATTTCTCACAATCTTCTCAATAAGATCATCAATCAATATTTTACCATTCTTCTTGTTAACAAAACTAGCTGGAATTTTTTTAATTGCTTTACCTTGGTCCATATTCAAAAAACTAGAAACGTCAACTCCTTCATTCTTCAAACCAAATATAGCGAACACATCATCACGCCTCAGTGAAATCAATCCTTTTTTTCCGGCTGCCTCTTGCACCATGAATTTTTTACTACTAGGATTGTAACCTTGAATCATAAGCGCCAGCAAATTATCACACATCTTGACCGAAGGTATTCGTAAGATGCCCTCCATCTCCGTTTCGTAAAACGTAAATCGCTGAATTGGTGTTAACTTATTGACAAGACTAACCCACTTTTCTACGGAACATGCAATCACACCATCGATGTCCATACTGCATATAATAATATTTATGTGACGTTGCATGCAGCTAAGTTGATATATACTGTTGAAAATATTAAAAGAAATACCTGCCCGACGGTGACTAGAGCGGGCGACGGCGATCACAGTGGCTGACGGCGGCGCTGACGGCGGGCGTTCACAACCGGCGCTAACGGCGGGTGGTGACGTCGACTAGTGCGTGGGTGACGACGGGCATTGACGACCGGCGCTGACGGCGGGTGGTGACGTCGACTAGTGCGGGGGTGACGACGGGCGTTGACGACCGGCGCTGACGGCGGGTGGTGACGTCGACTAGTGCGGGGCGACGACGGGCGTTGACGGCGGCGCGACGCTGTCGGGCGGGGAACGACAGTGTGGGCGGCGGCGGGCGACGGGGATCAGATCAGGCGCGTCGTCGGCACGTACGCCGCAAAAAGTGTATGCGCGACGTGATTGGGCGACGTGCGCATTTGTCGGGAATATTCCCTCAGATAGCGACGGCTCTGGCAGATAATTTGCTGCGTCGAGCCCGCGGCAATTATTAAGTGGGCGATGGCCCGTCTACTATATCAGCCTGGGCGACGGCAAGTTGGCTAGTTTAGTCCCACCTTGGCCGCCGAACGACGCCCTGACCAGCTTGTATAGACGCGTCAGTTAACCCATACATGGTCATAATTAATATTGTGATATGGCTCTACATAACTGCTCGGTAGTACAACTGTCCGGGTTGCAATGATCGGGTAGTTAGGTAAAGTCATATCGCAATATTAAATATGTATTTATTTACTTGTAGAATTTTGTCATTTATTGTACTTTTTTTAAACTTTGCATGAAAAACAAACATGTTTGTATCATTATTTTCGGTATGGGCGGAGGGGACCCTCGGTCGTACGTCTCTCCGTCGCATCCGCCAAAGTTGCTCATTTTTTTCCACGGGCCACAGTGACCATGCAGGGCACGCACGCCAAAATTTGTCGCGTTCCGACGCTGTACGAATTTTCTATGATTTTCCACACCGAAAACCCCTAAAACACGTCCCGGACGTGTCGCAATGTGCGTTCATAGTCCGATTTCGTTCATCTCTGGCGTGCGGTCCCCGGGCGGGTCCCCACACGCGCTGCCAAAACTTGGGTGCATTCCGGCAAACCGCACTGGCACTTGCTGTGCAACCCGGTGGTTTCGGTATGGGCGGAGGGGACCCTCGGTCGTACGTCTCTCCGTCGCATCCGCCAAAGTCACTCTTTTTTTTTCTGCGGGCCACAATGACCATGCAGGACACGCACGCCAAAATTTGTCGCGTTCCGACGCTGTACGGATTTCTATGATTTTCCGCACCGAAAACCCCTAAAACACTGCTCGGACGTGACGCAACGTGTGTTCGTAGTCCGATTTCGTTCATCTCTGGCGTGCGGTCCCCAGGCGGGTCCCCACACGCGCTGCCAAAACTTGGGTGCATTCCGGCAAACCACACTGGCACTTGCTGTGCAACCCGGTTGTTTCGGTATGGGCGGAGGGGACCCTCGGTCGTACGTCTCTCCGTCGCATCCGCCAAAGTCACACATTTTTTTTCCGCGGGCCACAGTGACCATGCAGGGCACGCACGTCAAAATTTGTCGCGTTCCGACGTTGTACGGATTTCCTATGATTTTCCGCACCGAAAACCCCTAAAACATCGCCGGACGTGGCCTTAGCGTGCGTTAAGTAGTCTGATTTCGTTCATCTCTGGCGTGCGGTCCCCGGGCGGGTCCCAACACGCGCTGCCAAAACTTGGGTGCATTCCGGCAAACCGCACTGGCACTTGCTGTGCAACCCGGTGGTTTCGGTATGGGCGGAGGGGACCCTCGGTCGTACGTCTCTGCAAAAAATGGATAGCCCCGGTTCAAACCTATGACCTCCTGCCTAGCTCACTGCATGTGCAATTAAATAGATATACACAATTTATCTTGTGTATTCTTCTTTCTTTTTTTCTATGTAAGAAAATAACTTATTTTGTAGATAAACTTTTCGGACAAATCCCTAAACTTTCGTTTGAATTCGCATTTTTTTGGACAAATAGACGGAAATTGTGTTCGAATTCAAATAATTTTATGTTTTTACATCTAGATAAAGGAAAATATAGTTCAGAATGCTTGTACGTAAATTTTTCGTACAAATGAACTATCTTTTCTGAATTCGAATAATAAAAAATTTAAAAATCTAGATAAAAGAAGATATAGTGGAGAATAAATGTACGTGAATTTCTTTCTGGCAAATTAGTGCGTTTTTTTCGAATTTGAATAATTTTCAAGATAAATGAACTGATTTGTCCAAAAGAATTTTAAAATTTGAATAATTTTACATTGGAAAGAAAATGATCGCTCAAACAGAATGATTTCTACTCTCCCGGTGATAATGTGCATAAATTTCTATTACCCGCGTAGTTTTCTTAAATAGAACAAGATTAATAACAACATACACGACACGTGAGCACACGATATGGCTGGATACATAAACGATAACGGTTCATTTTACATTTGAACATAAAAACTTAATTAAACATGACTTAATTAAACATAACTACTTAATCCTAATCTACTCGTCGTCGTCGGAGTCGGTGAGGTCCACGATCTCCCCCGTACCGACGTCACCGTCGTCATCACCGTCGCCGTCGTCGCTGCTCTTGCCACCGTCCACCCAGTAGCCGTCGTCGCTCTGCTCTTGAGCAATCTACGGCTGCGCCGCTGATGGTCCGCCGCTCCGAAAAGTCGCACCTGCGCTCGGCCTCTGCTATCGCCGCCATAGCCGCCGCCCGCGTCGAAAAGTCGGCCTGCAGCTCAGCGGCCTCTCTCGCCTCCGCCGCTACGCGCGCTGCTTCGACGCCGCGGTCACGATGAGGTAGCCGGGGCAGTCGTCGGGGTCGCCGTCCTCGTGCAGTGTGAACTGCTCCGGCGGGATCTCGACGACGGGAGGTGAGGCAGGTCGGGCGATGGCGGGAACCGGAAGGCGAGACGAGCTCGCAGACGGCGCAGCCACCGGAGGGGGACGGCGGGGCCGGCGCGGGGTGGAAGACGAGCCGCTGCAGACGACAAGCCGCCGGGCCCGACGACGAGCCGCCGGTCCGCATCTCCCACGAGCTGCGCGACGACGACCCGGTTCTTGCCCCTCCAAAACCTCGTGCGGCCGACGATGTTCCACCGGCCGCCCTCGTGCTGGCGGAGCTCGGCCGGTGTCGCGCCGGGCCCCCTCGTCGGGTACCCGTCGGCGGTGATGTGGAACACGCGAGGCAGACGGCAGCCCGGTGGCACCATCAGCCCGAGATGGATGAGCTCGTCCGTCTCCGGCGTGCCCAGGCTCGTCGGCCATGAGCTGCCGCCGCCGTCGCCGTCAGACGCCATGGAGGCCGCCTGGAATGGGAGCTCGTCGGCGGTGGAGCGCGTCGGTGGGTGGGGTGAGCGGGTCGACGCGCGTCGAGTGGAGTGGGGAGGCGGGCAGGCGTAGGCGGGGTTTTAAAGGCAGGCGTCGGTGGGTGGGGGAGGCCGTCCGGTGGGTGACCGACGCTCTGGCGTAACACCGGCATTAATGGCGCATCGGGCCGGCCGCCGCGTCGGGAACCGCCCTTGACCGACGCTTAGACGGCATGCAACCGCCCCGTCCCCACACGTCGCGTCGTCGTCCCCACGTCGCGTCGTCTTATTTTTTTTCGTCCAGCCGACGCCACGTCGCCACGAGTACGTCGTTCGACAGGTCATGTCGTTTTCTTTTATTTAGGTCGTCGTCGTACGTACACGGACGGACGCGTCTACGGGGTAGTCGGCGTAGAGCCCCGTCGCGCGGGTACAGCCCCGTCGCGCGGGCGGGTACAGCCCCATCGCGCGGGCGGCGGCTTTTTATGTGCTGGGACGATCCTACCCTTTTTTATGAAGGGGTACGGAACGATCTCAGTCGTTGTTGTGTTTAGGAGGGTTGTATCGAAGAAGTGCAGGAAGTTTCATAAGTTAAATGCTCTAACCATATGGCATATCCACTAGTATGACCCTGTGGATTGCACGCGGATCAGAAGCATACGGAGCATAATACTTCTGGGCCCAAGCATGAGGATGGTCAGGTATTTCATATCAAGCGGTGTGCACACCAAGGCCTTGCGGATGGAAGAATCGTACGAAACGAATGTTATGGCCCGAAGAAAACACGCGACCGCCATGGTGAACATATACCTTTGCCTATTACAAGGCCAGGACCTTTGATGCAGTCAAAAAGTGCCGAGAATCCCAACATGATAAACAACATCAAATAATGACGTGGACTGATGATGTGGGCTCTCAGTAGATCAACCCTGGTTCGAGGAAGCCTCTCATTTAGTGCTAGAAGCAGCCACTGACCAGTGTCAGGAAGAGGAGCAGTAGATCTGTCAATGATATTGAACATGTCTTAGTTCAGGTCTTTCAAGAATGCAGAGCATGTGCATGTCCCAGAAGGTGCAGAATGATGTGTTGCACTCAAACACTCAAATACAACCTTTTGAAGAGTGTACCAAAGAGTGTAAATGTAGCCCAAGGGCCAGGGTGGCATCCTATATCTTATGAACAATGAAATAAAACCGTGGATAATTCTTTCCATCGAAGTTATAATTCTTTCCAACGATAGAGGATTGGGATCATCTATGCGCCAAAGTGAGGACTAGGGTCTGTCCTTGGCGGGGCAAATTTTTGTCGAAAGCGGCGAGGCTAGTGCTCACTAACTCCAGCATGTCTTCTTTGCCTATGTTTGCTATGGGACTGTTTTTACTTGCGGAAGGGGTCCATGCCAAGTTTGACACGCCGCGTGCCAAGTTCTTTTGGGAAGGAACTAGCCCGCACCATAAATACCACATGGTTAAATGGGCCTGGGTGTGCCGGCCCAAGGACTTGGGCGGTCTTGGGATCACCAACTCCAGGTGGCTTAACATCGCGCTGATGTGCAAATGGATTTGGAAAATCACCCAGGGGGCCTCAGGGTTGTGGGTCGACCTCCTAAGGGCCAAATATTTTCCTAACGGGAATTTTTTCGAAGGAAGGGCAAGGGGCTCTCCGTTTTGGAATGATCTTCAGATGCTCAAACCTGCCTTTGCCATGGGGGCAAAATTTGCGGTTGGGAACGGCAGATCCGCGCGTTTCTGGACTGACCTTTGGATAGGTACCCAACCCCTTTGGATCGAATTCCGGGAGTTGTACGATATTGCCGTTGACACCAAGTTATCGGTGGCGGATGTGCTTGCCGCGACGCCACCTGAGGTTCAGTTCAAACGGGAGCTCAACGGACCCGAGCAGGCAAGTCTCGCGGCCTTGTTGCAATTACTGGAACCGGTGGGTCTTTCGGATCAACCTGACACGGTGAGCTGGGAGCTCACTAACTCGGGAAATTTCTCGGTAAAATCCTTATATCGCAAGTTGTGCCGAGGGCCGGCACAGCCGGTGATTGCAGGTTTGTGGAAAGCGCGAATGCCTTTGAAGATCAAACTTTTCATATGGCAATTGTGTCGCGATAGGCTTCCCACCTCCCTGAACGTAGCCAAACGGCATGGGCCGGCCACGGGTCCATGTTCGTTATGCGGGGAACCGGAGGATGCCAACCATGTTTTCTTCCGGTGCCCTTTAGCAAGATTTGCGTGGAGTGCTGTTCGGACCGTGGCTGGTGTCCTCTAGGACCCGCGCTCGGCTTCTGAGCTCTTCAACCTACTTGACGTGATTAAGGGCCCAGCTTTTCGGGTTATGTGGAGTTGTGTTGGGGCACTTCTTTGGGCCTTATGGCTTACCAGGAACAAGTTCACTATAGAAGGGTGCTTTCCAAATCATCCGGCTAATATCATCTTCAAATGCAACCTTCTATTGCAGCAGTGGAGTCCGTTGGGGAGGCGCAAGGATGCTGAGCTGATCAAGACCGCCCAACAACGACTGATGCAAGTGTATGCGATAGCTAGGGAGTCATGACTACGGTTTCTTTTGTTGCCTGACGAGCCTGCGTGCTCTGTACGAGCTCAGCCCTGTAATCTCGATTGGCGACTAGTTAGTCTCATCTGAACTTTCGTGCTCAAGCCGACAGGGCTTTTGGTGATGTATTAAGACTTGGTTTGTTACGCTGCCGTTGGGGCTTCATTAATTTAAAGCCGGACGCATCTGGCGTCTTCTTCTAAAAAAAAAAAGTTATAAATCTCATGTACAGACTAAGTGGGACAGAAGGAACAAAAGTAGACTAACAGAACCTGTATAAGATTCTGCTAGTGTCAAATAAGCAATTCTCAGACATATGTTAATGTTATAAATCACTTCTTGTTTCTACGCATGTGCATTCACTACACAGAACAAACTATTGTGTTCATGTTTCGGAGAGAAAAATGAAGAGCGGAAGTAAACCTGGTACCACACCTGAAGATTTGGCCAAGACATAGTGCAGAACCAAAAGTACCTAGCTATCTACAGAAATTCAATCTGTGAACTTCTAAAAATATTTTTAAAAAATGGAACATTACAAGAGGATACAGCCCGAAGATGAAATCAGAAAGAAAAGAAAACTAATACAGTAGAAGTTCCATCTTAGTCTGGGTTCGACGCAGGCATATCGATCCTTGTTGTACACGTTAACATGGTATGTCATCTTGGCACTGAATAATCATTCATAGTAATCATTCATAGTAATACGCAATTAGGGAGAAACAAGGTGGCATACAGTGCTAATGAACATACAAAACGTGTGTTATAAGTAACACTAGGCCCAAACACATTTCAAGAATCAAACCGGCAGGAGCAACTTCTGCAGAACTGCTGTTGTTTTTGCAAAAAATGTTGAGGAAATACAGATTTAAAAATCTGATTCAATAATCTACTCCCAGGTTTGCTATTCAGCCTCACCTACCTCAGTCAAACGACAAAACAGGCCATGAAGATATGTGAGGATGGACGATCTGGCTGCATCATTTTTACAGCTCAGTTCAATAATCTGGGCTAAATCGGTACCTTTGCGAAATTAATTTTTACATTTATAATTCCTCAAAAGTTTTGCTACCATATGCAGTTTTGTGAATGTATATGGCTTCACTATGTAGGGTCTGAAATACGAGAGGCATATGGACGATAAACTTTCACCTAGGTTCACCTTGATGCCTAGACATCCAAGCTGTAGCTTGCGGTATGCAAGGCCTAAAGATCCAGCATACTGTTTCTTAATGCCCCAACTACTGAACAACCCATGGCAGTTCTAACCCTATTAAATTAAAGGACAAAGCTAAGAAGTCATGATGAATTGATAGTTTCGTTTTATAAAGCATTCTGTTTAGCATACCCTAAATCACATAGTCTATCTAACAATATATGAACTCTCTAGTTTTCAGAACTGAGGCTCACACATATTTGGGCTTGGTTTGTACACAGCCAAGGAAAACTTCTTACAAACAAATTTGGCCCAAGAAGATAGCAGCAAACTAGTCCAGATATGCATTTATCCAAAAACTTGGTAGTTATAAACACCTAACTTTCAGAAGTGGAAATGAACAGTGAACTGGAACTAAGTTGCCAAACGGATCACTTCAAGCAAGAACACAAAAAGATATACATAAGGATCTGATTGTGAAGAACATAAGAAACAAATTGATGAATCCATTGTGAAAATTTTACTCAGCTATCCATATCTAGCTACAGATCAAAAGTTGGTCTGGAGAGCAAAGCTCTTCATCACGTAGTAATGCTGCAATTGGTAACTCATAGCAAAAGTGTAAAAATATTGCAGGGGTAAAACCGTGGATATGACAAATGTTAGAACACAGTTTTCTTACTACTGCTTTCCACAACAAGTGTCACCTCTTTCCATTTGTTGTTTCACAGAACAGCCCATTGGCATTTTTCTCAACAACTAGAAGGATAAGTATCAACAAGGCCTGGAGCACTAATGCACTATCCTCATAAGGATACACGAAATTGTGTGGATGAGAGAAGACAAAGCGTATGCAAATTGAAATAATGACTACTCCCTCTGTCCCATAATATAAGAACGTTTTTGACACTACACTAGTGTCAAAAACGTTCTAATATTATGGGACGGAGGGAGTAATACATAGCACTAGGGAAGCTGTTGATACACATTAAGGGGCATGTTTGTAATGCAGAATTGCACAAGATTTAACAGTAATAAGTTTATTTCCTAATGTAGTATCTGATTGTGAGTAACTTTTGCAGAATTGCTGCTATTTTTAAATTAGTATTGTGGAGATAGGGATTTAAGAATCTAGATCACCAATCTACATATTTTTAGACCGATTTATTGTTTTGAGGACATCATATGACAAAGAAAGCAACGTCCCAGATCCACTGTCCAGACTCACATACCTCAATCACAGGGTAAAATATGCGAGGATGGACGACAGGCCCAAGGTGTCAATTTTACAGCTCAGTTCAATAATTTGGGCTACATTTGTATCTTCGCGAAATTAATTTTTAAATCTGTAGTTTTCATCAAAAGTTTTGCTACCAGAGTGTATATAGTTCTCTGAATGAATACGGTTTCACCATGCAGGGTGAATAAGAGAGACGTGGCCTAAACATCCAAGCTGTAGCTTGCAGAATGCAAGGCCTAAACATCCAGCATTTTATTTCTTCATGCCCTAACCAGTAAACAACCCATGGCAGTTGTAAACCTATTAAATTAAGTAAGGACAAAGTGAAGAAATCATGGTGAATTGATAGTCTCGTCTTATAAAGCTTTCTGTCTAGCTTATCCAAAATCATATAGTCCGTCTAACTATATATGAGATCTCTGATTTTCAGAACTGTCATTCTATAACGAAGGCTCACACATATTTTCGGCTAGGTTTGTGCACAGCCAAGGAAAACTTGTTACAAATAAATTTAGCACAAATAGATAGCAGCAAACTAATGCAGATATGTATTTATCCAAAAACTTGCTAGTATCAACCAACTAACTTCCAGAATAACGGAAATGAAAATTTTACTGGAACCAAGTTAGCCAAGCAAATAACTTCAAGCAAAGAACACAAAAATATATACATATGCATCTGGTTGTGAAGAACCTAAGAAAAAATCGACAAATTCACTCATGAAATTTATACAACAATCCATACGTAACTACAAATGGAAAGCCGGTGCGTAGAGCAGGGATCTTCATCAGTTAGTAGTGCAATACTGATAACTCATAGCATAACTGTTAAAAGATTGCAGTAGTGAACACTGGATATGACAAGCCTTAGAACACTTTTTTCTCACTACAACTTTCCGCAACAGCACTTTCTCTTTCCCTTTGTTGTTTCACAGAACAGCTCTATTGGCATTTTCCACAACAGCTAGAAGAGTAAGCATCAGCAAGGCCTGGAACAGTATAATCATAAGGATGCACAAAATCGTGTGGATAGGGGACGAAACAGCGCATGTCAATCAAAGTAATTTTTTCTTCAAGGGGGTTTCGCCTCTGCATCAAGAGTGATGCATACGGCCATCTTATTAAGCAAGAAACAAAATGTGCCAACAAAGTTCCAAAGACTCAAACTTAAAGAAAGAAAAAGCAGCTCACACAGAGCGCAAAAGGCTAGATACACAAACTAGCCAGGAAAAGATGCCACAACCGGCTGGCTAAAAAAGGTAGGTAAACTAATTGCCTATCCTATTACATGACCGCCATCCAAACCGGTTGAAGATATCCCGAGCTACCATCTCCCAACGGATAGACCCAGTAACCAAATGCTCCCTGGCCTCCATCGGAGTGAGTAGCGACCACGAACGGATCACTGCCGTAGCTCGGAAAATAACCTGCAAAAGATGAATCCGTGATGTTCTGTTAAAAACCAAATCATTTCTGCAAAGCCAGATGGTCCACAGCAAAGCGCAGACTCCAACCCGAATATGTCTTGCTAAGGTAGACTCAATCCCATTAAGCCAAGTCCCAAATAAAGCATTAACAGTAGTCGGTGGAGTAATGTTAAAAGCAATGTGGACCGTCCGCCAAAGGACCTTGGCCAACGGGCAATCAAAAAAGAGATGCTTAATCGTCTCATCCCGATCACAGAAACTACACCTAGTAGGTCATGTCCAATTACGCTTTATTAAGTTGTCCTTTGTTAGAATAACTTGTTTATGGACAAACCACATAAACACTTTTATTTTCAAAGGAACCTTGACATCCCAGACATTCTTGGAAGTTGGAATGGAATTCGAATTAATAACATCAGTATACATTGACTTAACTGTAAATACTCCAGACCTAGTCAACTTCCAGCGTAATTCATCAGGTTGGTCAGAAAGTTGAACCTCCATTAGTCTCCTAACTAAATGGAGCCAAACTTCCCAACGATTGCTCGCTAGCGACCGTCTAAACTGAATATTAAGGGGGATAGATTGAAATACCGTTGCAACGAACACCTCATGTCGTTGAGCAATACGATATAAAGACGGATATTGAATGGCCAAGGGTGAGTCGCCAAGCCAAGTATCCTCCCAGAAACGTGTAGTGGCACCATTTCCAATAACAACTCTTGTCCTATTGAACATTAATTCGTCGTAATGAGTAAATATATAGTACTACCTCGGTTTCTAAATGTAATTTGAACTGCAAAAAAGTCCTATGTTTAGGAACAGAGGGAGTACTAGGGAAGATGTTGATACACATATAGGGCATGTTTGGAATGCAGAATTCCACAAGAATTTAACAGTAGTAAGTTTATTTCCTAAAGGAATATGCAGATTCCCACATCCCAAATGAGACCTAAAGAGGCTGATAGTTGTCTGATCTTAGTACAAAACGTAGACTGAACGAGCCAGGTTCAGAAACATTGTGTATTAACATGACATGATGAACAAATTCGTAAATGTGCCATGTTTTCTTCTCTACTGGATAATGACCAAAACATATTTGAATCCAGAAAACATTAGCAACTACCAAAATTGCAAGTGGCATACTATAGTGGACACCAAGCATCCAGTTAGAGTGTTAGAAAAACAACACAGAAACAGGACTTGCCAGGTTTTGTGCAGACTCCAGAGTGAAAACTTCATTGTGCAAAAGAGCAGTTAAATAATACTCCCTCCGTCCCACAATATAAGAAGTGTCAAAAACGTTCTTATATTTTGGGACAGAGGGAGTACCATTCAAGCCTGTTCTTGGTTCTTGCTATCTGAATCTGGCAGGCACTTCGCCACTTCCCCTTTGAGAGCGTCAGCATAGTCTTCAGCGAGGCGCAGCTTCCTAGTGAGGACGCATGAACTTCTCCACGAATACCTTCTCGCTCACCTGGGCTGCGGTGTAGAAACTTCGGTTTGGCTTTAGCAATCCATTTTCTTTCAGTGAGCATTGCCAGCATGTGAGCAATGTACTTCAGCTCTAACCCAACCTCGGACATAAAGAACTGCGACATGCGCAGCAGCCTCTCCTGGGAGTTCCTCAGCACCACCGGAAGCTTGGCGACAGCAATGGCCACCTCAGCTTCCGACCACCTGAAAGTCTTCTTCAGGAACTCCACCTTAGCAGCAATCTTCTCCTCACTGAGGAATGCAACGGCAAGCAGCGCGTGCCTGAACATCGCAGAGGGCACACCGCCATCTTGCGCACGCGCCCCTATCGCCTGGATGCGCTCGGCACAGGGATGCATAGCTTGGCAATATCGCAATCACCTAGCCCGCACTACCGGAGGAGCGCAACGTTGGGCTTCACAACATTCTCCGGGTCGGAGCTGAGGAGCGCGACGTTGGGCTTGACAACGTTCTCCAGGTCGGAGCTGAGGAGGTAGGAGTTGCACTTCAGCGCCTGGAGGAGGTTCTCGAAGGAGCCGAAGAGGGGGACGTAGTACTGCAGCTTGGAGATGATGGTGGGGCGGGGGAAGCAGGCGGGGTCGACCAGGACGAGGCGGACGATCTGCGACGGGGAGAGCCCAGGTTCCGGAGCTCGGCGAGGCGTGGGACGGAGTGAATTGCAAAAAACATCGACATTAAAAAACAGAGTTGCAAAAGCCACACTTCTACGGTTTTGTGCAAAAAATCACTAATTCCGAGCCTATTTTTTTTGCAAAAAAACACTAGTCGCCTGCTTAGCCCATTTTTAGTACGATTATGACAGGTGGATCCCACTGAACAGGGTGACGTGGCAAAGAAAAAAAAGCAATTACATCCAGATACAATTTTATTTTGCAAAAATGGCCCAGAATAAAAAGCAATCGGGTCCTCGGTCACTTCATCTCCCACCGGTCCGGTGGTGGGCGCCTTGGCACTCCTCCCCGTCAGCGTCGCCGCAACTTTGCTTGCTCGGAGGTGGGGCACGAGGGACGAAGCGGCAGAGCGTGGATACGTCGGCGTTGTCAATTAGAACGACGGAGCAATGGAGCTCGGCGGCGGCGGCTTGAGCATCGGGCGCCTGGATGAGCTTGACGACGTGATTCCTGCAGGTGGCGGCACGCCTGTAAAGATTTGGCTCGTCGGAGAGATAGATGGGAGAGATAGGGAGGGCAGCGGCGGCGGTAGAGCTCACCATCGAGCATATGGACCGCACCTCCATGCCAGTGGATTTGGCTCGTCGACGCGCAGCTGCGGCCACGGGGAGGCGCCCTACCTCAGCACGCCAACGCGGGCCGCCGTCACGCCTCCTCTTCACCTCGCCGGCGCCGATGGGGAGAATTGATTATAACCCCCCAGCTCGTGTGCCTTCGATCTTAAGCCCCTTTCTTCGTCTCCCTTCCTTCTAGCCCCCTCAGTTCGGTCTAGTTGTTGCTAATTCCCACCTTTGGCATAGTTATCTCTTCATTAAGCTAATAATCCAATATATTAGTCTAATTATATTCTGAAATGACCACTCTGCCCTCGTATATTTTTGTAAGTCGAGATCAGAGAAGTCGCTCGTTCCTTTTTCTGTTTCTGCTCGTCCCGTCCGTCGCGAGACAGAGAAGGCTCGCTCGGCCATGTTTGGCGTCAGACTGGATTGGGTGCCAGGGAAAACGGAGGAGGAAGGGAGATAGTAGAGTTCGGCGCGCTCGTGCTCCGGCTCTCTTGGTAGCAGCCAGACGGCAAGGAGACGTGGGATTCGACACAGGCGGGAAGTCCCGGCAGCGGGACCATGGATTGGGGGCGAGGCGGTCCGTGGCCGATTAGAGCGAAGATTGGTGGCGGTAGGTGGAGCCGAGGTCTGCATCGATATGGAGCTCGACACAGAAATGAGCGATAAGACGGCGGGGTCGCCGAGGGAGGCCGGAGCGATCAAAGCGGGCAGCGAGCCGGATGGAGCACCTGTTGTCTCGGGTTGTCCGCTTCTTCTTTGGGTAGAAATTGAGGAGCAGTTCTGTCTAATCATGTGCCCTTTTGTTGGTTATATATTGACAAATATGTTAAGCATGCCAAAGGGGGGAATCAGCAACAACTCGACCAAACTGAGGGGCTTAGAAGGGAGGCAGACAAAGAAAGGGGCTTAAGATCCAAGGCACACGAACCAGGGGGGTTATAATCAATTCTCCCGCGCCGATGTAGGTGAGCAGCAAGGGGAGGCCAAGGAAGGGGAGCGAAAGGTCGAGGCCGGTGAGCGGGAGGAAGGTGGAGGCATGGGAGAGGAGGAGGAGGTGGGGCGTCGTGGAGCCGTCGTCCATGCCGAGCTCGCCGGTCGGGAGCTTCGTCTTGTGGTGGTATTTGAGGGAGATGAACGGTGAGTCAGACCTTATCCTCTTTGGCCCTTTTACAGTTTAGTAAATCATTTTATGTCTATTTGTGATCTGTTATGTCGTGCCACATCACCATGTTTAGCAGGGCCCACCTGTCATAATCGTGCTCAAAACAGCCTAAACGGGCGACTAGTGTTTTTTGCAAAAAAATAGCCTCAGAATTAGTGGTTTTTGTCATAAAATCGTAGAAGTGTGGTTTCTGCAACCCTAGCCTTCAATGTCGATGTTTTCTGCAATTCACTCCTGTCACGCCCAATATGCGGCCCTATCCAAAAGGAACTCGAAGGTCCCACCAAGGATAGACCCGCATATTGAAACGCTTTTGCAAGGTGGATATCATTACATCAACATTAAATAATAGATGGGGATACATCCATAAGGCATACAATGCCACACGAATACAACATCACATCATATACAAGATCAACATCCAACTACGGATGAAACATAAACAGAAAATCAAACAATATCCACCCTGCTAGCCCAGGCTGCCGACCTGGAACCTATCCCCTGATCGAAGAAGCAGAAGAAGAACTCCAAAACAAGCATGCATCGCTCTCGCGTCATGATCATCGCATGAACCTGTACCTGCAACTGTTGGTGTAGTAATCTGTGAGCCACGAGGACTCAGCAATCCCATTACCATGGGTATCAAGACTAGCAAATCTTAATGGGAAAGGAAGGGGTAAAGTGGTGAGGTTGCAGCAGCGACTAAGCATGATATGGTGGCTAACATACGCAAATGAGAGCGAGAAGAGAAACAAAGTAACGGTCGTCAACTAGTAATGATCAAGAAGTGATCCTGAACTCCTACTTACGTCAGACATAACCCAGAAACCGTGTTCTCCTCTCGATCAACCCCGAAAAGAGACACTCACGGTTACGCACATGGTTGGTGTATTTTAGAAGAGTTTTCTTCAAGTTTACTACAACCGGATATTAACAAATTCCCATCTGCCAAATAACCGCTGGAACGTCTCTCGAAAGTTTTGACCCTGCAGGGGTGTCCCAACTTAGCCCATGATAAGCTCTCGCGATCAACGAAGGATATTCCTTCTCCCCGGGAAGACCCGATCAGTCTCGGAATCCCGGCTACAAGACATTTCGACATCAATAAAACAAGACCAGCAAAGCCGCCCGATGTGCCGACGAATCCCGATAGGAGCTGCACATATCTCGTTCTCAGGGCACACCGGATAGGTCAGCCTACGAGTAAAACTAGCCCTCGAGTTGCCCCGTGGTGGCCCCCTTGATCTGCCTGCTTCGGGCCAACACTCGAAGGAGCACCGCCCGAGGGGGGGCTAAAATAAAGATGACCCTTGGGCTCCGGAAACCCAAGGGAAAAAGGGCTAGGTGAGGCAAATGGTAAAACCATGGTTGGGCCTTGCTGGAGGAGTCTTATTCAAAGCAAACTGTCAAGGAGGTCCCATAAATCACCCAACCACGTTAGGGACGCAAAATCCGGGAACATAATACCGATATGACAGAAACTAGGGCGGCAAGAGTGGAACAAAACACCAGGCATAAGGCCGAGCCTTCCACCCTTTACCAAGTATATAGATGCATTAATAATATAAGAGATATTGTGATATCCCAACATAATCCTGTCCGCCATGGAGCAATCTTCAACTTCACCGCAACTAGCAACGCTTATAAGAGGGGCTGAGCAAAGCGGTAACATAGCCAAACAACGGTTTGCTAGGAAGGGTGACAAAGGTTAGAGGCTGACATGGCAATTTGGGAGGCTTGAGCAAAGAAGTGATAGGTAGCGCAGATAGCGATAGAACGAAGCAACTAGCATAGCAATGATAGTAATGAGATCCAAGGTGACGGTCATCTTGCCTGAAATCCATAAGGAAGAAGAACGAGCCCATGAAGAAGATGAAGCCACGAAGACGAACCAAGCGTAGACGAACGAATCCTCACGATCACAACGAAACGGGAACTATCGAGAGAAGCACACAACAAAGTAAACACACCACACATGAACAAGGCATGATGCACAACAAGCATAATGCATGACAAAGCTAAATGAAGCTACTCATGGCAAGAGATGATGCAAACAAGAGCAGCACATCAAAACAAGTTTAAATGAGGCCGGAAACAACATATAGCAATTCCGGTAAGTCCTCATATGCAAATTTCGAAATTGGTCCAGATCTAGAAAACCTTGTGTTCAAGTTGTTAAACAACAATTTAAAATGCACCAAGATGATCTACACGAAATTCTAGTCAAGTTACATATAAAGTTCATTTGATTCGGAGCTACGGCCTAGAAGATATGAGCAAAACAAGTTAAACTTGGCATTGATGCAAAATGCATACAAACATCAATCAAACACCTCAAAACAAGGATGCAACATGATAATATGAAACTACATGCAAAATCACGCAAGTTTCATATAGAGCACACTCAAAACGGAGCAACGGTTCAACACATACACATGAAACAAGTTTAAAGGACAAGCTGTCCAAAACAACAACTAGGCATATTGCAAGCATCAAAACAACAAGCTACAGCATCTTAACATGATAAAAAAAGGCATGGACGTGATGTACAGGTAAAACATGACAAAACATGAACACTGAGCTATCTCCAGAAATCACTAGAACATGCTCGAAATGACATGGCAAGATTGCAAATAATAATAGTTTCAGACTGCAGAAATAACATCAGGTTGCAATGTTTAGAGCTATGAAACAACATGCTACAGGAACTTAACATGGCAAACAAAGGCATGGCATGAATCTAATAATTGTATTTACTGACCATGAGCCAAAAAGGACCAGACGATATGATGGCACCCATGTAAACATAGCAAGTTATATTACAGATTCATACATGGCAGGAACAACAATAAGTAGACATGTTGGTGAGCTTGAACCACTCACCACAGAGCAATACATGGCATGGCAAGGCAACCAACAGTAAGGAGGCATGTTTATAAAGCTAAGCATGGCAAGAGCAAGTTCATAAGGTGCATGGATCATTAACAACAATCATGGCAACATTGAACTTAACGTTAACAGGCTGACAGGAACATTATTTAGCAAGTTTGGAGCAAGATTACAACATGTTACAGCAGGCTATAAATGAAACCAGGGGCATGAATGGCAGAGCATGACATGTTTAACAAAACATCCTTAGTGAACATCTCCAGATTATGCATAGAATGACTTGTAGCAGCAGGTTAACATAGCATCATAATATAACAGAATCAGCCTAGCAAAACAGCAACAGCAAATACCCTACTTAACAAGCTTGATGCACTCAGTACAAGACTCACAAAAATATATGGATGGCGCCACTGTAAATATGGCATGACATATATCAAAATACATGTAGAAATCATACTCATAGGATGCACACATCAAATGCAACAAAAATGACAAATCATCAAGTTATACAAGTTTCAGCAGATTAACATCACATAGCACTCTTGCAACGACGATTCAGGCATCAAGATGGACCCAAATGAACATGATGCAAAGGAATGAAATGAAGTACACGTTGAGGCGAACAATTTGACATATTACACGCACGAAACCGAGCAGTATGCAGAAAGGTACGATGCGATGAAAATGGCATGATAATGTTAAAAACTTCGGGGACTTGGGATATTTTCGGGGTCAACCTGCAGATCTAGGGTTTCCGGGCGCGGATCCCGAGGCTCGTTGGAGAACTTCGCGAGCAGAGGACGGGAGGCGGCCGAGACGGAGGCGGCTTGGCCGAGCTCGCCGAGCTTCGGCCAGGCGGGCGAAGCGATAATGGCCGGAGCAGCGGAGTCTTTGAGGCAGCATGATGGCGTGGCCGAGCCGGCGGCGACAGCGGCAAGCATGTGGCGGCCTTGACAGGACAACAGCGAGGCCTTGAGGCGCCTTGGCCTTGAGAAGCGAGCCAGTGAGGCGCGAGAAAGCCTTGAACACGGCCAAGCGGCGCAAGCCTTGGCGGCGGCGGCAGCGTCTTGGCGCAGCGGGCGGGCGCAGCGGATCTGGGCCAGCGAGCCCCGGATGGGCTCTCTGCGGGCAGCCGCGAGGCAGCGGTGGAGGACACGTGGCGAGCCACGATTGGAGAGGCCCGGACATGTCCGGGCGGCGGGTGGACGTGTTCGTCGGCGGGAGGAGGAAGAAGCTAGGGTTTCATCCGGGAATTTCGGGGGAGGTGGCCTATTTATAGATTCTGGGAGCTAGGAGAGTCCAAATAAGGAGCGGTTTTGGCCTACACGATCGTGATCGAACGACCGAGAGCATGGAGGGGAGTTTGCTGGGTTTTGGGCCTGTTTGGAGGGGTGTTGGGCTGCAAAGAGAAGGAGGCTTTTACGGTTACCCGGTTAACCGTTGGAGCATCAAACGGACTCCAAATGGCACGAAACTTGACAGACGGTCTACCGGTGCTATACCAAGGCCGCTTGGCAAACCTCGGTCCATTCCGAGACCGTGTAACACCTGCACACGAAAAGAGGCAAAATGGGGCGCCGGGAGACATAGGAGTGCCGGATTGCATAACGGACAACGGGGAAAATGCTCGGATGCATGAGAAGAACACGTATGCAAAATGAAATGCACATGATGACATGACAAAATGCAACACGCAAGCAAAAGACATGGCAATGACGGCGAATAACTGGACGACACCTGGCGCATCGAATCCGGGGCGTTACAACACTCCTCCACTAACAAGAGATCTCGTCCCGAGATCTTAGGACCGAGAAGGAAGGGAAAAAGGGATGAGGTGAAACAAGAACTCAAGAGAAGAAGCAAAGAATCGAGAGCACCACGAGAAGAAAAGAGAAAGCAGCGAGAATGACGAGAATCGAAAGCTCACGCAGTCGGATAGACTATGAAACCACTCCGGTTAGAGCGAGATAAGAAAGCGAATAAGGCTGAAAGGATTTAGGCAGCAATCCATTTGAAACATGGAGGAATAGAACAGGAGCTTGAGAGGATGGAGCGATACTTTTTGAAGACATGACACAAAACCTCCGGAAAGAATTGAAATAATGGAATGAAAAGAATTTAGAAGGAAGGATTGACTGGAGTTGTTGAGAAAATCAACAACGAAAGAATAAGCTTGTTGTGGACTTATGGATAACATCTCAAGATCATAAGGTGATAACCGGCCACAAATTGAAATGATTGGATAGCTTAGAAGAACGAAGAAATGCAAAACTCCACTTCAAAAGAATACGAATAATTAATTACACTTCGAGATGCGAGAAGAAAAGATACTTGAACTCCACCAACAAAATCTTGATGAACTCTTGAAGAATGAATTAAATCCTAAAGAACCACCATGAAGAACTCCGGTAACAAAAGGATGACGAGATAAAATGAAGGAAGAAAGAATAAGATGAGCCTGCGATGAATTAGATGGAGGATTCCGACGAAATGGCCGAGGAAATTGAACTCCGGAAAAGAAAAAATGAAAGCACTTGGAACTAGAATTTATTCATGAAGAACAAACTCCGAAGGAAGGGGATTAATCACTTTGAGGAAATAAGAATAAGATTTATTGTATGCTTATCCTTCATCAAATTAAATTGATGACAAGCAATGGATTTTGCAAACTACTTATTCTTCTTGAAAAAGAATTGAGAAGTGACATATCGCAAACTTGAGAAGGACTTCATGAATCACCGGTAGAGTTGAAAAGAACGAATGGATTAATATGATAAACAAGGAAAATAATTTTGAGCGAACCACCGTAAGAATTCGGAAATGACCATTTAAAGAGAATGAATCACCGGGAAGAATTAGAAGAACCAATAAGCTAGAGGGTATTTAGATGCAAAAGAATAGGAAGAACTCGAGCTGATTAAAGAACATTTGAACGAAGCGCCGGGATAAATAGAGAACGATAACAGGAATGATGGCCTCCGGTGAAAAGAAATGGAAAAACAACTCCTAACATAATCCGGATGGGTAAGAAAGAATATCTGACAAACAGAATAATTCGAGAGGATGATATGAAGCTAGAACCACGAATCTTCGAGAGAACGGGCAAGATTTAGAGGAAAAACTCTACTTCGGTCTTCAAATGACGACGAGAAACACCACCAAAATTACAGAGATAGACCGGGAGAATAAAAGTGAAGAGGTTGAGCCAACAATGAAAATGATTTGAAATTGATCTTGGAAAAGATCTGACTGATGAAAATTCATGCTTACGTCAAACTTCGAAAAGAATTAAGAATGGCTCCGGAATAATTAGAAGAGTCAGGTAAGATCCTGGGAAAAGACCTGTGGGTTAGGGCCCACTAAAAGAAAACACCGTTGGAAAGGGTTGTTCAACGGATAGATGATGCACCGGAACAATTGAAAGATTTGAATGAGGTGACAACCTCGAATTAATTGGAACACGTATCGAATCTCCCGAGATGTCTTGAACTTGAATGATTGAATGGCGAGAGGCGAGCGAGTAAATGGAAATATTTGAGCTGAGGGAAAGAATACGATCGACAACGAAAAACTTGAATTGGATCCACCGGAAAAAGAAAGGGATGAAGAATGACGAACGAGACGAGAATTCACCGGTTGAAATAATTGAGGGAAGACTGAAGAGGCTCCACACGAATGGAATTGATGGTCGAAAGAGACTCAGACTCCGGAAAGAAAAAGGGTGGGAGGGCGGGAAAAACAAAGGCAACTCGGGAGGGGAAAATGATGAATATCTTGAAGAAACAACAACGGTTGAAATCATTGAGGAAAGAAAGCAAAGACTTCGCCCGACTAGGATGGATACTCAATTACGGACTCCGGTTCCGAGAGGAAGAAGGGAGGGCGGGTGGGAAAAAACAGGGACAACTGAGGATTGAACTTGCAAAGATGAAGAGGCTCGAGTCAACTTGACGAGAAATGCACCGGATGAAAAGAGCTGAGGAACAACGATCGAAAAACCAACTGCGTGATCCTAAAGAAAAAAATTTGAAGGGGAAGAGGAGTAGTTCAAAACACCTACGTCAAGATTCCTTACCAGAGCGATGAAGGGGCTGAGGAGTAAAAGAATTCCTACTCTCCGATATAACTAGACTCAGAAAACAGTTTTCTTCTAGACTCAACGACGGCCAAACTACACAATCAATCAAGGGGGCTCCTAGGGTCGGTCGAGGCTCTGATACCAACTTGTCACGCCCAATATGTGGCCCTATCCAAAAGGAACTCGAAGGTCCCACCAAGGATAGACCCGCATATTGAAACGCTTTTGCAAGGTGGATATCATTACATAAACATTACATAATAGATGGGGATACATCCATAAGGCATACAATGCCACACGAATACAACATCACATCATATACAAGATCAACATCCAACTACGGATGAAACATAAACAGAAACTCAAACAATATCCACCCTGCTAGCCAGTACTGCCGACCGAACCTATCCCCGATCGAAGAAGCGGAAGAAGAACTCCAAAACAAGCATGCATCGCTCTCGCGTCATGATCATCGCATGAACACATGTACCAGAATCGCTGTTGGTGTAGTAATCATGAGCCACGAGGACTCAGCAATCCCATTACCATGGGTATCAAGACTAGCAAATCTTAATGGGAAAGGAAGGGGTAAAGTGGTGAGGTTGCAGCAGCGACTAAGCATGATATGGTGGCTAACATACGCAAATGAGAGCGAGAAGAGAAACAAAGGAACGGTCATCAACTAGTAATGATCAAGAAGTGATCCAGAACTCCTACTTACGTCAGACATAACCCAGAAACCGTGTTCTCCTCTCGATCAACCCCGAAAAGAGACACTCACGGTTACGCACACGGTTGGTGTATTTTAGAAGAGTTTGCTTCAAGTTTACTACAACCGAATATTAACAAATTCCCATCTGCCAAATAACCGCGGGCACGGCTCTCGAAAGTTTTAACCTTGCAGGGGTGTCCCAACTTAGCCCATGATAAGCTCTCGCGATCAACGAAGGATATTCCTTCTCCCCGGGAAGACCCGATCAGTCTCGGAATCCCGGCTACAAGACATTTTGACAGCAATAAAACAAGACCAGCAAAGCCGCCCGATGTGCCGACAAATCCCGATAGGAGCTGCACATATCTCGTTCTCAGGGCACACCGGATAGGTCAGCCTACGAGTAAAACTAGCCTTCGAGTTGCCCGTGGTGGCCCCCTTGATCTGCCGTTTCGGGCCAACACTCGAAGGAGCACTGGCCCGGGGGGGGGGGGGGCTAAAATAAAGATGACCCTTGGGCACGGGAAAACCAAGGTAAAATGGCGAGGTGATGCAAATGGTAAAAACAAGGTTGGGCCTTCTTTGGAGGAGTCTTATTCAAAGCGAACTGTCAAGGGGTCCCATAAATCACCCAACAGCGTTAGGGACGTAAAATCCGGGAACATAATACCGATATGACGGAAACTAGAGGCGGCAAGAGTGGAACAAAACACCAGGCATAAGGCCGAGCCTTCCACCCTTTACCAAGTATATAGATGCATTAATAATATAAGAGATATTGTGATATCCCAACATAATCCTGTCCGCCATGGAGCAATCTTCAACTTCACCTGCAACTAGCAACGCTATAAGAGGGGCTGAGCAAAGCGGTAACATAGCCAAACAACGGTTTGCTAGGAAGGGTGACAAAGTTTAGAGGCTGACATGGCAATTTGGGAGGCTTGAGCAGCAAGTGATAGGTAGCGCAGCATAGCGATAGAACGAAGCAACTAGCATAGCAATGATAGTAATGAGATCCAAGGTGACGGTCATCTTTCCTGAAATCCCGCAAGGAAGAAGAACAAGTCCATGAAGAAGATGAAGCCACGAAGACGAACCAAGCGTAGACGAACGAATCCTCACGATCGCAACGAAACGGGAACTATCGAGAGAAGCACACAACAAAGTAAACACACTACACATGAACAAGGAATGATGCACAACAAGCATAATGCATGACAAAGCTACATGAAGCTACTCATGGCAAGAGATGATGCAAACAAGAGCAGCACATCAAAGCAAGTTTAAATGCGGCCGAAAACAACATATAGCAATTCTGGTAAGTCCTCATATGCAAATTTCGAAATTGGTCCAGATCTGGAAAACCTTATGTTCAAGTTGTTAAACAACAATTTAAAATGCACCAAGATGATCTACACGAAATTCTAGTCAAGTTACATATAAAGTTCATTTGATTCGGAGCTACGGCCTAGAAGATATGAGCAAAACAAGTTAAACTTGGCATTGATGCAAAATGCATACAAACATCAATGAAACACCTCAAAATAAGGATACAACATGATAATATAAAACTACATGCAAAACCACGCAAGTTTCATATAGAGCACACTCAAAACGGAGCAACGGTTCAACACATACACATGAAACAAGTTTAAAGGACAAGCTGTCAAAAACAGCAACTAGGCATATTGCAAGCATCAAAACAACAAGCTACAACATCTTAACATGATAAAAAAAGGCATGGACGTGATTTATAGGTAAAACATGACAAAACATGAACACTGAGCTATCTCCAGAAATCACTAGAACATGCTCGAAATGACATGGCAAGATTGCAAATAATAACAGTTTCAGACTTTGCAGAAATAACATCAGGTTGCAATGTTTAGAGCTATGAAACAACATGCTACAGGAACTTAACATGGCAAAAAAAGACATGGCATGAATCTAATAATTGCATAGAACAAAAGTCCTTTAATGACCATGATCCAAAAAGGAACATACGATATGATGGCACCCATGTAAACATAGCAAGTTATATTACAGATTCATACATGGCAGGAACAACAATAAGTAGACATGTTGGTGAGCTTGAACCACTCACCACAGAGCAATACATGGCATGGCAAGGAAACCAAAAGTAAGGAGGCATGTTTATGAAGCTAAGAATGGCAAGATCAAGTTCATAAGGTGCATGGATCAATAACAACAATCATGGCAACATTGAACTTAACGGTAACAGGCTGACAGGAACATTATTTAGCAAGTTTGGAGCAAGATTACAATATGTTAAATCAGGCTATAAATGAAACCAGGGGCATGCATGGACAGAGCATGACATGTGTAACAAAACATCCTTAGTGAACATCTCCAGATTATGCATAGAATGACTTGTAGCAGCAGGTTAACATAGCATCATAATATAACAGAATCAGCCTAGCAAAACAGCAACATCAAGTACCCTACTTAACAAGCTTGATGCACTCAGTACAAGACTCACAAAAATATATGGATGTCGCCACTGTAAATATGGCATGACATAGATAAAAACACATGTATAAATCATACTCATAGGATGCACACATCAAATGCAACAAAAATGACAAATCATCAAGTTATACCAGTTTCAGCAGATTAACATCCCATAGCACTCTTGCGACGATGATTCAGGCATCAAGATGGACCCAAATGAACATGATGCAATGGATTGAAATGAAGTACTCGTTGAGGCGAACAATTTGACATATTACACACACGAAACGGAGCAGTATGCAGAAAGTTATGATGCAATGAAAATGACATGATAATGTCAAAAACTTCGGGGACTTGATATTTTCGGGGTCAACCTGCAGATCTAGGGTTTCCGGGCGCGGATCCCGAGGCTCGTCGGAGAACTCGCCGGAGCAGAGGACGGGGAGGCGGCGCCGGAGATGAGGGCGGCCGAAGCTCGCCGAGCTCGGTCAAGGGCGGAGGCGGGCGACGAGGCGGCAGCCGGGCGCGGGCCTGGAAGGCGGCGGCAGGAGGCGGCGGCCCGGCGGGCTGGGCGGCAAGCGTGAGCGGGCGTCGATCGACGGACGGCGGCGGAGGCGCGGACGCCGGGCGCGGGAGGCGGGCGGCGAGGCGAAGCGGGCGAAGCGGCGCCGGGAGAGCCTTGCAGCCGGGCGACGGGCGCGCGAAAGGCGCGGCGGCAGCGTCTTGGCGTACGCGGGCGGCGGGCTCGAACGGGCCGGGCGGCGACGGATCTGGCCAGCTGGCACCGGATGGGCTCCGCGGGCCGGCGGCGCGAGGACGGCGGCGGAATACACGTGGCAGGCCACGATTGGACTGGGGGAGCGGGGCGGACATGTCCAGGCGGCGGGTGGACGTCTCCGTCGGCGGGAGGAGGAGGAAGCTAGGGTTTCATCCGGGAATTTCGGGGGAGGTGGCCTATTTATAGATTTTGGGAGCTAGGAGAGTCCAAATGAGGAGCGGTTTTCGCCTACACGATCGTGATCGAACGACCGAGAGCATGGAGGGGAGTTTGCTGGGTTTTGGGCCAGTTTGGAGGGTGTTGGGCTGCAAAGAGAAGGAGGCTTTTACGGTTACCCGGTTAACCGTTGGGGCATCAAACGGACTCCAAATGGCACGAAACTTGACAGACGGTCTACCGGTGCTATACCAAGGCCGCTTGGCAAACCTCGGTCCATTCCGAGACTGTTTATCACCCGCACATGAAAAGAGGCAAAAGGGGGCGCCGGGAGACATAGGAGTGCCGGATTGCAAAACGGACAACGGGGAAAATGCTCGGATGCATGAGAAGAACACGTATGCAAAATGAAATGCACATCATGACATGACAAAATGCAACACGCAAGCAAAAGACATGGCAATGACGGTGAATAACTGGATGACACCTGGTGCATCGAATCCGGGGCGTTACAACTCCGTGGGACGGGGTCTTGTCGACCTCAGAGCAGATGAGGAGAGGGTCGTACACGACAACGATGGCGACGTTGGCATCGGAGAGGCCGAGATTGGGGAGGAAGGCTAGGGCGGCCTCAGGCTTGGAGGGAGACTTGAGGCAGGAGAGGACCTTGGAGGCCTTGACGGCCTGCGTCGGGGGTGAGGTGGCAAGATGCAGCGCTGTGCCCCGGGATACCGCCTCGCCCATGTCGGCGCCTCTGTGCAGCAACATCATCGCTGGGGAGAGAGAAGGAGAGGAGAAGAGGGAGGCGTGGCTGTCGGAGGCGGGCTCGCCCGCGTTGCCCCTGACCAAAGGAGTCGACAGACCGAGCGCGAGGTAGCGGCGCTCAGCTAGGGAGGAGGCGGGCGAGAGGGGGGGGGGGGGTGATAACCCACAAGTATAGAGGATCAATTGTAGCCTCTTTCAATAAGTAAGAGTGTCGATCCCAACGAAGAGCTAAAGGTAGAACAAATATTCCCTCAAGTTCTATCGACCACCGATACAACTCTACGCACGCTTGACATTCGCTTTACCTAGAACAAGTATGAAACTAGAAGTACTTTGTAGGTGTTTTTGGATAAGCTTGCTAGAAAGTAAAGAGTGAGTAAATAAAAGCTAGGGGTTGTTTAGATAAAGACACAACTAAATTAGTTTTAGTAGAGAGCTTTTTGTTACGATGAAGTTATTTGTCCCTAGGCAATCGATAACTAGACCGGTAATCATTATTGCAATTTTATTTGAGGGAGAGGCATAAGCTAACATACTTTCTCTACTTGGATCATATGCACTTATGATTGGAACTCTAGCAAGCATCCGCAACTACTAAAGATCATTAAGGTAAAACCCAACCATAGCATTAAAGCATCAAGTCCCCTTTATCCCATACGCAAACAACCTACTTACTCGGGCCTGTGCTTCTGTTCACTCATGCCACCCACTATAAGCAAATCATGAACATATGGCAAACCCTACAGCGGGGATCCCTCACGCTTGCGCGACACAGAGAGCACCATAGGACAACACCAATAATAAAACATGCAACTCAAACCAATCTTGATCATCAAATAACCCATAGGACAAAACGGATCTACTCAAACATCATAAGATAGCCATACATCATTGGGAAATAATATATAGCGTTGAGCACCATGTTTAAGTAGCGATTACAACGGGTAAGAGAGAGGTTACACCGCTGCATAGAGGGGGGGAGAGTTGGTGATGATGGCGGTGAAGTTGTTGGTGAAGATTGCGGTGATGATGATGGCCACGGCGGCGTTCCGGTGCCACCGGAAGAGAAGGGGAGAGGGGTCCCCTTCGTCTTCTTCTTCCTTGACCTCCTCCCTAGATGGGAGAAGGGTTTTCCCTCTGGTCCTTGGCCTCCATGGCGTGGGAGGGGCGAGAGCCCCTCCGAGATTGGATCTATCTCTCTGTTTCTCTCTGTTTCCGTGTTCTATTTTGTTGCCCTTTCACCGTTTCGTACATATATGGAGATCCGTAACTCCGATTGGACTGAAACCTTCGCCGTGATTTTTTACCAAAAATTAGCTTTCTTGCGGCCGAAGAAGGGTGTCAACCGCCTTACAGGTGGCCCACGAGGTCGGGCGCGCTGGTGGGGGGCGGGGCGGGAGGGGCGCCCCTACCTCGTGCCCACCTCGGACACCGCTTTATGCTGATCTTTCTCCCAGATTTTCCAAATATTCCAAAAATAAGCTCCGTCTGCTTTTATCCCGTTTGGACTCCGTTTGATATGGATATTCTGCGAAACCAAAACATGCAAATGCAGAACTGTCACTGAGGCCTTTGGATCAATATGTTAGTCCCAAAAATAGTATAAAAAGTTGCCAAAAAGTATATGAAAGTTGAATAATATTTGCATGGAACAATCAAAAATTATAGATACAACGGAGACGTATCAGCATCCCCAAGCTTAATTCCTGCTCGTCCTCGAGTAGGTAAATGATAAAAAGGATAATTTTTGATGTGGAATGCTACCTAGCATAATCTTGATCATGTATCTAATCATGGCATGAATATTAAGACACGAGTGATTGAAAGCAATAGTCTATCCTTTGACATAAAAACAATAATACTTCAAGCCTACTAATAAAGAAATCATGTCTTTTCAAAATAACATGGCCAAAGAAAGTTATCCCTAACAAATCATATAGTCTGGCTATGCTCCATCTTCACCACACAAAATATTCAAATCATGCACAACCCCGATGACAAGCCAAGCAATTGTTTCATACTTTTGACGTTCTCAAACCTTTTCAACTTTCACGCAATACATGAGAGTGAGCCATGGACATAGCACTATAGGTGAAATAGAATATGATGGTGGGGGTTATGTGGAGAAGACAAAAAAGGAGAAAGTCTCACATCAACTAGGCGTATCAATGGGCTATGGAGATGCCCATTAATAGATATCAATGTGAGTGAGTAGGGATTGCCATGCAATGTATGCACTAAGAGCTATAAGTGTATGAAAGCTCAAACTGAAACTAAGTGCATGTCGGTGTCAAAACAGGTGGATCTCGGGTAGGGGGTCCCGAACTGTGCGTCTAAGGCGGATGGTAACAAGAGGCGGGGGACACAATGTTTACCCAGGTTCGGGCCCTCTCGATGGAGGTAATACCCTACTTCCTGCTTGATTGATCTTGATGATATGAGTATTACAAGAGTTGATCTACCACGAGATTGTAGAGGCTAAACCCTAGAAGCTAGCCTATGGTCTGATTGTTGTTCGTCCTATGGACTAAAACCCTCCGATTTATATAGACACCGGAGGGGGCTAGGGTTACACAGAGTTGGTTACAAGGGAGGAGATCTACATATCCGTATCGCCAAGCTTGCCTTCCATGCCAAGGAGAGTCCCATCCGGACACGAGACGAAGTCTTCAATCTTGTATCTTCATAGTCCAACAGTCCGGCCAAAGGATATAGTCCGGCTGTCCGAATACCCTCTAACCAGGACTCCCTCAGTAGCCCCTGAACCAGGCTTCAATGACGATGAGTCCGGCGTGCAGATTGTCTTCGGCATTGCAAGGCGGGTTCCTCCTCCGAATACTCCATGGAAGATTTTAACACAAGGATAGTGTCCAGCTCTGCAAAACAAGTTCTACATACCATCGTAGAGAGAATAATATTTCCACACATCTAATCTGCCAATTGTGATGTATTTCGTAGCATGACATCACACCACGGCCCGGTCATTATTCGAACCGTTTTCCACAACCAGCTACTGCACATATTGCGAGGCAGTTTCCTTGGCACGTCTTGTCGAAGCAGAGATCGTGTCCCCTTATCACGAGATTCTCATCAATACGGACATGGGTAACCCAACCGGGCCCGTTGGTATGACTCCCCAATTCTAGGTAAATCCCAAATGGCCACGCGGAGGACGCTTGATATTCACCTCTTTTATAAAGAGGCCAAGACCTGTCCCCTTTTTCTTCTCGTGCTCAATCGAATACTTCCCCTACCTCGAGTTCCAACACCCCAGGCTCAGGTCTGGCGCTTCAGACCTTCAACCATGTCCGGATCCAACCTTCAAGGTCGGTGGATGCCTTCCTCCGTTACAGAGGAAGACGTCAAGAAGCTAAGAGAGGCCAGATTTCTGACTGGCGAAATTTCACACAGGTTGCCTACTCGAGGGCAGGTCATACCCACTCCCGAACCCGGCGAGTGCGTTGTATTCATCTCTCACTTCCTCCGAGGACTAGGCCTCGCTCTAGATCCCTTTGTGAGGGGTCTCATGTTCTATTACGAGCTGGATTTCCATGATCTGGCTCCAGATTCCGTCCTCCACATCTCGTCGTTCATCGTCGTGTGTGAAGCTTTCCTCCGCATTACCCCTCACTTCGGCCTGTGGCTCAAGACCTTCAATGTGGAGCCGAAGATGATCGAGGGGCGGCACGCAGAGTGCGGAGGTGACGTAATAAGCAAAAGCGCCAATGCCCCATGGTCAGAGGGTTCCTTCCAGGAGGTGTCCAGCTTATAGCAACGGGAGTGGTTTTATATCACATCTCCTAGGGGTACCAAGTGGGTGGCCGCCCCTGCTTTTCGCTCAGGCCCCCCGCCACGACTGACGTCATGGATTAACAAGGGGCTAGACTGGGGGCCAGCAAAGGACATGCCGTAATTGCAGAGCCGCATCCGAAATCTCTTGATGCAAGTCATGTTAATTCAACGAGTCCTGCCCTGCAAACGATGTCCCCTCCGCATGTGGGAGTTCAACCCGGAGGGACCGCGAGCTATTCAGCACTTCCTCGGTATGACGCCCGACGATATGTATCGATCGTTCTTCGGACCACAAATAATGTGTCCGGACACCACCGAGGATGCGGGTCTGGGCTGCAATCGCCTAGATACCCAAGTAATTAGTCCCGTAGCCAAACACATTTGTCTTTTTACTTATCATGATGTCATTCTGAAAAGTCGCTCTTTGACCAGGACTAGGTAACAAAGGCGAAGATGATTAGGTGTCCGGCCCCCCTCCCCGAGGTCTCACCGGATCCTGTACTAGCCAGGATGCTGGAGCTCGCGCCTTATCAAGTGCCCTCAAGGGAAGATACAGGGGGGAATAAACAGGCTGAAAGCGGATCTCGCTCACCGCTCATCCCAACCAGGGGAGTTAGCGCCTCCGCGAAGGAGGATAGCCGGGGAGAAGAATCTGAAATTCCTTCTCCCCAAAGAAGGAAGAGGACCACCTCTGAAGACCCAGAAATGATGGTTTCCAAATGGGGGAAGAAATCTTCGCCAGAAGGTCCTGCCTCAGGGGGTGCCTTGGCCGCACAATGCCCGCCAGGGGGTCAGCCCTCCACAGAGCTATAAGTAAAAGGGTACTTAGTAGTGAAGATATCCTGCATTACTTCTGAGGAAAATAACCGAAGCATTTGTCTTGTAGTTCGGATCGTAGCCTTTCTCGGCAGAGTTCGTCTTTGGGGGATCTTCTTCCGGAGATGATGGAGAGCGAAACGCCTCCTCCTGCCATCTCGCCTCATGAGGCGGGCGGCCCCGAGGTGTCGTCGCGGAGGGTTTCTCCTGATCCGGCAAGGCCAGAGGGTAATCCCTTGGCCACCCAAAGTCCTCAATGTCCAGCTCTTGAAGAGAGCAACCGAAAGAGCCGGGCACCGTCTGGTGTGCGATCGAACGCACTGAAGGGTCTGATAGAGCAAGCGGCTATCTCAGAGGCGCATCGTACGCTAATGGGTACGGTGATTGAGAGGATTTCATCCGCCGAAAGCGGGTTGCGTGAAGCTTTTATGAGTCTGCTGGAAGGTTTTGAGGTACATGAAATAGTGTGTATTTTTGGCGGTACCGCACATGTTAGGTGCGCCCTATGCAGATAGTAGCCCCTGAGACTTTGGTTGCCGTCGAGAGCGGCGGCAAACAGAGGATCATAGTCCCAGGTAATAATCAATCGGTCTTCGTATGCAGGTGGCGGAAGGTCTAGTGGCTAGCCGGACTGGTGAGTTTGCCGAGCTGAAGCGGCAACTTGATGTGGCAGATGCCGACATCGCGCTTGTCAACAAGCGGCTTGACGAGGCACAAGGTATGTGAGTTCTTCGGTTATCAACACGTAGTAAGAGGAGCATAATGCCAGTATCTTTAATGTGCTGTGACTGCAGATGGAGCTGCGGTATGGATACCCTTCAGCGGAACTTGCCCGAGCCAAAGAACAAGCCAGGAATAGTGATGCGGCCGCTCTGAAGGTGGCCGAAGAGCTGAGGGCCGAATAGGCTGCCCATTGCCAGAGTAAGGAGAAAATGGCCAAGATGGCCGTTGAGTTAAAGGATGCCGCCGGGCGGTACCAGCTTCTCGAAAAGGAAAACCAAGCAAAGGCTATGGAGCTAGAGAAGGCCATGGTAGCAGCCAAGGAAGCCCGCTCGAAGATCAGAGCGTCGAAGGAGGAGCTGTGTCAAGCTGGAGATATTGCGGCTGGGAAGCCCTTCTTGCTGCTGACGAAGTTCGAAGATCCGAAGTATGCCCCTCTTGATAAGCTATGGAGTGCTGCGGACGCGTATGCAGATCTGGCAGCCAGTGTGGCTGATGCAACCGAGTACTTCAAGGATCAAAAAGATTGTGAAGTGGAAAAGCTATTCTGGTCGCATTTCAATGGTCCAGCGCGTCCACTGCTGTTAAATGAGCGCATGACCGAGTGTACCGAGCTCCATAGGTTGTCTGGGCTTGCCATGGGGTCTATTGTGGATCATCTGTGGCCGGGAGGGCCACGACCGAATAGTTATTTTGGTTTGGTGCAGCAGTTCCTTGGTGCTGTGCCGCGTATCGGCGCTATGAAGAGGTCGGCGTGCATAGAGGGTGCACGGATGGCACTTGCCCGTGTCAAGACATACTGGGCAGACATGGAGGCCACCGCTATTGCAACCCAGGGTTCGGCCGTTGGCCAAGTAGATGCCGAGCACTACTTTGAAGAAGTCCTTGAAGGCGCTCGTTCAATAGAAGCTCAGTGCTCGAAGAATATTATGTTCTAGTGACATGTATTCCGATTGAAAAAACAATGTTTTACTGAATTGTAAAGGCTATTTTTATACTTTTGCCTGAAAGTGTTATGATGCCTCCTGTGTGGCTGTTTATGTATATATGTATATAACCTGAAAGTTTGCGTCGAAATTATTTACGCATATAATGCGGGGTGTTTGCGTAAGACACGTGTTCACACGTGATCCAATGTCTTGGTCCATTAAGGAGGTGATAGCGCAGCGAACTAGGCAATCAGACTATATTGCTTTAACACTTTCACTTAGCCATAGGAGTTTGACAGTGGGGCTACTATATAGCCCCTGGTGGCTCCGCGCTCATCCGAATACGGGGCGCGTACATGCCTGGCCGGGAAACGGCCCTTCGTTAATGCGGAGGAATCCCGAAGATTCTGCTAGGTCATCGAGTGGTTGACCAGTCTCGCGCTTTATCATGACAGTCAGTTTTCGGCTTTCTCTACTGAGGTGCTCGTCCGGATGAACCAGGGCACAATCGCAGTAGTTCTCCTGGTGCCACCTTAGCCGATAGAGCGGAACGTAAGGTAGCAAAACACGGGAGCCGGGCAAACCCAACATTTGACCAAAGACATGATTCGGAGCTGGTGCATATAAGGCCTAACTCGCGACGCCGAACACTCCCTAAGGTATTCGGTCTTTATAATATGTGTCGGGCTAAATAATGCCCTTGAAAATGATCCCCAAGTGTCCAGGTACGTGCAATATTCTGACGTGGCCACATGCCAATAACGTCAGCATCCTTCTCGGTTGTACTGAGAATCCGGAGGATGTGAACAACAAGAGACAGTAAAAAAGGTTTACGCAAGGTGTTAATCTAAAAAGAAACCTCTGAACGGGTCCCTCGCCGCACGTCTGCGCTCGTGTCTCCGCCAGCCGTATCACAGACGGTTGTAGCACGATTGTCATCTATAAAAGAGAGGAACTTAGTTGAAGGTTGTCGTGCAAAAAATTGGTTGTTCTAAATAAACCATTTAAAATGCAAGATAAGTAAAGTTGAACCATAGCCCTGTTTACACGCGGGAAGCCCCTGGTGCCGTCCATAATGGTGCAACAACCAAACCTATATCAAGTATATCTAGTGATGTACCGGACTCGTTTAACCATGTTCGTGGTCTTAACGACCGTTCATTTGCTCTGGTTGGTGAGGCTGTCTAGTGTTCGGTTGTTAAAGCAGCCGCACGTCCTTCCGCGCGTAAAGAACGCTCAATGTTTCCATTAACTGTGATGGTGCCGCGTGGACCAGGCATCTTGAGCTTGAGAGAAGCGTAATGCGATATAGCGTTGAAACGAGCGAAGGCTGGTCGTCCGAGTAGTGTTTGATAGCCGCTTCAGAATGGAGCGATGTCGAAGTGTAACGTTTCACTTCGGTAGTTGTCGGGTGAACCGAATACTACCTCTAGCATTAGAGAGCCCGTGGAGCGGGCCTCTGGGCCTGGTATTACTCCCTTGAAGGTAGTATTATTGTGGCTGATTTTTGTTGGGTCTATCCCCATTTTGCGGACTGTGTCATGATATATCAGGTTTAAACTACTGCCGCCGTCCATGAGGAATCGTGTGAGATGGTATCCATTTATTATTGGGTCTAACACCAAAGCAGCCAATCCTTCGTGCCGGGTTCTTGTCAGGTGATCCCTGCGATCAAAAGTGATCGGATGGGCCAACCAGGGGTTAAACTTAGTGGTGACGGGCTCTAGGGCGTGTGTGTGTCTCGGAGTGCAGTTTTGCTTCTCCCCTTCATCACATGTACCACGTTTGCTATTTTGACTTCCGGTGGGAATTTTTCTGTCCCCCAGTGCCTTGCTAGTGAGGCTCATCCTCGTCTTCGCTTGGTGTATCCTGCCCCTTGTGTTCGGCATTTAGCTTGCCAGCCTGTTTGAAGACCCAACATTCTCTGTGGGTATGATTTGCAGGTTTATCGGGGTTGCCGTGGATCTGACATAGTTTGTCTAGAATCTTGTTTAGGCTGGATGGTCCATCCCTGTTGCCTTTGAAAGGCTTTTTCCGCTGACTTGGTCGAGAGCCTCTGAATCCGGCGTTTACCGCCGTGTTATCTGGGTTGTCTTCTTTACCGGCGCTTGTGTTTACTGTTTACTGCGTCGTGGTTTTCCATTGCCGTCCCTCACTTCGGATGTGCTTGGGTCGCTGGTGCTACTGCGGGCCAACCAGCTATCCTCACCCACACAAAAGCAGGTCATGAGGATTGGGCTGCCATTGTTCTCGGTTTTTCTTGGCCGAGGTGTCTGGCGAGCCATTCGTCTCAGACGCGGTGCTTGAAAGTTGCTAAGGCTTCGGCGTTCGGACAGTCGATGATTTGGTTCTTCTTAGTGAGAAACCTGTTCCAAAGCTTTCGGGCTGACTCTCTGGGCTGCTGAATTATATGACTTAAATCGTCTGCATCCGGAGGTCGGACATAGGTCCCTTGAAAATTAGCCCGAAAGGCATCCTCTAGCTCCTCCCAACTTCCAATGGAGTTATCGGGGAGGCTTTTCAGCCAGTGCCGAGCTGGTCCTTTAAAGCTTGAGGGGCAAATACTTGATGGCGTGGAGATCGTCTCCACGAGCCATATGAATATGGAGGATAAAATCCTCAATCCAGACCCCAGGGTCTGTGGTCCCGTCGTACGCCTCTATGTTCACTGGTTTGAATCCTTCTGGAAATTCGTGGTCCAGCACCTCATCGGTGAAACATAGGGGTGTGCGCACCCTATTTAGATGTACCATGGCGTTCGGACAGTTGTGGTGTTCGGTTTTGGTTGTGTGCTGGAGCACGTTTCCTTGGTCCGTAGATGGATCTGGTTGCGCCGACCTTTTGATGCGAGTTCTCGCGTGGATCGTGCACTGGCTTATGTGCGGCCTCGTTAGCCGCTCTATCGAGGCCACGAGATCGTCGATCCGATCGCTCGGCTGTTTTATTTTTTGGCTGTGGGGGCTCTAAGGCCTCATCATCGAATTCAGGCAGTAGCTTGCGCTTTGGATAGTTCTTCGTGTGGCGACTGTCACCGTACCTTTCTGCAGTGTCGAGCACTTTGTTCCATCTACTGTTGAGTGTGTTTTGCGCAGCCTTAAGCCTTTGCTTCTGCTTCTTCGGTTTCCTCGCAGTGGCGATAAGCCTTCTATGGAGGTTCTCTTGCTCCAAGTGCCTTTCCGGGATGATGTGTGCATCGTCGTCCGGACTGTTCTCCTCTCCGGAGACAGGTTGGTTACCTTGACGCTCGGTGTCGTCATGATCGGACAGCGGCTCCGAACCGTGTTCGCCTTCCGCTAGCTCACCATGCTCTATCGCTGGGTCTATGTGGTCGTCGTTTCTTCCGGAGTCGACTGGGATATTATTTTTCCTTGCGCTGTTATCGCTGTTTTTGCCGAGGCGGGATTTGGAGCGGCGTCTATGCCGCCGCTTTGATTGCTTCTCGAGGGAGTTATCCTTCGCTGCATCCTTCCACTCCTCGTCATCATTTTCTTTGGTGTATCCACCATGTATATGTCATGTGATGAAGTGGCGGTCCAGCGCTCTGTGGGCGGTGGTTCCTGTTCGTCTCCTGCATCGTCATTCATACCGTCGATGTCTTCGGAGTCGAAGTCGACCATGTCGGTTAAATCGTCGACAGTGGCTACTAAGTGGGTGGTGGGTAGGGAGCGAATTTCTTTGTCGTCCGCATCCCATCCTAGCCGGACATAGTTCGGCCAAGTTTCTTCTGACAAGGAGAGAGATTTTAATGAGTTCAGCACATCGCCGAAGGGCGAGTGCTGAAAGATATCCGCGGAGGTGAATTCCATGATTGGCGCCCAACCGGATTTGATAGGCATGGGCGCAAGCGGCTCGGAGCCTGTGGCCGGGGTTGAATCCAATAGTTCGGCAGCACAACTCTCGAGAGGGGTAAAGTCAGTATTCGGCTCTATCGCCACTGAAAGTGCGGCCTTCAAGGCGGGGTCTACCCACCCGTCCTCGGATGGCGCAATTTGCTCCACATTGAAGGCCGGAGTAGTTGCCGGTGTGATCTCCCGAACACTGTCCGAGGGCAGAGCTATATCATGCTCGTCGCAATCGTGCGGCACACCTGGCATGGGCTCGAATCCGTCGAAGATCAAGTCTCCGCGGATGTCAGTAGTGTAATTCAAGTTTCCAAACCTGACCTGACGTCCAGGGGCGTAGCTCTCGATCTGCTCCAGATGGCCAAGCGAGTAGGCCCGCAGTGCGAAGCCGCTGAATACGAAGATCTGTCCGGGGAGTAAGACCTCATCCCGGACCACGTCGCTATCGATGATCAAGGAGCCATCGAGCCTTACGGTGACGGCACAGTGGAACTCTCAATGAAAGCACCAATGTCGGTGTCAAAACCGGCGGATCTCGGGTAGGGGGTCCCGAACTGTGCGTCTAAGGCGGATGGTAACATGAGGCGGGGAACACAATGTTTACCTGTGTTCGGGCCCTCTCGATGGAGGTAATACCCTACTTCCTGCTTGATTGATCTTGATGATATGAGTATTACAAGAGTTGATCTACCACGAGATTGTAGAGGCTAAACCCTAGAAGCTAGCCTATGGTCTGATTGTTGTTCGTCCTATGGACTAATACCCTCCGGTTTATATAGACACCGGAGGGGGCTAGGATTACACAGAGTCGGTTACAAGGGAGGAGATCTACATATTCGTATCGCCAAGCTTGCCTTCCACGCCAAGGAGAGTCCCATCCAGACACGAGACGAAGTCTTCAATCTTGTATCTTCATAGTCCAACAGTCCGGCCAAAGGATATAGTCCGGCTGTCCGGATACCCCCTAATCCAGGACTCCCTCAGTGTGCATCCAACTTTCTTGCTCATGAAGACCTAGGGCATTTGAGGAAGCCCATCGTTGGAATATACAAGCCAAGTTCTATAATGAAAATTCCCACTAGTATATGAAAGTGATAACTCAAGAGACACTCTATATGAAGAACATGGTGCTACTTTGAAGCACAAGTGTGGTAAAAGGATAGTAACATTGCCCCTTCTCTCTTTTTCTCTCATTTTTTTATTTTTTTTATTTTTTTTATTTTTTTGGTGGCTTCTTTGGCTTCTTTTTTTATTTGGGCTTCTTTGGCCTCTTTTATTTTTCATAAAGTCCGGAGTCTCATCCCGACTTGTGGGGGAATCATAGTATCCATCATCCTTTCCTCACTGGGGCAATGCTATAATAATGATGATCATCACACTTTTATTTACTTACAACTCAATATTACAACTCGATATCTAGAACAACGATACGACTCTATATGAATGCCTCAAGGTGTACCGGGATGTGCAATGATCTAGCATAGCAATGACATCAAAAAATGGACAAGCCATGAAAACATCATGCTAGCTATCTTACGATCATGCAAAGCAATATGACAATGAATGCTCAAGTCATTTATATGATGATGATGGAAGTTGCATGTCAATATATCTTGGAATGGCTATGGAAATGCCATAATAGGTAGGTATGGTGGCTATTTTGAGGAAGGTATATGGTGGGTTTATGGTACCGGTGAAAGTTGCGTGGTACTAGAGAGGCTAGCAATGGTGGAAGGGTGAGAGTGCGTATAATCCATGGACTCAACATTAGTCATAAAGAACTCACATACTTATTGAAAAAATCTATTAGTTATCGAAACAAAGTACTACGTGCATGCTCCTAGGGGGATAGAATGGTAGGAAAAGACCATCGCTCGTTCCCGACCGCCACTCATAAGGAAGACAATCAATAAATAAATCATGCTCCGACTTCATCACATAACGGTTCACCATACATGCTTGCTACGGGAATCACAAACTTCAACACAAGTATTTCTACAATCCACAACTACCCACTAGCATGACTCTAATATCACCATCTTTATATTGCAAAACTATTGCAAGGAATCAAACATATCATATTCAGTGATCTACAAGTTTTATGTAGGATTTTATGACTAACCATGTGAATGACCAGTTCATCTCTCTAAATAGATATAAGTGAAGCACGAGAGTTTAATTCTTTCTACAAAAGATATGCCCATGCTCTAACAAATATAAGTGAAGCAAAAGAGCATTCTACAAATGGCGGTTATCTATGTAAAGAGAAACAGGCAATCCAAACTTCAAATGATATAAGTGAAGCACATGAAGCATTCTATAAAGCCATACTCAAAAGATTTAAGTGAAGTGCAAAGAGCATTCTATAAATCAACCAAGGACTATCTCATACCAGCATGGTGCATAAAATAAAAATGAAAACTAAAGCAAAAGACGCTCCAAGATTTGCACATATCGCATGATAGAAACGAATCCGAAAACATACCGATATTTGTTGAAGAAAGAGGGGATGCCTTCCGGGGCATCCCCAAGCTTAGATGCTTGAGTCTCCTTGAATATTTACTTGGGGTGCCTTGGGCATCCCCAAGCTTGAGCTCTTCCCTCTCTTCCTTCTTCTTAAGACCTTCTCGATCATCGAACACTTCATCCACACAAAACTTCAACAGAAAACTCGGTAAGATCCGTTAGTATAATAAAGCAAATCACTACTCTAAGTTCTGTTGCAAACCAATTCATATTTTGTTTTTGCATTGTGTATACTGTAATATAACTTCTTCATGGCTTAATCCACTGATATAAATTGATAGTTTCATCAAAACAAGCAAACTATGCATCAAAAACAGAACAGTCTGTAATAATCTGAACATTAACCATACTTATGCTACTTGAAAAATTCTTCAAAAATTAGGAAAAATAAAAAAATTGTATATAAAGAGAGTGCAAAAAGAATCAGAACCATTTGACGTTCCAGTAAAAAAAATTACAAATCGCGACTACAGCCAAAGTTTACATTCCTGCACCGTACAAACCATCAAGCATTGTAAACATCCTAAAGGCAAACCTTAGCACATTATTTTTATAATACAATGGAAATGTACAAGGGGATAATTATTTTCATTGAAAAGTTTCTGTAATCAAGATTCATAAAGTTGCCATGAGCATGAACAAAGTTCAAGGAGCTCTCCCACTTCAACAATGCTTGTCTTTCTCACTTTCACTTTCCTTTTTGAAAAGTTTTGGGTTCCCCTATTTATTTTTGTTGTTTTTAAACTATATGAAAGCACTCAACAGAAATAAACGACTCTCTAAAACTTCCGGGTTGTCTCCCTGGCAGCGCTTTCTTTAAAGCCATTTAAGCTAGGCATATAGTGCTCAAGTAGCGAATCCACCCGGATCCCAAGGTATATCAAAGCCAATTTTAATTAGCAATGATTTGTAATTTAGTAATGAGCACAAAGCAACATATATCATGCAACAACGAAGTCTAACTCTCTTCCTATGCATCGGCATGTCATAAAAGAACAATTCATGCACACAAAGTAAAGGCCAATGCATAGTATAAACAGTTTCTTGCAATTTTATCGTGTTGGAAACATAGAGAGGTGGAGATATAGTTCCTCTCTCATAATAATTGCAAGTAGGATCAGCGAGCACATGCATATTATACTCATTAAAATCATCATGTGCAACGGTAAAAGGCAACCTATCAATATAATCCTTAATAAAAGCAAACTTCTCTGATATAGTGTAGTTGGGAGAATTCAATAAGATAATAGGACTATCATGCATGGGTGCAATAGCAACAGTTTCATGTTTAACATAAGGAACTATAGCAAGTTCATCTCCATAAGCATAATTCATATTGGCATCTTGGCCACAAGCATAGCAAGCATCATCAAAAAGGGATATTTCAAAAGAATCAAAGGGATCATAACAGTCATCATAGCAATCATCCTTCGGTAAGCACGAAGGGGAATTAAACAATGTATGAGTTGTAGAGGTACTCTCATTAGAAGGTGGGCACGGATGATCAATCCGCTCTTCCTCCTTTTGTTCTTCGCTCTCCTCCTCATCTTTTTCATCCAATGAGCTCATAGTTTCATCAACTTCTTCTTCAATAGATTCATGCAAAATATTAGTCTCTTCTTGGAAAGCGGGGACTTTCTCAATAGGTGCATTAATTTTGTAATTGCATTCATAATTCTCATAACAATATTTGAGGATAGCTAAATTTTTAGGTCTATAAGCAGCATCATCAAAATCTTCAAACTCTTTAAACATAGATTCAATTTCATAAGAACCCATAAAAGCAACAAATTCTTCTATTTGTTCCACATCATAGTAATAATATATACCATTAGCATAAGAAGCTAAGGCTTTATTATCATTAAATTTGCATGAAAACGGAAGGTGTGGAGGCTTCATCCTAGAGCAACAAGTATAATCATAATTCAAGCATAGTTGTCTAGCATACCAATTCAATATATGAATTTGATCCCATAATAGTTTCCCTTTTTGTATCAAGCGATAATCCCTAAAGTATTCACGTTGATCCAAAATTACACCCATTACATAATTGAATGGGTTTTTCTCAGGATTATCAAAGTAGTACATAATATCTGTCACATAACGAGCATCGAGGGTTTTAGGAGGTTCCCCATCTCCATGAGCAGCAAGTACACCTAATTCTTTTGGTATTTCGTGTTCCATATCCATAACTAAAGATAGAGAACAACTAAGAACAGCAAATAAAAATTACTTAGTGATAAAGTAAACAAGCACACACGAAAATATTCACCCCACGCTATGACTCCAAGAACGGCGCCAGAAAAAGGTCTTGATAACTCACAAGTATAGGGGATCAATTGTAGCCTCTTTCGATAAGTAAGAGTGTCGATCCCAACGAGGAGCTAAAGGTAGAACAAATATTCCCTCAAGTTCTATCGACCACCGATACAACTCTACGCACGCTTGACGTTCGCTTTACATAGAAGAAGTATGAAACTAGAAGTACTTTGTAGCTGTTTTTGGATAAGCTTGCTAGAAAGTAAAGAGCGAGTAAATAAAAGCTAGGGGCTGTTTAAATAAATAAACAACTAAATTATTTTAGTAGAGAGCTTTTTGTTACGAGAAATTTATTTGTCCCTAGGCAATCGATAACTAGACCGGTAATCATTATTGCAATTTTATTTGAGGGAGAGGCATAAGCTAATATACTTTCTTTACTTGGATCATATGCACTTATGATTGGAACTCTAGCAAGCATCCGCAACTACTAAAGATCATTAAGGTGAAACCCAACCATAGCATTAAAGCATCAAGTCCCCTTTATCCACGCAAACAACCTACTTACTCGGGTATGTGCTTCTGTTCACTCACGCCACCCACTATAAGCAAATCATGAACATATTGCAAACCCTACAGCGGGGATCCCTCACGCTTGCGCGACATGGAGAGCACCATAGGACAACACCAATAATAAAACATGCAACTCAAACCAATCTTGATCATCAAAATAACCCATAGGACAAAACAGATCTACTCAAACATCATAAGATAGCCATACATCATTGGGAAATAATATATAGCGTTGAGCACCATGTTTAAGTAGAGATTACAGCGGGTAAGAGAGAGGTTACACCGCTGCATCGATGGGGGAAGATTTGGTGATGATGGCGGTGAAGTTGTTGGTGAAGATTGCGGTGATGATGATGGCCACGGCAACGTTCCGGCGCCACCGGAAGAGAAGGGGAGAGGGGTCCCCTTCGTCTTCTTCTTCCTTGACCTACTCCCAAGATGGGAGAAGGGTTTACCCTCTGGTCCTTGGCCTCCATGGCATGGCAGGGGCGAGAGCCCCTCCAAGATTTGATCTATCTCTCTGTTTCTCTCTGTTTCTGCGTTCTATTCTGTTGCCCTTTCACCGTTTCGTATATATATGGAGATCTGTAACTTCGATTGGACTGAAACCTTCGCCGTGATTTTTTACCAAAAAATAGCTTTCTTGCGGCCGAAGAAGGGCGTCAACCGCCTTACTGGTGGCCCACGAGGGTCAGGGGCGCGCCCTGGGGGGGGGGGGGTAGGGCGTGCCCCGCTACCTCGTGCCCACCTCGGACACCATTTCGCGTTGATCTTTCTCCCAAATTTTCCAAATATTCCAAAAATAAGCTCCGTCCGTTTTTATCCCGTTTGGACTCTGTTTGATATGGATATTTTGCGAAACCAAAAACATGCAATGACGAGGAACTGCACTGGTCACTGGATCAATATGTTAGTCCCAAAAATAGTATAAAAAGTTGCCAAAAAGTATATGAAAGTTGAATAATATTGGCATGGAACAATCAAAAATTATAGATACGACAGAGACGAATCAGTGGGGATCGCTCGGCTCTTGAGGAGGCGGACCAGAGGTGTGGATAGGATCTGACAGGTGGGTCTTTATTTAACTTAGTCAATGCCGTTTGTGTTGACCAATGTGGAACTGACTAGTGGGTCCGGCATGTCAGAAATCGGATTAATTCGTCTCAAACCGGTCATCCGTATTTATTGAGAAAATTAGTAAGAAAATGGGTAGATTTTTGGGGCACCAAAGAAATGTGGTAGCAAATCTGAAATTAAACTTAGAATGTGGTCTTTTTTTGCAGTTCACTCGAAGGAGAGCGGCGTACACGATGACCATGGCGACATCAGCGTGGGAGGGGCACTTGAGGCGAGAGAGGACCTTGGAGGCCTTAAGGGCCTACGCTGGGGTGAGGTGGCAAGAAGTGAGGTAGTTTTTCATGGCAAGTGCATGGGGGCAAGGCTAGCTGATGCGGCCACAACGGCGGCGAATCGGGTATTGGGAAACATCAGTGAATGTGTTTCTGGGATCCAGCTTGCCTGCTTCCTTCCCATGCTTCCACTCGTGCTCCCATTTCATCCTACGACTGTCTTTTGCCCTTTTTTCTTTCTAATATAATCATCTTCCCCCTGATTTTAAGGGGGTGGGGCCGGGCCTTATTTCCAATCAAATCAAGCCACGTATGCGGGAGCATGGACGGGCGCACGCGCGGGGAGCAGGCAAGTCTCGTCCGTGTTTCTGGAGAAGAAGCCTAACTGGCGGCGCTAGCTAGAGTCAAAATGTCGTTTTTTTTTGACATGAGAATCAAAATATCTGACAGGGAGAGCCAAGAGATAGCGGCCATCGTCATGCTTCTTAAATTCTTGTACTCCGTGATGTACAAGAATTGGAAAGATAACATTTCAGAAGATATTCTAAAATTAAATGCCGTAATTCCAAACACATTCTCTGGCAGTCTGGCTTGTCCATTTTATCTAAAACACTACTAAAAACTTTCTTCAAAAAAACATAGACAAAAAATGTTATAACCAATGAAAAAGCATATAACATTTCAAGAGATATTCTAAAATGACAGTAAAACGACCCTGCAAAATAAAGATATTCTAAAATGAAATTCCGTAATTCCAAACACATTCTCTGGCAGTCTGGTTTGTCCATTTTATCTAAAAAACTACTAAAAACTTTCTTTAAAGAAACAAACATAAACAAAAAAATGTTATAACCAACAGAAAAACATATTACAAATGGCCATAGCATGCTTTGCCTTTCAATGTTATATTTTATTTTAAACTCTATGAGAGCATCTATAACCGAACCCTCAAATCCTCCGAAAAAAGTCTGTTGGAAAGCCCGATCACCATCCATCTGGACCAAAAAATGTCACCTAAGCGGACCCCGAAAGCCACCCACACGTTCGGGCTATTTAGCACCCCTCAAACTCGACCCATATGTTGGGCGAATATGAAGACGCGCGGAAGCGTTCGCCACGTCAGATCCGACAGGCCAAATCCATCCCAAATCTCTCTAAATCCTCACCAACCTAGCCCAAGATGCCCTCTGTCGGTGTCAAAATCAGCAGATCTCGGGTAGGGGGCCCCGAACTATGCGTCTAAGGATCGAAGGTAACATGAGAGAGGGACACGATGTTTACCCAGGTTCGGGCTCTCTTGATAGAGGTAATACCCTACTTCCTGCTAGATTATCTTGGATGAATATGGGATATACAAGAGTTGATCTACCTCGAGATCATAATGGCTAAACCCTAGATGTCTAGCCTGTATGATTGTGATTCTCCTTTACGGACTAACCCTCTGGTTTATATAGACATCAGAGGGGCCTAGGGTTGTACAGAGTCGGTTTACAGAGGAAGGAATCTTCATATCCGAGCACCAAACTTGCCTTCCATGCAAAGGAGAGTCCCACCCGGACACAGGAGGAAGTCTTCTGTCTTGTATCTATATGGCCCATCAGTCCAACCCACGTCACATAGCCCGGATGCCCGAGGACCCCTTAATCCAGGACTCCCTCAGTAGCCCCTGAACCAGGCTTCAATGACTACGTGTCCGGCGTGCAGATTGTCTTCGGCATTGCAAGGCGGGTTCCTCCTCCGAATACTTCAAAGTAATCCTCGAACACAGAAAACGTGTCCGGCTCTGCGAAACAGACACCACACACAGCCACAACAGGGTATAATATTTAGCAAGTCCCATCTACTGACAACTTTTGTGGCGATACGTTACGTACCTTGCCCGGTTATTATTTCGAACCGTCTTTCATCCTCTCGCTCCATGTTACAAGACACGATCTTTATTGGCACATCTTGTCAAAGCAGAGATCGTGCCCCATTATCACGGGATTCTTATCAATATGGGCGTGGGTAATCCAACCGTGTCATTTGCACGATCCCTTGAGAATAGGTGAGCTTTAAGGCCAGTGAGGAGGCGTTCGATATTCATCGCCTTTATAAAGGGGTACAGACCCATCTTTCTCCCCCATGCCTACCTCTTCCTCAGCCTTTCCAGCCTCAAGCTCAGCGCCCAGGTCTCGATTTCTTTCATTGCTACCAAGCCTTCTAGTTATGTCCGAATCCAGCTCCCAAGGCAGGTGGGCGGCCTCCTCGGTCACTGAGGAAGATATCGCGAAGCTCCGGGAGGCGAGGTACCTGACTGCGGGTTATCCCCCACAGGCTCCCTGCCAAGGGGCAGGTTATCCCTACACAAAAATCCGGCGAGAGGGTTGTATTCATCTCTCACTTCCTCCGCGGGCTAGGGTTCGCTCTCCACCCCTTCGTTCGTGGCCTTATGTTCTATTATGGGCTAGATCTTCACGATCTAGCTCCGACTCCTTTCTTCACATCTCGGCATTTATCATCATGTGTGAGGCTTTTCTCCACATCCCCCACACTTCGCCTATGGCTCAAGACCTTCAATGTGAAGTCAAGATAGTCGGCCAGGGAAGCGGTAGTCTTGGCGGTGCTATGGTGAGCAAGCTCGCCAATACTATCTGGCCAAAAGGCACCTTCACGGAAATCTCCAACTTATGGCACGGGAGTGGTTCTATATCACCGAACCCCGCGGTACCAAATGGGCAGCCACGCCTGCATTCTGATCTGGCCCTCCATTGCGTCTCGCATCGTGGATTAATAAGGGTCTAGACTGGGGATGAACTGACGAAGTGCAGATGCTGCAAAATCGTATCCAGAGCATCCTCAAAAAGGACACCGACCTCATTAACGTGATCCAGGTGATGCTAGTCCGCCGGATCCTCCCGTGCCAGCAACGACCTCTTCGAATGTGGGAGTTCAATCCGAAAGGACCGCGGGCCCTTCAGCAATTCTTTAGCGCAACGCACAGAGGGATGTGGAAACTATTCTTCAAGACTCGAAAGCAGTGGCCGGACACATCCGAGGACATCAGCCTCGACTGCAACCATCCGGATACCTCGGTAAGCACCCAACTTTTGAACGCAACTCGGTTGATTATCCCATAGCGATGTACTGAGAAACCTATCTTCGACCAGGGCTGGATAAAGAAGGCGGAACAAATTAGGTGTTCAGCTCCACTTCCCGAAGACTCAGCTGATCCTGTGTTAATGAGGATGCTGGCCCCGGTGCTGTATCAAATGCCGCCGAAGGAGAACAAGAAGAAGAACAAAAGGGCTGAAGGTGGCCTCCGCTCTAAAGGTATACTGGACGCTATGTCTGTGGAGACTGAAGCTCCCTCTTCTGAAGATGAAGACGAAGGGGAAGAAGAAGGTGATATCCCTTCTCCCCACGGGAAGAAAAGGACTGCCTCCGAAGACTTGGAGGTGGAGGCACCCAAGAGAGGGAAGATATCCCTGTCAGATGGTTCGGGTTCGGAAGCCGATGTTGGCGCAAAGCACCTCTCTAGGGGCAAGCCCCTTGCCGAATCGTAAGTGAACAAGGATGCTCTAGACATGTCCCGTTCTTTTCGGGTTGCAAGGGTAACATATAAACTATATGTTTGCAGTCCGGCCCGCTATCTACCTCAACAGTCCTCCTCATCGGGGGACTTGCCTCCGGAGATGATGGAAAGTGAGATGCCTCCACAAGCTTCCTCGCCCCTAAGGGCAGACGACTTCGAGCTATCGTCCCGGAGGATCTCCCCTGACCATCCAGCGGCGCGGGGGACAATGAAGACAACGCCCGAGGGTGATACTTCGATTGTCAAGGGTCCAGGGGAGGAAGCCCCCACGGGGACCAACAATGTGGGCCCCGAACTATCCAGTTTACAGCCGAAGATGAATCTAGGGTCGAGTAAGAGTACCCCTTTGAAGTGAATCCGTATTCCCGCAGCAGCCTCCAGGAATCCGGAGGTGCCGGATACTCTGATGGGCACATTGCAAAGTGCGTCCATCTCAGAGGAACATCGTACCTTAATGGGTACGGTAGTTGAGAGGATTTTGTCCATGAGAAGCGGATTGAATGAAGCCTTCACGGGTGTCAGTGTCAAAACCGGCGGATCTCGGGTAGGGGGTCCCGAACTGTGCATCTAAGGTCGATGGTAACAGGAGACTGGGGACACGATGTTTACCCAGGTTCGGGCCCTCTCGATGGGGGTAATACCCTACTTGCTGCTTGATCGATCTTGATGAATATGAGGATTACAAGAGTTGATCTACCACGAGATCTAATGGCTAAACCCTAGATGTCTAGCCTGTATGATTGTGATTCTCCTCTACGGACTAACCCTCCGGTTTATATAGACATCAGAGGGGCCTAGGGTTGTACAGAGTCGGTTTACAGAGGAAGGAATCTTCATATCCGAACACCAAGCTTGCCTTCCATGCAAAGAAGAGTCCCATCCGGACACGGGAGAAAGTCTTCTGTCTTGTATCTTTATGGCCCATTAGTCCAGCCCACGTCACATAGCCCGGAGGCCCGAGGTCCCCTTAATCCAAGACTCCCTCAGTAGCCCCTGAACCAGGCTTCAATGACGATGTGTCCGGCGCGCAGATTGTCTTCGGCATTGCAAGGCGGGTTCCTCCTCCGAATACTCCAAAGAAGCCTTCGAACACAGAAAACATGTCCGGCTCTGCAAAACAAGTACCACACACAACCGCGGAGAGTATAATATTTCACGAGTCCCATCTACTGACAACTTTTGTAGCGAGACATTACGTCCCTGCCCGATCATTATTTCAAACCGTTTTTAGCCTCCTGCTCCATGTTTCGAGATGCGGTTTTCATTGACACGTCTTGTCGAAGCAGAGATCGTGTCCCCTTATTACGGGTTTCTCATCAATACGGGCGTGGTTAATCCAACCGCGCCGTCTGCATGGCCCTTGGGGAATAAGCAAGTTTTAAGGCGAATGGGGAGGCGCCTGATATTCACTGCCTTTATAAAGAGATAAGGATTCACCCTTCCACCCATTCTCGAGCTCCAGCGCCCAAGCTTCCATCCTTTCCGCCTCAAGAAAGCACTCCGACCATGTCCGGATCTGGAGCGCAGGGCAAGTGGATGGCCTCCTCCGTCACGGAGAAGGACATCACGAAGCTCCAGGAGGCGGGGTACTTGGCCCAGGAAATCGACCACCGGTTTCCGGCCAAGGGGCAGACCGTCCCCACCCCGGAGCCCCATGGGAGGGTGGTATTCATCCCCACTTCGTTCGCGGGTTGGGATTTCCTCTCCACCCATTCGTCCGTAGACTCATGTTCTACTACAGGCTAGATTTCCATGATCTGGCCCCAAAATCCTTCCTCAACATCTCAACATTCATTGTCGTGTGTGAGACCTTCCTCCGCATCCCACCCCACTTTGGATTGTGGCTAAAGATCTTTAATGTGAAGCCGAAGGTGGTGGGTGGTCAACACGCAGAGTGTGGAGGCGCTATGGTGAGCAAGTTGTCCAACGTTTCATGGCCCAAAGGTACCTTCGTGGAGACTGTCAAAGGGTGGCAACAACAGTGGTTCTACGTCACAGAGCCCCGGCCCGTGACATCACCTGGGCCGCGGCTCCCGAATTTAAGTCCGGGCCCCCGATGCGGCTCACCTCCTGCCTAGAGAAGGGCCTGGACTGGGCTTCGTCAGATGAGCTGACAGCGCTGCAGACACGCATCAAGAGCATGGTGGACAAGAACATCAAGCTTGTCAGCGTGGTTCAAGTGATGCTTTTCCGCCGGATCCTTCCCTGCCAAAGTCGGACTTGCCATTTGTGGGAGATCGATCCAACCAAGCACCAGACCTTGCAACAGTTCTTCGGTGCTACACACGAAGGCATCTGGAAGGTGCTTTTTAAGGCCAATGAGACGTGGCCGAAGACGACCGAGGACCGTGGGTACAACCTGACCCATCCCGCCAGTCCGGTAAGTTTTTCGTATTTCAAGGTGTATCCTTCACCCGTACTTTCAAGGAAGGCGTCTGAGCTTTCCCTTTTTGTCTTTTCAAGGCTGGACAGAGAAGGCGGAGCGGATCCAGTATCCGGCTCCGCTGCCTGAAAATCTAGCAATCCCACTTCTGACGAAGATGTCGGTCCCGGCGCTGGAGAAGAAGGCCAAGAAGAAGGGCCAGGCGAGAAGAGGCGGCCTTCGCCGCAAAGGCACTTCGGACGTGATGTCCGGAGACGCTGAAACCCACTCCGCCGCCGAGGACGATGACGAGGAGGAGGAAAGCAACTCTCCCCCAAGGGGGAGGAAGAAAAGGGCGGCCTCCACGGATCTGGAGGCAGAGGCGTCCAAGAAGGGAAGGGTCTTTGTCGGTGTCAAAACCGGCGGATCTTGGGTAGGGGGTCCCGAACTGTGCGTCTAGGATCGATGGTAACAGGAGATGGGGGACACAATGTTTACCCAGGTTCGGGCCCTCTCTATGGAGGTAATACCCTACTTCCTGCTTGATTGATCTTGATGAATATGAGTATTACAAGAGTTGATCTACCACGAGATCGTAATGGCTAAACCCTAGAAGTCTAGCCTGTATGACTATGGTAATGAATGTCCTCGATTCGGACTAAGCCCTTCGGTTTATATAGACACCAGAGGGATCTAGGGTTACATAAAGTCGGTTACAGAGAAAGGAAATCTTCATATTTGGTCGCGAATCTTGCCAAGGAGAGTCATATCCGGACACGGGTAGACTCTTCGGTCTTCGTGTCTTCGCAGCCCATCAGTCCGGCCCATGGCTAACAGGCCGGACGCCCGAGGACCCCTTAGTCCAGGACTCCCTCAGTAGCCCCTGAACCAGGCTTTAATGACAAGGTGTCCGGCGTGAAAATTTTCTTCGGCATTGCAAGGCGGGTTCCCTTTCCCGAATACTCCAAGATAGTCTTCGGTCGTGAAGAATATATCCGGACCTGTAACACAAACACTACACATAGCCGCATAGAGTATAATATTCCACAAGTCTATTCTGCTGACAACCTTTTTGTAATGTGACATCACATCCACCCGGTCATTATTTCAAACCGTTTTCGTCTGCCTTTCCGCGTTTCGAGATGCGGTTTCCATTGGCACATCTTGTCAACACTACAAAAAAAAGACACATCCCTGACATTTTGGGCCGAACGAAATTTTTTTTGTCATACATATGACACTTCTATGACGATAATTGTGACAAAACCCGGTATCATCATAGATGTGGTGGGCTCCTACTTCTATGACAAAAAATCATGACGGAAAATGGGCTTTGCGTCCTGGGCGGGGCGGAGACGCAGCTGCATGACATTCTTTGGGCCGTCCATGACGGAAAAAATCGTGGTAGAAGCGAGGGGGAGGAAAATTTCGGGAGATGCGATTCTGATGGGAGGTCGGGGCGGCGATGCGCATTTCTCTCATACACGTCTGCTGCAGTGTGTGAGGCGTTAGCTCTAATCAACCCGAGTGAGGCGTTGGGCTCTAATCGAACCCGGCGATTGCAGTAGGGCTACGCGTTACTGAACCCGAGCGATCGATCGATGGCTGTTAACTGAACCCGATCGAGCGATTCCTTCGCTACTGCTGCTAACTGAAGCCGATCGATTGGATGAACAGTGAGTGTTGCGGGGGCTTTGGATGAACAGTGAGCGGTGGCGTTGCCTCTGGATGAACAGGACCCCGTGGTGTGGAGGGCTGGATGAACAGTAGACGGTGGAGGGGTGGCCGTGGAGGAGTGGTTGAACAGGACCCCGTGGTGTGGAGGGCTGGATGAACAGTAGACGGTGGAGGGGTGGTTGAACAAGAGGCTGGTGGAGTAAGCGCGGTGGAGGCTGGATGAACAGGAGCCCGTGGAGGCTGGAGGAGGTCGACGGTAGCCCGTGGAGGCTGGAGGAGGTCGACGGTGGAGATGAACAGATCCCGTGGAGTTCCTTTTGCGGTACGCCACACCTCCCCTGATCAACAGGACCCCGTTTCGACCGTAGGAGGTCCGTTTAAATCCGTTTTGATCGCCACACCCCTCCTGATCAATAGGACCCCCGTTTCGACCGTAGGAGGTCCGTTTCCTCTGTTTTGCGGTACGCCACACCCCTCCCGATCAACAGGACCCCCATTTCGACCGTAGGAGGTCCGTTTCCTCCGTTTTGCGGTACACCACACCCCTCCCGATCAACAGGACCCCGTTCCGAACGTAGGAGGTCCGTTTCCTCCGTTGTGCGGTACGCCAGGCCTCGTTTCCATCGCCTGTTCCGTCCAAGCCGGTTGGCTCCCACGTGTTCCGTTGCCTCCCGATGAACACGACGCATTTCGTTGCCTCCTGATGAACACGACGCATTCCGTTGGCTCCCCATGAACACGACGACGACGCTGTTTCTCCGTTCCGACCCAGCCATGTACACGAGCCCTGGCCATACGTATGCGCGAGTAGGCGTTCGAGACCCTGCCCATATGTACGTACGTGGTCGTATTTTCTTTCTTGCACCCTCGCCGCTATACGTACGTGTACATGCTACGTGCACGCCTCTACTACGACATGTGCGCACCTCTACAACGACCAGTATGTACGTACACATTCCCGACCAGAATGACAACGCTACGTACGCTTCGACTAGGTGGGTCCCGACTGTCAGGCAGTTCCTTGCCTGCGAAGATGTAGCTGGTGGGTCCCAGCAGTCAGGGGGGCGAATAGTTTTTTTAACCCGGACGCACTTCCTTGCGTGCGAAGATGTAGCTGGTGGGTCCCAACAGTCAGGGGGAAACGTTTTTTCATGAAATATGGTGGCCCGTCCGGTGGGTCCCCGCTGTCAGGTGGAGGAATAATTATTTTGCGCATAATAAGGAGGCACTTCCTTGCTGCGGCCGTGGACCCGGTATCGGCCTCTCCACGTCTGATCCATGTCCGATGGAAGCCGTTCCTTGACCACGTTGACCACGCCGCGCCGAGAGCACCAGGCGATGGACGACGGCGAGGCCTAGGAAGGGACGACGCAGAGCCGGGAAGACGCGGTAGTGGATGCCCACGCCAGAGGAGTACGAGGGTTCACCGTTCGCTCGGTGTGAGGCTGCGTCGCCGCCAGAATAACATGGGGTGTGGGTGAGTAGAGGGATGGCCTGCCAGCGGTGGGAGTAGTAGGGGCGGTGAGGCCTCCGTCGCATCGTAGCCGGGCCACGGGAGGCAGGAGCACGAGGCACGACCGGGCGCTGGTTTGGGCGGCCGAGCAAGAAGACCAGAGGTTGAAGAAGCACTACAGCCGTTGGATGGAAATCGTCACGTCCTTTGGAGCTAGAATCGTGCATATATTGACTAAGTTGACCAAGCCCTCCGTCCCCGTCAACTTAGTAGGCCCACAAGTCAGCCTGCCACTATACTGGGTCCCAGCTAACAGGGGGAGTATTCATTTTTTTGTGCGTAATAAGGAGGCACTTCCTTGTGTGCGAAGATATAGCTGGTGGGTCCGAGCTGTCAGCGGTGGTAACGTTTTTTTTCATGAAATACAGAGGCCCTTTCGGTGGGTCCCTGTTCTCAGGTGGAGGAATCATTATTTTGCACGTAATAAGGAGGCATTTCCTTGTGTGCGGCCGTGGACCCAGCTGTCGGCCTCTCCACGTACAGTCCACTTCAGATGCATGTCGGTCGTTGACCATGTTGACCAGGCCGCGCCGAGAGCACCAGGGCGGTGGACGACGGCGAGGCCTAGGAAGGGAACGACACGGAGGCAGGGAAGACTCGGCAGTTGTTTCCCACACGGAGGGAACGTTTTTTTCGCGAAATACAGAAGCCCTTCCCACGTACAGTGCACGTACAGTGCGTAATAAGGGGGAACTTTCCTTGCGTGCGACCATGGACCTTGTGGGTCCCAGCCGTCAGGCTCTCCACGTAAAGTCCTCTTCCGATGACTCTCGTATGTTGACCACGCCGCGCCGAGCGCACCGAGGCGGTGGACGACGGCGAGGCCCCTGACTGGAACGACCCGGAGATGGGGAAGACGCGGCAGTGGAGTCGCAGACGGAGAGGAGTGGGAAACTTGACTGTTTCAGGTGTGGGGTGGGCCTACACTCGGCAGAGAATAATTGGAGGTGCGGAGTGGAGGGATGGCCTCGCTGTTAGCGGGGTAGCGTTTCGCTGAGGAGTGCAAAACAACACCGCTGGACACTGAAGGCTGGAGCAGGCGGTTCCTGTCGGAGTAATTGACCACGGGTAGCCCAGCCGGCTCCCCCTGGGACTTCTGAAAAAATTACAAGCCGATCAAGCCATCCAACATCCAAGACGCTGGGCCGTCTTCCACCGGCCGGCTGTCACTCAGGCCGGCTGTCAGGAGGCGGCCCGGCCCCAAGACCTACAGGCAGAAGGCCACAAGAGGGCCGGCTTCCAAGGAGCCGGCTACCAGAGGGCCGACTCCACGTAGCCGGCCATGCAAAGGCCGACTCCAAGAAGCCGGCCACCCCGCAGGCGGCCAAGGCCGCACTCTCAGAATCTGCACCCACATAATGGTGATGAGACAGGGCGTGGCTACAGTAAAGCCTGCCACCCCTGCATCCCGGAGCTGGCGTGGCTCTGATCAGCCCGTCTGGCGGCCATCACCCGTCCGGCATGCACTGTTGCCATGTTGACCATGACATCACCCACGACAGTCAAGTCAAGATTACTACCAGCGGCGGGCCCCTCCGGTCAGAGAGATGCCCGAGGGCGGCTCAGCCTCCCCAAGTCGGCCTGAGATATGGCCGGCCTCCCCTGGCCGGCTTGTTCCCTCCCTCGAAGGAAGCGCCTCATTAAGGAGACCAGACGAGGTGAGGCTACAATGATCGCCGCCAAGGTGGCGGCACTGTAGCCATGCTTACCTCGACAAAGCCCTCGTCATCAAGATTGAGGCAACAGTAACCAGCCCCCGACAAGGCCCTCAACGGTGGGGCCAGCCTGTCGACCAAGAAGCCGGCAGCCGGCGGGACCCACCAGTCGGCGGGCCCCAGCGGCCGGCGGAGAAGCCGGCGAGCGCAGACACTGACGGCTAGGGCCCGCGCCCAGCCGGATTACCATTGTACCCCTAGGGGGTAGGCCTATATAAACCCCCCAGGGCACCCATGCAAAGGGTTGATCTCTTAGAGTATTAGACGCCACATAGAGGGAAGAGGAGAGCTAGTTGTGCCCTTCTTCTTCCTCTCACCGAACAGCTCAAGGAGCCTCTTGTAGCAACTTGTTCATTCAGTGATCATGCGGAGACCCCGCAGAGCAGCAGTAGGGGTGTTATCTCTGTGGAGAGCCCCGAAGCTGGGTAAGATTCGCCGGCGTGCATGTCTTCGCCTCATCCCGTTTCCAGGCACCGGCGACGTCTTATTGGCTCCCACTATGATTAGCCACCCGTTGGCATATGTCGCACCTACCACCCGACATTTGGCGCCCACCATGGGGCCAGGTGCACCGTCGTCCAGAGACCTGTTCTGGACGGGAACCCTCTTCCTCCCCGCGAGCGTAGCCAGCCCAGACGCCCGATGGCGCTTGCCCCGACAAGGTCAAGGCGTCAGACGTCAAGGCGAGCTGCCTCGCCGACCTCCTTGGCGAGGCTCACATCTCCGACGAGCCCGCATCCGACGCGGGCACAGGCTGCCTCGAGAGCCACCTTGTCAGCCTCCTCGACCAACTCCACGTCTCCAGCGAGCCCGCTGTGGATTTGGAGTCGGTTGGCTCCACTGACCCGATGCTTGTCGACTCCGACACAACATCGCTCAACGCTTTCCCCACCAACGTCGTGGTCTTCAACGACCCGCCCCCCCCCCCAAGCCGACAGCTGCGGCAGCACCATCACCGAGGTACTGGTCATCAGTCACGGCGGCCCCTCTGGCGAGAACGCCCACGACGCCCTGCAAGCGGCGCCGCACGACCTGTGCGTCCCTCTCCCGGCTGACGCCGACGCCGAGGCACCGGAGGCGCTACCGCCTCCACGCGGAGGGTCGGAGGATAGCCTCCATGAGATGCCTCACCGAGGCCCACCAGCGCGAAGTCGACCGCGCCGCCTTCGGCACGCCGCCTCCCGAAGGGCCAAGCCGAATCGTCATTGTCAAGAAACGTGGTGTAACGCCCTCGATGCGGCTATATCTCCCACGTGTCGAAGCACGACTTAGAGGCATAACCGCATTGAAAGCAATGTTGCAAGTGAGGTAATCTTCACACAAACCATGTAATACATAAGGGAAAGAGATACATAGTTGGCTTACAATCGCCACTTCACACAATACATGAGTAAAGCATTACATCATACAGATACAATCAAGGTCCGACTACGGAACCAAAATAAAAGAAGACTACCGCAAATGCTACACAGATCCCCGATCGTCCCAACTGGGCTCCACTCTTGATCAATCAAACAAAACAACACAATGAACAAGGTCGTCATCGAGCTCCTCCTTGAGCTCGGATGCGTCACCTGCACGGTTTCATCGGCACCTGCAAACTGGTTTTGGAAGAATCTATGAGTCACAGGGACTCAGCAATCTCACACCCGCGAGATCAAGACTATTTAAGCTTATGGGTAGGAGAAGGTAGTGAGGTGGAGCTGCAGCAAGCGACTAGCATATCTGGTGGCTACATTCGCAAAAGAGAGCGAGAAGAGAAAGCAAAAGCACGGTCGAACAACCATGATCAAGAAGTGATCCTAGAACAACCTACGTCAAACATAACTCCAACACCGTGTTCACTTCCCGGACTCCGCCGAGAAGAGACCATCACGGTTACACGCCGTTGGTGTATTTTAATTAAGGTCAACTTCGGGTTTTCTACAACCGGACATTAACAAATTCCCATCTGCCTCATAACAGGGCACGGCTTTCGAAAGATAATACCTCGCAGGGTGTCCTAACTTAGCCCATTATAAGCTCTCACGGTCAACGAAGGATATTCCTTCTACCGAAGACCCGATCGATCTCGAATCCCGGACTACAAGACATTTCGACAAAGAATAAAACAAGACCAGCAAAGCCGCTGAATGTGCCGACAAATCCCGATAGGAGCTGCACATATCTCGTTCTCGTGGCACACCCGGATGAGCACGACGCAAGAACCGACGATACCCCAAGTTGCCTCGGGCGGCATCGCAAGTGGCTCTAATTTGGACCCGCACTCGGAGGAGCACCGCCCCGGGGTTAAAATAAAGATGACCCTTGAGTCTGCAGAACCCAAGGGAAAAGGCTTAGGTGGCAAATGGTAAAACCAATGTTGGGCCTTCTTTGGAGGAGTCTTATTCAAAGCGAACTGTCAAGGGGTCCCATAAATCACCCAACCGTAAGGAACGCAAAATCCGGGAACATAATACCGATATGACGGAAACTAGGGCGGCAAGAGTGGAACAAAACACTGCATAAGGCCGAGCCTTCCACCCTTTACCAAGTATATAGATGCATTAATTAAATAAGATATATTGTGATATCCCAACAAGTAAACATGTTCCAACAAGGAACAACATCTCCATGTTCCAACAAGGAACAAACTTCATCTTCACCTGCAACTAACAACGCTATAAGAGGGGTTGAGCAAAGCGGTAACATAGCCAAACAACGGTTTGCTAGGAAAGGATGGTTAGGGGCTTGACATGGCAACATGGGAGGCATGATATAGCAAGTGGTAGGCATCGTAGCATAGGCATAGCAAAAGAGCGAGCATCTAGCAAGCAAAGATAGAAGTGATTTCAAGGGTATGGTCATCTTGCCTGAGATCCCGCAAGGAAGAAGAACGAGTCCATGAAGAAGACAAACGGACGTAGTCGAACGGATCCTCACAACTCCGGAACGGAACCGAAGCTAACGAGAGAAGCAACCCGGAAAGAAGCAAACAACATAGTAAACCAACAAGCACAAACATGGCATGATGCACAACCAAGTATGATGCATGTCCGGTTTAATGATTCAGGGCATGGCAATATGCACAAACAACACTACAAGTTAAGTGGATCTCAATATGCAACGAGTTGCATATTGACGAAACACCACATCAATTATTTAGTTCTCTCTCGGTTATGTACCCAACAATATTAAATGTTATTAAACATGGCAAGGGGTGAAGCATAAGTAAACTAACTATTTAGGCAAGTTTAAATGAGGCCGGAAACAACAAACAACAAGTCTGGAAACTCCTCATATGCATATATTAGGTTTGGTACTGTTCTGTCCTAAACACAATTTTAGAGTTATTAAACAGCAAAATAAAGTGCACCATGTTAAACTAGGCATTTTTCTACCCCATTTACATATAAAGAACATTTAAATCCGAGCTACGGTTATTTAGTTATGAAATAAACCATTTTAACATAACATTTGTGCAAATTATTGCAAACAACAATTTTAAACATTTTTAACAGGGATGAAAGTTGCATATTGTTAAAGAACTTAAACAGCTGAGTAAGATGCATATATGACATGTTTTATTTGGATGCATGGTTATTTAGTTGTATGCAATTCAAAATGATGGCATTTCTGTAAATATGCATGCCCTGGATATATGACAAAATCACAGAATGAAAAAAAAACAACTGCGGGCCGAATGCAACGCACTGTGCAAGGCCCAAAGCGGATCTGACCCGGAATGGATGAGTGTGAGTGAGCAAAATAAAAGGAAACAGAGCAAAAATGGGGCCGGCCGGGACTTGATCCCACGATCTCCTGCGTAGGGGAGCAACACGACCACCGGCCCGACCGAGTGTTTGTGATAAGGAAGGGCATGGCTCTTTTGAACAAGGTGAGGCTCAGCCTTGGAACCGCCATGAACGCACAACAACTTGCGGCGATTTACGACGAGCAAAGCAACGGCCAGTGCAGCGGATCATCGGCGGGGGTGCGGAAATGTGCGAGGGTGCACGCTTGCGAGCGAAGGCTGCTTCCGGGGGTGGCGTGCTTGTAGACACTTGTGCACGAGCAGGAGCTCGTCTCAGACATGGGGAAGGCGACGACCGAAGCCGCGCGGGTGGCGTTCCGCGGCTGCTGCGCGTGCAGCGCTTCGGTCTTGCGTGTGCGAGCGCGAACAGAGAGGGTTGAGCGCGTGCGGGAGTGTGCAGGGGCAGAGAGGTGAGTTCCAGAAACTCAGCCATGGCGGACATGGAGTTGGCGGCTCGAGAAGACAACTACGGCGACGGATTGCGCAAGAGAGGGGCTGGAAGGAGCGTATGCTCACCGAGGGGGGTGCTGCTGGAGTTGTACGAGGTCGTCGGAGACCGAAGACGGCGAGAAGGCGTGCTGATCGGGGCGGCGATGTATTAGCCGGAGGAAGAAGACGATGTAGAGGACGTCGTGGAAGGAGCTACGGGACCGTGTGGATGTGTGCATAGTCGAGGAAGACGACGGCGAGGCACGAGAGGCTCCGGACGAAGAAGACGGCAGCTGCTTGTCGGATCACGCCGGAGAGAAGCTCGGTCTCCTGAAGAAGAGGAAGCAGGGGAGGACGACGACGTCGTGGACGTGGACGACGGCATGGAGGCGATCCAGTTCAACCACCCATCAGAATCGGCCGAGGACGGAGATGGGGTGCAGGAGGACATGTCGAAGACGAGCTTGAGGCCCTCCGGCCGCGAGAACGACGACGGACGTCGGCAGGTTTATCTCCCTGCTCTCGGTGCATCTGATTTGTGGAAGAAGCAGAGGGAAGGGAAAGAGGTGGCGGCGGCGAGAGGGAAAGAGGGGAACCCTAGGGCGCGGGGCTGCGGCTTTATAGGAGGGGCGTGGGCGCCGTGGTAGCCATGGTGGCCATGTGCGTGATCTCTCCCGAGAGTTACTGTGAGAGAAGAAAAATGCCAAGGTGGAAGAAAGGAGGAAGGAGTGAGGATGACATGTGGGTCCGAAGGATTTCACTGGATAGAAAATTACCAAGGGGAAGAGGAGAAAAGGCCAGGCACGGGCTGGGCTAAGGTGGCTGCTGCGTTGTGGCTGGGCTGCACTGCTGCTCTCCCTTTGTCCCTCATTTCTTTTCTTTAATTCTTCAGACAGAATAACAAGAGCAGAAATGCACAGGGACATCTGGAAGGAAGTAGACTGAGGCAGAAATAGATCTGAGATCCTGGATTTGTGAACAATTTGAATAAAATTATTTGGACGTTTTTAGAGATATAAAAATAATTCAAGTTTGAATTAAATTCAAACTTGAGCCATTTTTAAACCCAACCAAAAGATATTCATATGAGCCGAAAATTGGCAGAGAGGGTGTAGGCAATGAGCAGGATTTATAGGAAAAGAATGAACATTTATGGAGGACAGAAAATGGCACTAGCAAAAATGAAAGGAATAAGAAGGAAGAAGGAGGTGTTGATGCATGGGCATGGCTTGAGAGAGAGATATCAAGGGTTGATGCACATCAACATGAAGAATGCAACCCACATGATGAGCATGATGAAATGTAAAATGACAAGGGTACAATGCAACATACCAAGTGAGATGAGCATGGTGCAAGAAGCAAATATATGACAAGGCACTCAACATGATCATGGCATAAACATATAGGAATGAAATATGCAAAACAATTATGATAGTGCAACAAACATAATAAACACATGGCAACAACTAAAATAAATAGAAGGCATCTAGAGCATCGGTCTCGGGGCGTTACAACACTCCACCACTACAAGAGGATCTCGTCCCGAGATCTAGGATGGCACCGGAGAGAAACGGAAGAAGAAAGAGGTAAAACTAAGTTGCTTCTTTGACAAAAGAGTGAAACCAACGAACCTCGAGAGGTTGACAAAATGAAAGAAAGAAAACAACGAAGATGAACAAAGTTGAAAACACTCTGTTAGAAAAGAGGAACATGGGATACGACGAGAACCAAGAGGTTTAGTGGTAAGATAGATATTGACACCACTCCGGTTAAAACAAGATAGAGAAGGGATAAGAATGATATAATCTGGGCAGCACTCCGACTGAAAATGGAAGGATTTGACATGAACTTTAGAAGATGGGATGATACTTGATGAAATCAATAACACACTGCCTCCGGAACTATTGAAAAAATGGCACAAGGGGTAAGAAAGATTTCAGAGAGCTCTCCGGTTGAGGAAGCAGGCAAAACTTGATATGATGAGAGAACTCGAATGAAAACATGATACTCCGGCTAAACGGAGAAGCAAGGAGAAGAACATGATCTTGACAAAACAAGATGATGGGTCGAAGAGAGCAATATCACAATGCCTCCGGAAGAAATGAAAGAATGGAATGGAATGGACGAAGGGAAACAAGATCTTGAAAGGGCACGCTTACAAGAAATGCTAGAACGGAGTTGTTGGATTATCAACAACGAAAGGAACAAGCTTGTTGTGGGCTTATGGAAAACATCTCAAAATTATGAGGTGACAACCGGCCACTAACGGAAACAATTGCTTGCTTGAGATCAACGAAGAGATGAAAACTGCTTTTGCCGAGAGGATAGGAGAAAACTTGGATCATTGATAAGCACCACAATACAACATTCCTTAGGGAAGGCTTTAGGTGAAATCTATACCAAGATAACTCCAATGAAGAGATTGATGGATTTAAAATACCTCGTTCTTGACAACATGTGAATAGAGAAATATGAAGGAAATTGTCAAGAGTGACATAACACCATCTCAAAAGATAAGGTAGAAAGAGTTGCACTTCGGAATGCAAGATAAAGAATACTTGAACTCCTCAAGACAAAACATGTGTTGAACACCATGTTTATTTTAGAGTATAGCCTGGCGGATCTTAACTCCGAGAGAAATCTTGATGAACAATTGAAGAATGAAAAGAATCCTTGACGAAGCACCATGTAGAGCCTCCATGAAGAACTCTGGTAAGAAAAGGATGATAAAAGAAAGAGAAGTTGAAAACACAAGGTGAAGCCTTGCAATGATTTAGATGGATCTTCGTGATGATGAGAGCTTGGAACTCCGGGAAAAGAAAAGATTAAACAATTGAAACCGAGAATTTTGACGATCCTCCGGAATAAGGAATTGAATTTACTAGATGAAACAAGAATAATAATTACATTATGCTCATCCTTCACCAATTAAATTGATGTCAAGCAATGGATTTGGCATACTACTTATTCTCGTAGAAAGGATTAAGATAGATATGGCGCAAACTTGGGAAGGTCTTCAACAAACCACCGGTAGGATTGGAAAGAACGAATGAATCTATATGATAACGAAGGAAGAGAACTCTTGAACAAACCACCGTAATAACTTGAAAACAATTGAAGAAAAGAGAACGAATCGCCGGGAAGAATTAGAAAAGAACGAAGATGCTTGAGAGAATTTAGATACAAGAGAATGAAGAGATCATGAACTGATTAGAGGATATCTGAACGATTCACCGGTAAGATTTGGGGAACGAGAGCTGAAAGCTGAGAACGAATAAACTCGAAATGATGGCCTTCATAGGAATAAAATGGAAAGAACTCATGAAATGCTTCGGGTGAGTGAAAAGAATTCCCACAATCGAAAACAATTATGAGAGGATGGCATCAAACTTGAACTACGCATCTTTGGAAGAACGGTTAAGGATTAGGAGGAACTCTTCTTCGGTCTTCACATGTTGAGAATGACGATGAGAAACATCACCATGAATTATTGAGGCACTCCGGAATGAAAATTAGAAAGGTTGAACCAACGATGAAAAGAATTTGAAAGATCTTAGAGAAAGCCATGACTGAAGAAAATTCATTCTTACGTCAAACTTAGAAAAGAATTTTAGAAGCTCCAGAAAAAATTAGAAGAGTCAGGTAAGATCCTGGGAAAGACCTGTGGGTTAGGGCCCACTCAAAAGAAACACCGTTGAACGATTTAAAAGATAGATTGCGCCGTTAGAATTAAATGGCTTGAATGAGATAGCATCCTCAAAAGAAATTGAGTGAATTGAGAATGGAAACTTGAATCTTCTGAGATATCTTCAACACTCCGGAACAATTGAATAACAAGAACTGAAAGATTATGAGGTGCACCGGTATGGGAAAACATTTGAAACGGGGAGAAGGATATGATCGACAAAGCTTGAATTGATTCCACCGGGGAAAATAAGAGAACAAAGGATGATAAACTTGGAGCTTCCTTTAGCATCTTCATGAGAATCACCGGATAAGAGCATTGAGGAAAAGAATGAAGAGACTTCACATCCATATGATGGATATTTGATTAAGAAATCCGAGTCCTTGAAGAAAAAGGGTGGGAGGGCGGGAAAAACAAAGGCAACTTGGGACGGATGAAACAGACACCGTTGAGAAAAACTGAGGAATGATCTTGCGAATGTTGAAATGATCGGATCCACTTGGAGGGAAGCACACCGGTTGGAAAGGATTGAAAAGACAACGTTGATGAACAAGAAGGATTAGCATCGAGATAGAAATATGAGAACACCGTTTAGAATAAGGTATGGAATCAACACTTGGCATTGAAGCAACTTGAATACCACAAAACGGAACAAAACAAAGGATTTGAAAACTACGAATAAGCCGGAACAAATACATATGATAGAGATTTACCCAATCCCATATCATGCATCCGTCGGAAAGATATTCTAGGAGCTACTTGAATTCCCACTTATATACTCCCGAAACTTTCTCGGTTATGCAATCAGTGTTGGGGATCTGAGGGGACACAAAATATATCACCCAAACTAACAATACCTAGATCCAAATTGTATCCATCCCTCAACACATAACCAAGAAACCTTCGGAAATCGTTTACCTCGACCTTCGAAAAGCATCCGTTATACGAGTTATGGCAATACTCTCGAACTCGCCCCAGTACTGGGTTATCGAGGTTATCTCACCAACAACTGCACAAAAGAGATTTTCGATGTCGGCAAAGCTCAGGTATTCCAGAACTGCAACGATAAAATTGTGACGACAACACCTCGGAGCTCAACTCCCGGGACACCGCCACAACCCCTAAATGTCGAGGCACCAAGAACAATGTTCTCGCCACAAAACCATCGGAACGATTCCAAGATACCAGCGTGATCCTAAAAAAATTTAGTGAAATTTGAGGAGAGGAAACTCAAAACATCTACGTCAGAGACCTCACCAGAGCGGTATTTAAGGGGCTGAGGAGTAAAAGAATCCTACTCTCGATATATATAATCCTAAGACTCAAAACATTTTTTCTAGACTCAACAAAGTCAGCGATTCAATCAAGCTGTGGGGCTCCTATGTCGGGGATGGCTCTGATTACCAACTTGTAACGCCCTCGATGCGGCTATATCTCCCACGTGTCGAAGCACGACTTAGAGGCATAACCGCATTGAAAGCAATGTTGCAAGTGAGGTAATGTTCACACAAACCATGTAATACATAAGGGAAAGAGATACATAGTTGGCTTACAATCGCCACTTCACACAATACATGAGTAAAGCATTACATCATACAGATACAATCAAGGTCCGACTACGGAACCAAAATAAAAGAAGACTACCCCAAATGCTACACAGATCCCCGATCGTCCCAACTGGGCTCCACTACTGATCAACTGAAACAAAACAACACAATGAACAAGGTCGTCATCGAGCTCCTCCTTGAGCTCGGATGCGTCACCTGCACGGTTTCATCGGCACCTGCAAACTGGTTTTGGAAGAATCTATGAGTCACAGGGACTCAGCAATCTCACACCCGCGAGATCAAGACTATTTAAGCTTATGGGTAGGAGAAGGTAGTGAGGTGGAGCTGCAGCAAGCGACTAGCATATCTGGTGGCTACATTCGCAAAAGAGAGTGAGAAGAGAAAGCAAAAGCACGGTCGAACAACTATGATCAAGAAGTGATCCTAGAACAACCTACGTCAAACATAACTCCAACACCGTGTTCACTTCCCGGACTCCGCCGAGAAGAGACCATCACGGTTACACACGCGTTGGTGTATTTTAATTAAGGTCAACTTCGGGTTTTCTACAACCGACATTAACAAATTCCCATCTGCCTCATAACCGCGGGCACGGCTTTGAAAGATAATACCCTGCAGGGGTGTCCCAACTTAGCCCATTATAAGCTCTCACGGTCAACGAAGGATATTCCTTCTACCGAAGACCCGATCAGTCTCGGAATCCCGGACTACAAGACATTTCGACAGCAATAAAACAAGACCAGCAAAGCCGCCCAAATGTGCCGACAAATCCCGATAGGAGCTGCACATATCTCGTTCTCAGGGCACACCGGATGAGCAGTACGTATGGCAACCGACGATACCCCAAGTTGCCTCGGGGCGGCACCGCAAGTGGCTCTAATTTGGACCAAAGCACTGGAGGAGCACTGGCCGGGGTTAAAATAAAGATGACCCTTGAGTCTGCAGAACCCAAGGGAAAAAGACTTAGGTGGCAAATGGTAAAACCAATGTTGGGCCTTCTTTGGAGGAGTCTTATTCAAAGCGAACTGTCAAGGGGGTCCCATAAATCACCCAACCGTGTAAGGAACGCAAAATCCGGGAACATAATACCGATATGACGGAAACTAGGGCGGCAAGAGTGGAACAAAACACCAGGCATAAGGCCGAGCCTTCCACCCTTTACCAAGTATATAGATGCATTAATTAAATAAGATATATTGTGATATCCCAACAAGTAAACATGTTCCAACAAGGAACAACATCTCCATGTTCCAACAAGGAACAAACTTCATCTTCACCGCAACTAACAACGCTATAAGAGGGGTTGAGCAAAGCGGTAACATAGCCAAACAACGGTTTGCTAGGAAAGGATGGTTAGGGGCTTGACATGGCAACATGGGAGGCATGATATAGCAAGTGGTAGGCATCGTAGCATAGGCATAGCAAAAGAGCGAGCATCTAGCAAGCAAAGATAGAAGTGATTTCAAGGGTATGGTCATCTTGCCTGAGATCCCGCAAGGAAGAAGAACGAGTCCATGAAGAAGACAAACGGACGTAGTCGAACGGATCCTCACAACTCCGGAACGGAACCGAAGCTAACGAGAGAAGCAACCCGGAAAGAAGCAAACAACATAGTAAACCAACAAGCACAAACATGGCATGATGCACAACCAAGTATGATGCATGTCCGGTTTAATGATTCATGGCATGGCAATATGCACAAACAACACTACAAGTTAAGTGGAGCTCAATATGCAACGAGTTGCATATTGACGAAACACCACATCAATTATTTAGTTCTCTCTCGGTTATGTACCCAACAATATTAAATGTTATTAAACATGGCAAGGGGTGAAGCATAAGTAAACTAACTATTTAGGCAAGTTTAAATGAGGCCGGAAACAACAAACAACAAGTCCGGAAACTCCTCATATGCATATATTAGGTTTGGTACTGTTCTGTCCTAAACACAATTTTAGAGTTATTAAACAGCAAAATAAAGTGCACCATGTTAAACTAGGCATTTTTCTACCCCATTTACATATAAAGAACATTTAAATCCGAGCTACGGTTATTTAGTTATGAAATAAACCATTTTAACATGACATTTGTGCAAATTATTACAAACAACAATTTTAAACATTTTTAACAGGGATGAAAGTTGCATATTGTTAAAGAACTTAAACAGCTGAGTAAGATGCATATATGACATGTTTTATTTGGATGCATGGTTATTTAGTTGTATGCAATTCAAAATGATGGCATTCCTGTAAATATGCATGCCCTGGATATATGACAAAATCACAGAATGAAAAAAAAAACAACTGCGGGCCGAATGCAACGCACTGTGCAAGGCCCAAAGCGGATCTGACCCGGAATGGATGAGTGTGAGTGAGCAAAATAAAAGGAAACAGAGCAAAAATGGGGCCGGCTGGGAATTGATCCCACGACCTCCTGCGTAGGGGAGCAACACGCTGACCAGCTGGCCTGACTGAGTGTTTGTGATAAGGAAGGGGCATGGCTCTTTTGAACAAGCAGAGGCTCAGCCTTGGAACCGCCATGAACGCACAACAACTTGCCGGCGACGACGACGAGCAAAGCAACGGCTACAGGTGCAGCGGATCATCGGCGGGGGTGCGGAAATGTGCGAGGGTGCGCGCTTGCGAGCGAAGGCTGCTTCCGGGGGTGGCGTGCTTGTAGACACTTGTGCACGAGCAGGAGCTCGTCTCAGACATGGGGAAGGCGACGACCGGCCAGCTGGCGTTCGCGGCTGCTGCGCTGCAGCGCTTCGGTCTTATGCGTGTAGCGCGAATGTAGAGGGTTGAGCGCGCAAGGGAGTGTGCAGGGGCGTAGAGGTGAGTTCCAGAACTCAGCCATGGCGGACATGGAGTTGGCGGCTCGAGAAGACAACTACGGGCGACGGATTGCGCAAGAGAGGGGCCGAAGGAGCGTATGCTCACCGAGGGGGGTGCTGCTGGAGTTGTACGAGGTCGTCGGAGACCGAAGACGGCGAGAAGGCGCGCTGATCGGGGCGGTGATGTATTAGCCGGAGGAAGAAGACGATGTAGAGGACGTCGTGGAAGGAGCTACGGGACCGTGTGGACGTGTGCATAGTCGAGGAAGACGACGGCGAGGCACGAGAGGCTCCGGACGAAGAAGACGGCAGCTGCTTGTCGGATCACGCCGGAGAGAAGCTCGGTCTCCTGAAGAAGAGGAAGCAGGGAGGACGCACGACGCCGTGGACGTGGACGACGGCATGGAGGCGATCCAGTTCAACCACCCATCAGAATCGGCCGAGGACGGAGATGGGGTGCAGGAGGACATGTCGAAGACGAGCTTGAGGCCCTCCGGCCGCGAGAACGACGACGGACGTCGGCAGGTTTATCTCCCTGCTCTCGGTGCATCTGATTTGTGGAAGAAGCAGAGGGAAGGGAAAGAGGTGGCGGCGAGAGGGGAAGAGGGGAACCCTAGGGTGCGGGGAAGCGGCTTTATAGGAGGGGCGCGGGCGCCGTGGTAGCCACGGTGGCTATGTGCGTGATCTCTCCGAGGGTTACCGTGAGAGAAGAAAATGCCAAGGTGGAAGAAAGGAGGAAGGAGTGAGGATGACATGTGGGTCCCAAGGATTTCACCGATAGAAAATTACCAAGGGGAAGAGGAGAAAAGGCCGTGCACGGGCTGGGCTAAGGTGGCTGCTATGCTGTGGCTGGGCTGCACTGCTGTTTCTCCTTTGTCCCTCATTTCTTTTCTTTAATTCTTCGCATGTAATAACAAGAGCAGAAATGCACAGGACATCTCGAAGGAAGTAGACTGAGGCGAGAAATAGATCTGAGATCCTGGATTTATGAACAATTTGAATAAAATTATTTGGACGCTTTTAGAGATATAAAAAATAATTCAAGTTTGAATTAAATTCAAACTTGAGCCATTTTAAACCCAACCAAAAGATATTCATATGAGCCAAAATTGGCGAGAGGGTGTAGGCAATGAGCAGGATTTATAGGAAAAGAATGAACATTTATGGAGGACAGAAAATGGCACTAGCAAAAATGAAAGGAATAAGAAGGAAGAAGGAGGTGTTGATGCATGGGCATGGCTTGAGAGAGAGATATCAAGGGTTGATGCACATCAACATGAAGAATGCAACCCACATGATGAGCATGATGAAATGTAAAATGACAAGGGTACAATGCAACATACCAAGTGAGATGAGCATGGTGCAAGAAGCAAATATATGACAAGGCACTCAACATGATCATGGCATAAACATATAGGAATGAAATATGCAAAACAATTATGATAGTGCAACAAACATAATAAACACATGGCAACAACTAAAATAAATAGAAGGCATCTAGAGCATCGGTCTCGGGGCGTTACACGTGGCACAGTCATCGCCGAAATGCTGGGAGTGGACCGCCCAGTCTACGCCACGCCCCTCGAGAACCTGCGCGCCGCCCAGGCGGCCGTAGAAGAGATGAACGGGTTAGGGGCCGACGAGCTCCCCTACATGGCTAGGCGCATCCAAGAATCGACGGCGGCCGCTGAGCGGCATGAAGACAGCGCCAGAGAGCACGGGCGCGACGCCACGCACGCTGACCGATCAAGGGCAACACTCGCGCACGGGCGAGAAAAGGAGCCGGTTGCCACCGTAGTCAACCCGGATCTCCATCGAGCGCGACGTTAGAAGGCTGCCCTCGAGCCGTGGAGCGGCGAGGCAACCCGCTTCTACCTCGCCTCGGGAAAGATATCCCACCCTGCCGCCACGCATCCGACTCTCGCCGCCGCCGATTGGGCCGCCAAGGAGTCGGCGAACGACGCCCACCGAACGCATCACCGGCGCGATCCCTGGCGTTGGAAGAAGAAGACGATGTCGGGCCGCTTTGCTTCGGCCCCCTCATCCGCGACAAGCCCTTCCTTAAAGGGTTCTTGCTCCCAAGAGACACACCCAAGTATAACGGCTCCGTGAAGCCGGAGGATTGGCTGATCGACTACTCGACCGCACTCTCAAGATAGCTTAACGGCAACAGCGCTGTCGCGGAAATATGTGCCCCTCATGCTTCGTGGCACGGCGCCAACCTGGCTCAACAAATTTCAAGCCGCACAGCATCAACAGCTGGCTAGACTTCACCAAGCCTTCATCCGTAACTTCACCAAAGACCTACAAGCTGGCTCCCAAGCCCAGTGCAGCTCTCCTTGTGCGCATAAGGACCCATCGAGTCAACTTCGCGACTAACTCACGCGCTATAATGAGCTCCGCAACTCCCCGCGAGGGGGTGCACGAGGTTCAAGCCATAGAGTACTTCACCGCTGCGCCGGAAGGCACCTCCTCAAGCACAAGCTTCTTCTGCGATGAGCCGACTACCTCGACGAAGCTACTAGTCATAGCCGGCTAAGCACGCCATCGCCGACTCTCGATGAAGACCGAGCTCCGAGTAGACGCCTCCAGGAAGGTACTCAACCCAGCTCCCAAAACGCCGGCTAGCGACTCTAGCCGACGCCCGTACCAGAACGACAACAAGCGCATAGGCCCGATGCCGCCTCCAGCCAGTCGGTAGGTGGCCACCGTTGAAGACGAGCAACCCGAGGGGCGGCCTGCGCCCAAGAAGCCGAAGGGCGGCAGGCCGGCTTGGCAGCCGGCTTTCTCCTACGAGTAAGCCCTCGATGCCCCATGCAAGTTCCACAGCCGGGCGCCGGTTGCCCAACCATAATGCACCCGGAAATGCCACTGGCTCACTCGGATCACCAAAGGCGAAGGGCTGGTGCCGCCTCCGCCAGCTGGACGGCCGCCTCCGGCTCCCCAACAGCCGGCCGCTCGACCAGCTGTCGGGACCGTCCAAGATGAGTTCCCCAACGAGCACGCCGCCACGCTGCCTTTCACAAGCCAGCCCAAGACCGGCAGCCGGGCGCCGACAAAGACCAAGAAGTCAACGCGGTCGCCTCCAACAACCCCGAGTACATGCACCGGTCGAGAGGCCTATCACTGAGCCGGGCCGACCACCTGCAGGTGATGCCGCCCCTGCTCTTATGCATTGGTTTTGGAGGCAACCCTAGCAACGGACAGGCTTGTTGCCCGATTCTCCCGCGTACTAATAGACGGTGGGAGCAACATCAACATCCTGTACCGAGACACCATAGTTTTAGACACCACGTAGAGGGAAGAGGAGAGCAAGTCGTGCCCTTCTTCTTCCTCACCCAGAAGAGGAGAGCAGAGCAGCAGTAGGGGTGTTATCTCCACGGAGAGCCCTGAAGCTGGGTAAGATTCACCAGCGTGCATGTCTTCGCCTCATCCCATTTCCAGGCACCGGCGACGTCCTATTGGCTCCCACTATGATTAGCCACCCGTTGGCATATGTCGCACCTACCACCTGACATTTGGCGCCCACCATGGGGCCAGGTGCATCATCGTCCGGAGACCTGTTCTGGACGGGAACCCTCTTCCTCCCCCGCGGGCGTAGCCAGCCCGACACGCCCGATGGCACTTGCCCCGGACGCTAGCAGAAGGCATCATGACGCTCAAGGGCGACATGCCTCGCCGACCTTCTTGGCGGCTTCGCATCTCGACGAGCCCGTCCGACGCCGGCACCGCTGCCTCGAGCCATCTCGTCAGCCTCCTCGACCAACTCCACGTCTCCAGCGAGCCCGCTGTGGACTTGGAGTCGGTTGGCTCCACCGACCCGATGCATGTCGACTCCGACACGGCATCGCTCGACGCCTTCCCCACCGAGGTGCTGGTCATCAGCCACGGCGGCCCCTCGGGCGAGAACGCCCACGACGCCCCGCAAGCGGCGCAGCACGACCTGTCCGCCCCTCTCCCGGCTGACACCGACGCTGAGGCGCTGGAGGCACGCCGCCGCCTCCACGCGGAGGGCCGGAGGATAGCCTCCTCGAGACGCCTGCCGAGGCCCACCAGCCTTGGTCGACCCGCGCCGCCTTTCGCCGCCTCCCGAAGGGCCGAGCTGACTCGGCATTGTCAAGAAACGCGGCACAGCCATCGCCGACATGCTAGGCGAGGACCGCCCCGTCTACGCCACGCCCCACGAGAACCCGCGTGCCGCCCAGGCGGCCATAGAAGATCTGAACGGGCTAGGGCCCGACGAGCTTCCCTACATGGCAAGACGCATTCAGCAGTTAATCGGTGCGGCCGCAGAGCGGCAAGAAGACAGCGCCCGCCCCGAAATCCATCCCCCGCGCCGAGAGCACGGCGCTACGTCACGCACGCCGACTGCGGGCAACGCCCGCGCACGACATGAAAAGGAGCCGGCTGCCAGCCGCAGCCGGACCCGGATCTCCATCGAGCGCGACGCCGAAGGTCGCCCTAGAGCCGTGGAACGGCGAGGCAACCTACCCCCTCCTCCACATCGCGGGGAAAGATATCCCATCCCGCCGCCTGTCATGCATCCGACTCTCAGCGGCCGACTTGGCCGCCGCGAAGGAGTCGGCGAAAACGACGCCCGCCACAGGATTGACCGTCTTGCGCGATCCCTGGCGTTAGAAGAAGAAGACGATGTCGGGACGCCTTGCTTCAGCCCCCGCATCCGCGATGAGCCCTTCCCCAAAGGGTTCTCGCTCCCGAGAGATATGCCCAAGTACAACGGCTCCGTGAAGCCGGAGGATTGGCTGATCGACTACTCGACCGCCATCAGCATCGCAAACGGCAACAGCGTTGCTGTCGCGGAAATATGTGCCCCTCATGCTCCGTGGCACGGCGCGAACCTGGCTCAACAGCCTCAAGCCGCACAAAGCATCAATAAATGGCTAGACTTCACCGCCTTCATCCGCAACTTCACCAAAGACTCTACAAGCGGGCTCCCAAGCCCTGTGCAACTCTCCTTGTGTACAAGGACCCACCGAGTCGACTCGCGACTACCTCACGCTATTGGCCGAAGCCAGAACTCCCGCGAGGGGTGCACGAGGTTCAAGCGATAGAGTACTTCATCACGGGTGCCGAGAAGGCACCCTCCTCAAGCACAAGCTCCTCTACGACGAGCCGGCTACCCTCGACGAGCTACTCATCATCGCCGACAAGTATGCCACTGCCGACTCCTCAATGAAGACCGAGCTCCGGGTAGACGCCGCCGGGAAAGTAATCAGCCCGGCTCCCAAAACGTCGGCTGGTGACTCTAGCCGACGCCCGTACCAGCACGACAACAAGCGCAAGGGCCCAATGCCGCCTCCTGCCAGTCGGCAGGTGGCCACCGTCGAAGACGAGCAACCTGAAGAGCAAGAACTCGACGCCCCATGCAAGTTCCATAGCGGCGCGAAGCCGTCTAACCATACAACCCGGAAGTGCCACTGGCTCACCTGAATCACCAAGGGCGAAGGGCTGGTGCCGCCTCCGCCTGCTGGACAGCCGCCTCCGGCTCCCCAACAGCCGGCCGCTCGACCAGCCGGGACCGCCCAAGACGAAGTTCCCCAACGAGCACACCGCCACGCTGCTTTTCACGAGCCAGCCCGAAGACCGCGCAGCCGGGCGCCGATAGCACCAAGAAGTCAATGCGCTTGCTTCCAACAACCCCGAATTCATGTAATCGGTCGAGAGGTTTATCACCGAGCCGGGCCGACCACCCAGTGGTGATGCCGCCCCGGCTCCTATGCCTTGGTTTTGAAGCGACCTAGCAACGGACAGGCTTGCTGCCCGATTCTCCCGTGTACTGATAGACGGAGGGAGCAACATCAACATCCTGTACCGAGACACCATGGAGAAGTTGAACATCAAGGCCAAGCACCTCATGCCGAGCCGGACCGTGTTCCATGGCATTGTACCCGGCTTGTCCTATTCACCCATCGGCAAGATCAAGATAGATGTTCTCTTCGGAGACAAGGATCACTTCCGCCGAGAAGCAATCTGGTTTGAAGTGGTGGACCTCGAGAGCCCTTACCATGCGCTACTTGGTCGGCCCGCTCTGGCCAAGTTCATGGCTGTACCCCACTATGCCTACCTCAAGATGAAGATGCCGAGTACCAAGGGCATCATCACCATAACCGACGACTACAAGAAGTCCACCGAAAAGGCCAGAGCCAAAGAGTCAACGCCGAGTCCCTCGTAGTCGCCGAAGAGAAGAAGATGTTGGACCGGGTCGTGGCCATGGCCGGCAAGCAGCCTGCCCTATCTCCCGACCCCAAAGAGTGTGATGCCCATGGTTCGTTCCAGCCGGCTAAGGAAAAAAAGAAGATACCCCTGGACCCAGAGCACCCGGAGAGGTTTGCCGTCATCGGGGCAAACCTGGACAAGAATAGGAAAGCGAGCCTGCCGATTTCCTCCGTGAGAATCGGGACATCTTCGCATGGTCCCCCAAGGACATGCCGGGTGTTCCGAAGGATTTCGCCGAGCACAAGCTACACGGCCGATCAGACGCCAAGCTAGTCAAGCAGCCCCTCCGCCGACTGTCAGAAGAGAAGAGAAGGATCATAGGAGAAGAGATAGCCCGGCTCTTGGCAGCCAGCTTCATCATGGAAGTCTTCTTCCCGGAGTGGCTCGCCAACCCGGTCCTCGTGCTGAAGAAGAACAACAAGTGGCGCATGTGTATAGATTACACAAGCCTCAACAAAGCCTGCCCCAAAGATCCCTTTGCCTTACCCAGGATTGATCAAGTAATAGACTCCACAGCCGAATGCGAGCTGTTGAGTTTCTTGGATGCCTACTCTGGCTACCACCAGATAAAGTTGGACCCGGCCGACCGCCTGAAGACCAGCTTCATCACGCCATTCAGAACTTTCTACTACCTGACGATGACATTCGGCTTGAGAAATGCCGGTGCCACCTTTCAGCGTTGCATGCAGAAATGCCTCCTCAAGCAACTCGGCAGAAATGCCCACGTCTATGTAGACGATATCGTGGTGAAGACGGAGAGGCACAACACATTGCTGGAAGACCTCAAGGAAACCTTTGAGAACCTGCGCCGGTTTTAGATCAAGCTCAACCCCGAGAAATGTGTGTACGGAGTCCCAGCCGGCCAGCTCCTAGGCTTCCTGGTCTCTGAACACGGCATTGAATGCAACCTTGTGAAGATCAAGGCCATTGAGAGAATGGAGATTCCCACCAAGCTGCGCGGTCGCCCGTGAAGTTTACCGGGTGCCTGGCCTCCCTGAACCGCTTCATCAGCCGGCTGGGAGAAAAGGCACTCCCCCTCTATCGACTCATGAAGAAAAGCACTCATTTGAGTGGAACGATCAAGCCGACCAAGCCTTCCACGAACTGAAGAAGATGCTGGCCACGCCGCCTGTCTTGGCAGCGCCGACTGAGAAAGGGCCCATGTTCCTTTATATCGCCCCCACCAGCCGGGTGGTCAGCACCGTCGTCGTAGTCCAACGCCCAGAAGAGGGCCGAGCTCAGCCGGTCCAGAGGCTGGTCTACTACTTAAGCGAAGTACTATCCGCCTCAAAGGAGAACTACCCGCATTACTAGAAGATGTGCTACGGCGTGTACTTCGCCGCCAAGAAGCTGAAGCCCTACTTTCAAGAGCACTCCATCACGGTCGTATGCACCGCCCGCCGCCGCCGAGATCATAGGCAGCCGGACGCATCCGCCGGGTGGCAAATGGGCCATTGAGCTAGCCCCCACACGATCTTCTACCAGCCTCACACCGCCATCAAGTCGCAAGCATTGGCCGACTTCCTCGACCGGGCCGAGACCCAAGACCGACGCCGCCCCGACTCCACTCATTGGTGGATGCACTTTGACGGGTCCAAGATGCGCACCGGCTTGGGAGCCGGCATCGTCCTCACCTCTCCCAAAGGCGACAAACTCAGATACATGCTGTAGATTCACTTCGCTGCCTCCAACAACGTGGCCGAGTACGAGGCGCTCATACACGGACTCCGGCTAGCCAAAGAGCTCGGCATCTGCCGGATCCTGTGCTATGGCGACTCGGATTTGGTGCTCCAGCAGTCATCCGCGATCGACGCCAAGGACGCAAACATGGCGAGCTATCGTTTCCTCGTTCAGCAAATCAGTGGCTACTTTGAAGGATGCGAGTTCCTCCATGTGCCACGGGCCGACAACGAGTAAGCAGATGCCCTGGCACGGATAGGCTCAACCCAACAAGCTATACCAACCGGTGTCTCTCTCCAACGCCTCCTCAAGCCTTCTATCAAGCCGTCTCCAAAATCCGACTTCATCTTCGTGCTGCCTAATCCCGACGCAGCCGGATCCGGCTTGGGGAGCCAAGCAGGCGGCATGGGGACTTCGGTAGGCGGCTCGGGGACTGCCATAGTCGCACCCGGTCTGGGGACTTTAGAACCCGGCCCGGGGACTACGGTAGTCGGCCCGGGGACTGCTCCAATGCCCCAGGCGGCGGCCAGCTCCAGCTCTTCACTACCCAGCCCACCCGCCCTGGTTGCAGTAGCCGTGTTGACTATAGAAGAAGTCACAGCTCCATGATGGGCTCAACCCATCCTCAACTTCCTGATAAACAGAGAACTGTCGGCTGATGAGATCGTGGCAAGACAAGTCCAACACCAAGCCGGTGCGTACACAATTGCCAACAGAGAGCTCGTCAGACGCAGTGTCACTCGAGTCTTCCACAAGGCCGAGCCGTAGAAGGGCGAGTAATCCTCAAAGACATTCACCATAGGCGAATGCGGCTACCACGCAGCCTCAAGATCCCTCGTTGCCAAGGCTTTCCGCCATGGTTTCTTTTGGCCGACCGCCTTGGACGATGCTAAAGAGTTGGTCAAACACTGCAAAGGCTGCCAACTCTTCAGCTCCAAGCAACACCTGCCGGCTTCAGAACTCAAGACCATTCCCCTCACCTGGCCTTTTGCCGTCTGGGGATTGGACATGGTGGGCCCATTCAAGACGGTGCGCTGCGGCATGACACACTTACTTGTCACCGTGGATAAATTTACCAAATGGATCAAGCGAAGCCGATCAAGAAGCTGAATAACACCGCAGTGACATTCATCACGGCATATCACAACTCGGTACGGCGTACACACAAAGATCGCCACCGGACAACGATAACCTAATTTTGCCAAGGGAGCATTGGCACATTTCTGCGCGACGCAGGGCATCCGACTGGACCTAGCATCCGTTGCCCACCCGCAGTCAAACGGCCAAGTTGAGCGAGCTAACGGCCTCATCCTTTCCGGCATCAAGCCCCGGCTGGTCATGTCATTGAGCGCCGGGCGGTTGTTGGCTCGACGAAATGCCGTCATTCCTCTCGAGTCTCACAAGACTACTCCAAACAAGTCAACCGGCTTCACCCCTTTCTTCCTTGTATATGGCGCCGAGGCGGTCATGCCAACCGACATCAAGTTCGATTCGTCTCGGGTGACCATGTACACGGAAGCAGAGGCCAAAGAAGCACGAGAAGACGGCGTCGACCATTGAAGAAAGCCGCTGTTAGCCCTCACCGATCTGCCATTTACCAAATAGGGTTTGTGCTGCTACCATAGCCGGAAGGTCAAGCCAAGATCCTTTCAAGAGGGCGACTTTGTGCTCCGGCTGATCCAGCGAATACCGGCCAAAGACAAGCTCTCGGCCCCTTGGGAAGGTCCCTTCGTCGTCAGCAGAGCATTGGGAAACGACTCCTACTACCTAATCGACGCACAGAAGCCGAAAGCACGAAAGAGAGAAGACTATGTTGAACGCCAACCTTTCATACTAAGTATGAGACAATGGGCCCCTCGAGGAGCACTCGGGGACTGCCACCCTTTATCTATGAATGACGAGTATCATGCCTATGATTTTGTCATTTCACCTTTTTTTTCGTCCGGCACCGGGTTCGACTAGTCGGCCCGGGGACTGGCCGCCTTGAGTTATATTTAAGTTCCACCTGCAGTCAGACAAGTAGTGTGCCAAGACTCCAAGCCCTCTCTTGTCAAAAGCCGCAGCTCGAAGAACCGATTGTCCTACCTGCAAGAGTCAAAGGCGTGAAAGGATGCCCACACGAAAAATGGCTAAGGACTAACGAACGATATAACAAAAAAGCCGCTTCCTCCCATTGCCGATCGCTTCCATTCAACCCTGCCACAATCCAACAAAGCTCAAGTACTTGCCTTCCCACAAATAGCTAAGTTCCTCCCACCGCAGATCAGCAGAGCAGCTGTTTGGCTAGGAAGGCGGCAATCAAGGGAAGGCAGCAAAGGAAACAACCTAAGGATAAAAGCAAACTCGAATGGAAGCCAAACACATGCATAATTATATTTACACAAAAGACTTTGAAAGGCCGGCATTCAACATAGTCTGAATACACCCCGAAAGGTGGAACTCATAAAGTTAATAAAATTTGTTCAAAGAGCAAAAGTAGAAAAGCAAGAGCGGCAGGCAGGTCAAGCCAACGGAGCAACAGGCGAGTCGGGCAGGTCGGCGGAGGCGGCAGTGCGGGCCGGAGGAGTGACCGGCTGGCGAGTCTCGGCCGGATCTTCACCCCTGGTAGGCGGCGTAGGCTGCAAGGCCTCATTGCTAGAGGCACGATCAGTCAAGCCGGGCTGGTCACTTCGCCGTCTGGCGCGGGCGCTCTTCGCCGCCTCCTCCTCGTCGTCTTCGGCTTCATCGCTAGAAGCGATCTCCTCCGCCGAGTCCTCGCCTTCTGCCGGGTTCAGCCCGAACCATTCCTCCGGCTGGGCGACTCCGTTGTTGTTCACTTCAGGAGCGAAGACGTTGGTGTCGGTGTACTCGGCGATAGTCGAGGTGCGCTGGATGATAGCCGGCCGCACCGCCACCAGCTCCTCGTCAGCCTCCTGCCTCCAAGTGCTCAGCTGGCACAAGTTCAACCTAGGATACCAGGCCCGGACGAACTCCAGCGCCCGCCCGGCGCCGGACCGAGCAGCGGAGGCCTTCCAGGCCTCGAAGCGGCCAACCGCAACCTCCAGCCAGTCGGCAGTCCGACTGGGGTACGGGGATCACTCGCCTCGGCCGAGAGCGGCCAACACATGCGCACCGGCACGCTGCCGGGCGGAGCATGCGGTGAGCCGGGCCGCAGCCGAGCTCTGGATCGCCAAGAGCTGCTCCTCGAGTGTCCGGCCGCATTCGGCGCGATTGCAACTCCTGCTTGCCGACGCGTCTCGCGGTGGGCCTCGATGGCTTGGCTAGCGGCGACGGAGTAGCCGGGGAAGTAGTCTGCGTGAAGAACAAGAAAACGGCACAAAAATCAGAAAACGAACAAGAGGGCAAGGAGCAAGCAAAGGAGTGAGAAGAGGAAGGCGGCCTACCGTCGATCAGATCCTCCACCCGCCCATAACCTTTGCTCAGCGCTTGCCTTGCTTCAGCCCAACCAGCCGCCTCGGTCTCGAACTCGGCCTTAAGGGCGGCCTCGTTGTCCTGCGCCTTCTTCAGGGCCGCCTGGTGGCTCTCCTCCTGGTCGGCCAGCCTCTTGGCCAGGTGGTCACGTTCCTGGGCCAAGGCGGCGATCTCGGCTTCCTTGGCGCGAAGAGCGGTCTGGGCCTCGCCTAGCTGCCCCATCAAGTCGGCGTTAGCTCCTGCAAGCATGAAGAGAAAAGAAAAAAGAAGTAAGGAAAAAGTCGTCTGGGAAGATCCGACCCGGCTGCTCAGCAGCCGGCCCGAATCTCGGGATTACACCAAGCAGTGCCCTGACGCGCCCCCACTTGAGATAGAAGAAACCAAGTTCTTTCTTCGGCTATTCTCAGATCGGCGGCCTTCTGGCTCAGCTCCTGGGCCTGGGAGTTGAAGGCGGCCACGCGAAGATTGTGGTACTCCTGAAAATCAGATGGAGTGTGTATAAGAACAAGATTGCTATCAAGGTTCGCTAAGAGTTTCAAGCCGCCGCTCAAAGCAGCCGACTCAAACTCGGGGATTACACTCCAGCAGGCCACGCTACTCTACGTAAGAAATCAAAGAAGAAATCGATCAAAGCCAAAAAGACTCACCCAGACGATCGCCAGAAAGCAAGGAACTCCTGGGTGTATCGCTGCAGCAAGCCGCCCCGAGCTCAAGCCGGGCGTTGGACCTCCCTGTGCCGCCTGCTCAGCTCGCCGCCCCGCCATTGGGCGCCGACCAGAGGTGCCGGCGCTGGCCGCCTGTGTCCTGCGGCCGAAGCCGGGCGCCAAGAGCCTTTGCGGCTCCGGCATCGAGGACGCTTCTCCCACGCACTGGCGAGGCACGGACTGCACCACGAGATCCGCCCCCGCCGCCGACTTGCCCCCGGCCGGCTGCCCAGCGCCGCAGTGTCGGCCGCCTTTGCTCGCTTCCATACGGGCGCCGATCGCGCGCCTCCCCAAGATCGTCACATCATCCTCCATCCTCCCCATCACTGGCTGGTCGCGGTCGGGTTCCTCCGACGGAGGTACGGGGACGTCAGGAGCCATGGCGCGAAGAGGAATGACGAGCTGCAGAGGCTGGTTGCGTGAAGCCTCCGCCTCCCTCTCTGCGGCCGCGGCCTCTCGCTTAGTTTGCCGCCCGGCCGCTCAAGGCCTCGGCCGACTTCTCCACCGCCTCTGGGCAGCCCTCCGCTCCGCCGCTTCCCGCCTCCTCCCGAGCCTCCCGTGACATGTTCCTGGCCTGTTGCCTCCATGAGGTCGGGCGGGGGTCCACTCAAGGGAGCTCAAGACCCTCCTGTCGGGCGCGACTATGGAGGCGGCGCCAACCCGGCCATGGGAAAGCGGCGCCTGTTCAACAAGACAAGAAGATGGCTCGGATGAGCCTCAACTAAATAAGACAACAAAAATGCAAGACACACGACACTTACGCCAAACCGCCAGGCTGCTTCACCACCTTGCGGAAGCAGTCGCCTTCAGCCGCCTGCCTCGCTTGGTTGCCACCGCGGAGCTCTTGGGTTTCTTTGGCTGGCTGCCAAAGAGACCCGGCGCGACCCGACGCTTCTGCGCGCCACCCCGAGCAGTTGGCGTGGCAGAAGGCCCCGCGCCATGGCGATCGACCGCCGGCTGGCGACGCAGGACGGCTTCTGCCTTGTCCTCCTCCGGCCACTCCTCGAAGCCGGCCGTAAGGTCGAGGCCGCCTGCCTCTCCGCGAGTTGCGACTACGGCGTCGTCCATGGTGGCCGCCCCCAGATCCGGGTCGTCGGGGTCGTCCACGGCACGGTCGGCCGCGAACGGGTGCTCCGGCCCCGTGGCTCCGGGCACCGGTCGAAGAAGAGGCCTCTGCCCAAGGACAAAGCCGGTTAGTCAAGAGTCGGCTATCGAACTCGACAAAAAAAAGAAGAGAACAAAGAAAACTCACCACAGGCGGCGGATTGGCCCGAGAATATGGCGCCTTGTGATACTGCCACTCCACGGTGAGTTTGCAGTTGGAGATATAGTTCACCATGTAAGATACCTCGTCGCGAGGCATCTCCCTGGTGCTCAGCCGGCATGGGTCGAAGTGGCCACTCATCTGACATATCATGTGTGGCCGGCTCTGGAGCGGGAGCACCCGGCGCTCCATGAAGGCGGCCACCAAGTCAGCCCCCACCAAGCCCTCCGACTGGCCATCACCCGGAGCCGGGTGACGGCGGCGTTCCCGGCCAAGGTGAGCGACCGGGCTCGGAAGGACCAACGCCGGCCTTGCAGGCGGCGGGCCGGCTATGTAAGTCGGCAGGTTGAGGTAGTCGCCTTGCGCAGCGACGTTCTTCACGTAGAAGTACGACTACTGCCAAAGCTTCACCGACTGGATCAGCGGGATAGGTGAAAAAGGGTTGTTGTCGGTCGTCCTCCGCTTGGCGATGAAGGCGCCGCAGGGGGCAGGCACGCCCGCAGAGACAGTGCCGAGCTTGCACTGGACGAACTCCCCCCAGATCTCGAGGGTGGGGAGGACGCCAAGGAAACCTTCGCACAGAGTGACGATGGCCAACAGCAGCATCACCGTGTTGGGGGTGATGTGATGCGGCTGAAGATGATAGAAGTCTAAGAACGAGCGGAAGAACACGCCGCCAAGAGGCCGAGGTCACAGCAGCAAGGCGAGCGGAAGATGACCCGCCGCCTCCTCCGCGCTGGCGAAATCTCCGCCTCCGGCGCGAGGCGGGTCTTCACGAGGTCCTTGCTCGGCAACCGCCGCGTCCGGCGGAGCCAATCGATGTGATCTTCGTGGATGTTGGATCCATCCCACGAGCTCGACAACGCCATGAGAGCAAGTGGAATGGAAGAGCCGCGGTGGCGGAGAGCACGGCCACACGATGAAGGAACCGCGGCGAGCCAAGAAAACTCGCGGCGGAACAGCGCGGTGGCGAGTGCGCTGCAGCGGCGGAAGCGTGAGGAGGAAAGCTGATGAAGGAGAAGGGCGAGGGTGAGCGTGCGAGCCCCTGCCGCTCCCCCTCCTCCCCCTACTTATAGGCTTGGGCGGCGGAGCCGAGGAGGTGAGGCGTGGGGAACGTGGGATTAATCGCGCCCACTCCCCACGCCCCGTGATTATGGCGCCCTAAAGGCGTCTTTGTAACCGCCATGGAAGACGTCTGCGATCCATTTGGGCCGCAGGGAATCCGCGCGTGGGCCGAGGCGGAGGCTTGGTAGGCCCTGGCCTGCGGCGACGTCCCGTCGCGCGCGTGGGCTGGCAGGCTTTTTTGGGCCATGTGGCACACAAGGTGACGCGCGGTCAACGCACAAGCCGGCTCGCGTTCCCCCCTCCTAACTACGGAGCTCCCCGAAGACGGCGCACCCGTTCAAGGCCGGCTCCTAACGGCCAGCTTCCCAGGATAGGAAGGTGATCGAGCTTCTCGTCCTCCCTTCAACCTCGAAGCCCAATCAGTTTCGGGACTACTGTCGGAGTAATGACCACGGGTAGCCTAGCTGCTCCCACAGGGCTTCTGAAAAAATTACAAGCCAATCAAGCCAACCAAGTCATCCAACACCCAAGGCGTTGGGCCGCCTTCCCCCGGCCGGCTCTCATCCAAGCCGACTGTCAGGAGGCGACCTGGCCCCAAGACCCATAGAAGAAAGCCACAAGATGGCCGACTTCCAAGGAGCCGGCTACCAGAGGGCCGACTCCAAGGAGCGGGCCACGAGAAAGCCGGCTCCAAGGAGCCGGCCACCCCGCAGGCGGCCAAGGCCGCACCCTCAGAATCTGCACCCACATAACAGCGACGAGACGGGGCGTGGCTACAGTAAAGCCTGCCACCCCGCATCCCGGAGCATGCGTGGCTATAGTGCGCCGTCCGGGGTAGCCATCACCTGTCCGGCGCGGCACTGTTGCCATGTTGACTATGATGTCACCCACGACAGTTGTCTCAGATTACCCGCAGCGGCGGGTCCCCCGGTCGAGAGATGCCCGAAGGCGGCTCGGCCTCCCTGGGCCGGCTGAGGCATGGCCGCTCCCCTAGCCGCCTGCTCTCTCTCTCAAGGAAGCGCCTCATTAAGGAGACAAGACAAAGTGAGGTTACAGAGAATGCCGCCAAGGCGGCGGCACTGTAGCCATGCTTACCCCGACAAAGCCCTCGTCATCAGGATCGAGGCAACAGTAACCAGCCCCCGACAAAGCCCTCAACGATGGGGCCAGCCTGTCGACCAGGAAGCCGGCAGCTGGCGGGGCCCACTAGTCGGCGGGCCCCAGCGGCCGGTGGAGAAGCCGGCGGATGAAGAAACTGACGGCTAGGGCCCACACCAAGACGGATTACCATTGTACCACCGGGGGGTAGGCCTATATAAATCCCCCGGGGCACCCATGCAAAGGGTTGGACTCTGATAGTTTTAGACACCACATAGAGGGAAGAGGAGAGCTAGCCGTGCCCTTCTTCTTCCTCACCCCGAACAGCTCGAGGAGCCTCTTGTAGCTCTTGTTCATTTAGTGATTCTGCGGAGACCCCGCAGAGCAGCAGTAGGGGTGTTATCTCCATGGAGAGCCCCGAAGCTGGGTAAGATTTGCCGGCGTGCATGTCTTTGCCTCATCCTGTTTCCAGGCACCGGCGACGTCCTATTGGCTCCCACTATGATTAGCCACCCGTTGGCATATGTCGCACCTACCACCCGACAAGGATCACTTCCGCCGAGAAGCAATCTGGTTTGAAGTGGTGAACCTGGAGAGCCCCTACCATGCGCTGCTTGGCCAGCCTGCTCTGGCCAAGTTCATGGTTGTACCTCACTATGCTTACCTCAAGATGAAGATGCCGAGTACCAAGGGCATCATTACCGTAGCCGGCGACATAAGAAGTTCTCCGAAAAGGCTGCAGGCCAGCCAAAGCAGCCGCTGGTTGAGTCCCTCGTAGTCGCCGAAGAGAAGAAGATGTTGGACCGAGTTGTGGCCATGGCCCGCAAGCAGCCAGCCCTGTCCCCTGACCCCAAGGAATGTGATGCCCAAGGTTCCTTCCAGCTGGCCAAGGAAACAAAGAAGATACCTCTAGACCCAGAGCACCCGGAAAGGTTTGCCGTCATTGGGGCAAACCTGGATAGAAAATAGGAAGGTGAGCTCATCGATTTACTCCGTGAGAATCGGGACATTTTCGCATGGTCCCCCAAGGACATGCCGGGTGTTCCGAAGGAATTCGCCGAGCACAAGCTACACGTCCGAGCGGACGCAAAACCAGTCAAGTAGCCCCTCCGCAGGCTGTCAGAGGAGAAGAGAAGAATTGTGGGAGAAGAGATAGCCCGACTCCCGGCGGCCGGCTTCATAATGTAGGTGTTCTTTCCGGAGTGGTTTGCCAACCCGGTGCTCGTTCTGAAGAAGAACAACAAGTGGCGCATGTGTATAGACTACACAAGCCTCAACAAAGCCTGCCCCAAAGACCCCTTCGCCTTGCCCAGGATTGATCAAGTGATAGACTCCACAGCCGGATGCGAAGCATCGAAGTTTCTTTGATGCCTACTCAGGCTACCACCGATAAAGTTGGACCCGCTGACCGCTCAAGACCGCCTTCATCACGCCATTCGAGCTTTACACCGACTATGACATTCGGCTTGAGAAATGCCAGTGCCACTTTTTAGCGTTGCATGCAGAAATGCCTCCTCAAGCAACTCGGCAGAAATGCCCACGTCTATGTAGACGATATCGTGGTGAAGACGGAGAACCGCAACACCTTGCTAGAAGACCTCAAGGAAACATTTGAGAACCTGCGCCGGTTTCAGATCAAGCTTAACCCCGAGAAATGCGTGTTCGGAGTGCCAGCCGTCCAGCTTCTAGGCTTTCTGGTCTCCGAACGCGGCATTGAATGCAACCCAGTAAAGATCAATGCCATTGAGAGAATGGAGATTCCCACCAAGCTGCGAGACGTCCAGAAGTTTACTGGGTGCCTGGCCTCCCTGAACCGCTTCATCAGCCGGCTTGGAGAAAAGGCTCTCCCCCTCTACCGACTCATGAAGAAAACCACTCACTTCGAGTGGAACGACCAAGCCGACCAAGCTTTTCACGAGCTGAAGAAGATGCTTGCCACGCCGCCTGTCTTGGCGGCGCCGACTGAGAAAGAGCCCATGCTCCTTTACATTGCCGCCACCAGCCGGGTGGTCAGCGCCGTCATCGTGGTCCAGCGCCCAGAAGAAGGCCGAGCTCAGCCAGTCCGTAGGCCGGGTCTACTACTTAAGCCGGCATCGCCCACCTCAAGCGTAATCTACCCGCATTACCATAAGATGTGCTATGGCGTGTACTTCGCCGCCAAGAAGCTGAAGCCCTACTTCCAAGAGCAATCCATCACAGTCGTATGCACCGCCCCGAGATCATAGGCAGCCGGGACACATCCGGCCGGGTGGCAAAATGGGCCATCGAGCTGGCCCCTTACACGATCTTCTACCAGCCTCGCACCGCCATCAAGTCGCAAGCATTGGCCGACTTCCTCGTTGATCGGGCGAGACCCGAGACCGACGGCGACTCCCGACTCCACTCATTGGCGGATGCACTTCGACGGGTCCAAGATGCGCACCGGCTTGGGAGCCGCATCATCCTCACCTCTCCCAAAGGCGACAAACTTAGATACATCGCCTTGATTCACTTTGCCGCCCAACAATGTGGGCGAGTACGCAGGCGCCATACACGGACTCAAGCTAGCCAAAGAGCTCGGCATCCGCCGGATCCGTGCTATGGCGACTCGGATTTGGTGGTCCAAAGATCATATGGCGGATCGACGCTAAGGATGCAAACATGGCAAGCTTCCGCTTCCTTGTTCTGCCAATCATTGGCTACTTCAAGGATGCGAAGTTCCTCCACGTGCACGCGGCCGGCTAACGAGCAAGCGTGATGCCCCGCACGAATATGCTCAACCCGACAAGCTATACCAACCGGCGTCTCTCTCCAACGCCTCCTCAAGCCGCCTATCAAGCCGCCTCTGAATCCGACTCCATCTTCGTGCCGCTTAACCCCGACGCAGCCGGATCCGGCTTGGGGAGCCAAGCAGTGGCCCGGGACTTCGAGCAGGCGGCTCGGGGACTGCCATAGTCGCACTCCAGCCCGGGACTTCAACCCGCCCGGGACTACGGTAGTCGGCCCGGGGACTGCTTCAACGCCACAGGCGGCGGCCAGCTCCAACTCTTCACCACCCAGCCCACCCGTCCTGGTTGCAGTAGCCGTGTTGGCTATAGAAGAAGTCACAGCTCCATCATGGGCTCAGCCCATCCTCAACTTTCTGATAAACAGAGAACTGCCGGCTGACGAGATCGCGGCAAGATAAGTCCAACACCGAGCCGGAGCATATACAATTGCTAATAGAGAGCTCGTCAGACACAATGTCACTGGAGTCTTCCAGCGCTGCTCGAGCCAGAGAAGGGCACAGCAATCCTCAAGGACATTCACCAAGGCGAATGCGGCCACCACGCAACCTCAAGATCCCTCGTTGCCAAAGCTTTCCGCCATGGATTCTTTTGGCCGACTGCCTTGGACGACGCTAAGGAGGTGGTCAAACATTGCAAAGGCTGCCAAGTCTTCAGCTCCAAGCAACACCTGCCGGCTTCAGCACTCAAGACCATTCCCCTCACCTGGCCTTTTGCCTCTGGGGACTGGACATGGTGGGCCCATTCAAGACGGCGCGCGGCGGCATGACACACTTGCTTGTCGCCGTGGATAAATTTACCAAGTGGATAGAAGCAAAACCGATTAAGAAGCTAAACGGGCCGAGTGCCGTGACATTCATCGCAGTCATCACAACCCGGTACGGCGTGCCACACAGCATCATCATCGATAACGGCACGAATTTTGCCAAGGGAGCATTGGCATGTTTCTGTGCGACGCAGGGCATCCGACTGGACCTAGCGTCCGTTGCCCACCCGCAGTCAAACGGCCAAGTTGAGCGAGCCAATGGCCTCATCCTTTCCGGCATCAAGCACCGGCTGGTCGTGCCGCTGGAGCGTTCAGCCGGCTGTTGGCTCGACGAGCTGCCGGCCGTCCTCTAGAGTCTGCGCACTACCCCAAACAAGTCAACCGGCTTCACCCCTTTCTTCCTTGTATACGGTGCCGAGGCTGTCATCCCAACCGACATCGAGTTCGACTCGCCTCGGGTGACCATGTACACGGAAGCAGAGGCCAAACAAGCATGAGAAGACGACGTCGACTTGCTGGAAGAAAGCCGGCTGTTAGCCCTTAGCCGGTCCGCCATCTACCAGCAGGGTTTGCACCGCTACCATAGCCGGAAGGTCAAGCCAAGATCATTTCAAGAGGGCGACCTTGTGCTCCGGCTGATCCAAATAACAGCCGGCCAAAGACAAGCTCTCGGACCCTTGGAAGGTCCTTCACATCGCCAGAGCATCGGGAAACGACTGCTACTACCTAATCGACGCACAGAAGCCGAAGGCATGAAAGAGAGATGATTCCTGCAAGGAGTCGGAACGACCATGGAACGCCAACCTCCTCCGAAGATTTTACAGTTAAAATGCAGTATGTATCATGCTACCTTTTGTACTAAGTATGAGATATGGGACCCCGAGGAGAACTCGGGATCGCCACCTTTTATCTATGAATGACGAGTATCATGCTTATGATTTTGTCATTTCGTTCTTCCTCCTCATCCGGCACCGGGTTCGACTAGTCGGCCCGGGGACTGGCCGCCTTGAGTTATATTCGAGTTCCACCTGCAGTCAGACAAGTAGTGTGCCGGCACCCAAGCCCTCTCTTGCCAAAAGCCGCAGCTCAAAGAACCGACTGTTCAGCTGGCAAGAGTCAAAGGCAGAAAAGGATGCCCACACGAAAAACGGCTAAGGACTAACGAACTTGTATAACAAAAGCCGGCTTCCTCCCTTTGCCGACCGGCTACTAGAGTAGCCGGCCCGCCGGCTTCCCATTCCACCTTGCCACAATCCAAGAAAGCTCAATTACTTGCCTTCCCACAAACAGCCAAGTTCCTCCCCAGCCACAGACTGCAGAGCAACTGTTCGGCTGAGAAGGCGGCAATCAAGGGAAGGCGGCAAAGGGAACAACCTAAGGATAAAAAGCAAATTCGGATGGAAGCCAAACACATGCATAATTATATTTACATAAAAGCCGTCGAAAGGCCGGCATTCAACATAGTTTGAATACAACCCCAGTGGGTGGAACTGCTGTCAGGACCCCGATTCCAAGTCACATCGATCTAGTCGGTAACACCTCATATCACTTTGCGGGCTCACGCACGGTATTCCCACAGGTGTCGCCTTACCATGGCCCGGGACCGTTTGCGCCTTTTGGCTCAAGTATATGATAGTGTCGCTAGCATCCATATGACAGAGAACCCGGGCCGATATGGCTAGTCGTGAACCCAAAGCGGCACTAACCCATGGGGACATGCATACATGAATCAACTTCGAGCAGGTCGGCCGCCAGTGCAGAATCCGGCTGTAGCACTGGCTAACAGGACTCCGGGAACCCGGGCTGTAGCAGGCTAGGAAGGACTCGGATGTCACCGTGTGACATTTCCCGAAGGGACGTACACAGAACGAAGTGAAACACATGCCGGCTAGTCAAGCGCCCCGAGCAAAGAGTGCCGGGCTAGGTGACTCCGGTGAACTGGTCAGAAGCGGACTACTATGGCTCAAGGAAGCACTAGACTACATTTCCCCATAAGAGAGGCTGCCAAGGATAAACAACTAGATTGTCGGATCCCACACATACCAAGCATTTCAAACATACACACAATATGCTCGATATGTGTAAATACAACATGGCATCACAACATAACTCTACGACTCAAGTATTTATTCATTAGGCTCCGAGGAGCGAGATATTACAAACATGGGTGTCATGACCCAACATTCAGAGCATACAAGTCAAAGCATATATGAAGCTTAACATGTCCGAGTACGTACATCTACAAATGAAAAAAGGCTTAGAAGCCCGACTATCTACAGATCCGCCGAGGGCACAAGATCGTAGCCGAGGTATCAAGCTAAACGCCAAAGTCCACGCTGAACTACTAGTGAGACCGAAGTCTCTCTCGCAAAAACATAAAATAGGCAAACGTGATTACAAATGTACTCAGCAAGACTTACATCGTAACTAACTACATATGCATCATTATCAACAAAGGGGTGGTGGGGTTTAATCGCAGCAAGCCAGCTTTGACTCGGTGGCTATCCCTGAACTACGACTGCAACTAACTCTTTTGAGGTGGCGCTGCGAGTCCACATATTCACCATATCAATACACCACTATGGATCTGCTCCCGCCTTCCCACGAGAACGCCATCCATAGCACTCACGCTTATCTTGCGCATTTTAGAGTATCCACTTTCACTTGTCTATGAACTGTACAGACAACCCAGAAGTCCTTTACCGCGGACACAACTATTCGAATAGATGATGTTAACCCTGCAGGGGTGTACTTCTTCACACACGCTCTCGCCACTTACCACCATGTACACCTCGTGTATCTCAGCAACCTTCAAGCGGAAGCCTGGCAGGGAGTCGGCCACGACCTGACTAACCACACAAGTCTCTCGTCCAGGTTTATCGCCTATTCAGGTTCCATCCGCAAGGAGATCCGGTCGGGGTGTCGCTCACGGCCCCAAACGATGTTAGCAGGGTTCCCAAGCCCACCTCGACGGGTGGTTCTACGCTTGGTACACCGTGCCATGATGCCTAGTCTGTCCCAAGCCCACCTGTACCGGGTGCCACTTGGTAGACTACTAACACTACCTACAAACACCAGAAACTAGTTGCAACTCCTGGACAGAGATCAGATTGGTTAATAAGTCGAGAGGGGCACTTAAGCATTCCAATGCGTGGTAGTAACTGTTCATGGATCACAAACACAGAATTCAGTTCCTGAGGACGGCTGCAATGAGACAACCCACCATGTACTCCTACATGGCCTCTCACCGCTACCTTTACCAAATCGTGTTCACACACTTAGCTCACACACAGTAGGACATGTTCACACACCTCTGATTCATCCTCGATGAATTAAACCTGACTCAACTCTAAGCAGTAGCAGGCATGACAAAGAAGCATGTATGAGTAGGCACATCAGGGCTCAAACAACTCCTACTCATGCTAGTGGGTTTCATCTATTTACTGTGGCAATGACAGGTCATGCAGAGGATAAAAGGGGTTCAACTCGCAGTTAGCAATGCATTAATCGTTGTTGTCCTAATGCAGTAAAAGAGAGCAGGAGCGAGAGAGTGGGATTGTATCGGAATGAACAAGGGGGTTTTGCTTGCCTGGCACTTTCGAAGATAATATAGCTCTTCATCAGTGTCATCGATCTCATCATCGAAACCACGTCTATCGAGATGGGACAAATACCGGCAACAGAGAAGAAACACAATCAATGCAATGCACAATATGATGCATGATCATGACATGGTAAAATTAGTGTGTTGGGCTAATGCAACTACAACCAGATGGGTTTGAGCTATTTTGAACCAAAGATTCAAAGTTCAAACACATTTGTGATCTTAACTAGTGCTTTATCATGTTTTGCACTAACAGCAAGTTAACTTGTTTAAACATGCATGAAACTAGTACAGATAGATAGATCGGATTTTTCCGATCATTTTTCATATATAAATTATTTCATTCTGAGCTACGGTTGATTTTCTATGATTTTTAGAAGTTTTGGCTAATTTCTGGAATTTCCTGTATAAGAATAAATCCAGAAAAGGATTTACTGCGTCAGCCTGGCGTCAAAGTGACATCAGCAGGTCAACAGGGCGGTCTAGGTCAAGCTGACCAGTGGGGTCCACTGGTCAGTGACACGGTGCTGGTTAGTGTCGCTGACAGGTGGGGCCGGGTAAACTGACACGTCAGCAAGTCAACTCTGACATGTGGGGTCAGTCAACGTGTGATGTGGCCAGGTCAAACTGACCTGTGGGGCATGTGGGGGTTAGTTTAAGCTAAACATGAGATAAACTAGGTTAATTAGGCAGTGGGGCCCTTAAGTCAGCGAGAGAGGGGCTAACTAGCGGAGTCATTAGCGACTAATGACGGTGCCACGTCGACTTCGCCGGAGTTCGGCCGGCGATGACCAAACCAACAGTGGAGGCTCGCCGGAGTTGAGCTACAGGCAGTGGTTTGAGCCGCGGTTGGTCCCTATGGCTAGCTGGTGCTCGCGCACATCTAATGGAGCAAGCAGTGTGTGCGGGGGTGGCCGGAGATGACGCCGGCGAGCAGTGCGGCGACGGCCGGAGCTCGGGGTGCACAGAAACGTGACTGCAGCATGCAAACGCACGAACTAATGCGCTCAAGAGCCTCTACGCGATGTGACAAGCACAACAAACGCACACACAGGGCCGCTGGTCACCGGGGCCACGCCGACTACGAGCTCGTGCGGTGGAGCGTCTCTGCTCCGGTGGAGGAGGCGGCTAGAGGGAGGGGTTGATCGCCGGGAGAGGGGGAAATGCTCGGAGCTCACTGCGGTGCCGTAGGGATGGCCAGCGTGCTCGGGGAAGGTCTGGAGTCGTCGGGCCGGTGGACGCGATCTTCGGCGTCCGAGCTTGAAGGCAACAAGGATGAGGACGTTGCGGCACGTCCGGTGGCGTGCGGCTCGTTGAGGAGGTCGAGGGAGTCGAGGCGGAGCTCGTGGTTGCGTCGGCGAGGCGAGGGGGAGGCTGTGGCTGCAGCTACGGCAAACGGCGTCGGTGGCGACGGCAGCGCTCAGCTATGGGGAGGAGAGCGAGAAAGAGGAGGGGGAAAGCACGGGGGAGAGTGAGAGAGGTCCAGGGGGGTGTGTGGCGTTTCCCAGAGGCGTCCAGGCGTCGAGGGGGGAGCGGCAAGCAGGAGGTGGCTGGGCGCGTGGCACACAAGACGGGGCACACGCCAAGGCCCTTCCTGTCATGCGAGGAAGACGACAGGGGAGGCTATATGGGCTGGCTGGCCGGGCCAGCCAGGTGGGCTTTGGTGGGTTCCAGGTAAGAGGCCCAGGTGTTGTTCTCTCTCTCTCTCTCTCTGCTAATTCTGTTTCTGTTTTATTTTTATTTCTGTAGGTTTGTTGCATTTCTAAAAATACTTAGGCAACTCCAAAACTCAGCAAACTGCACATGGCCACTACTTGGAATATATCCAGCATGGAACATTTTAGTCTGGGGTTATTTGAGCATTTGAAATATTTTATATAATTTAAATGCCCAAACTCAAATAACTAAAGATTTAATCCAAAGGACCTTAGAGTGACCTAGAAATTTGTGCATCACTTTTGACGGTGGTTTAAGACCAATGCAGAGGTGATGAACATTTTAGAAGGGCATTTCGTGTTCATTGGAAATGTTTTCATGTTGATCCTATTTGATTTGATCTCGGTGCTAGGGTTTGATCAATCCCCATTTCAAGTTTCAAAATAATTTAAACATGATGCAACAGACAAGTGCTAGCCTAGTGCAAGGTAAGGCTAGGGATGTGACAACTCACCCCCACTAAACAAGAATCTCGCCCCGAGATTCAAGACGTGAGGTAAGAAGACAAAGGGGACACTAAGCATCACAATGATCCAACTGTCTCCTCGAGGTTGTTGATTCGTTGCATATGTTGATCTTGACATCCTCGCTTTTGAGATCTTCATCCACGCAATGATGACGGAAAGAAACTCTACTAGGATTGATCTTCTCAAAGATCGAAGCTATACAATATCAACTCGCAGAATGAGATATTGAAACATCTCGAGTTGAGACACAAAACACATCGAGAGGGATGGAAGAACAAACGATGTGGTTTGATTTGGTGGGCAACAATTCCACGCTTAGAAAGATGGTGGGTGGTGGCAAGGTGGCAAGGAAATAATTGCCATGATCCCGTGAACGGGCACCTTGGAGAAGGTGACTCGTTGAACTGCTCCCTTAAGTGGCAAAAAGAATTACTTTTGATCCATAGATCATTGACACTCTTCATACTAGCTTAAGGCAATTTACAATTGATCGTTGAAAGAGTTCAAAGGAATGGCATACCCGGACTAGGATGGATGATGTGGACTACCTTGTTGAAGAAAACACAATGGATGATTTTGCTTATCATCGAAAATGGATGGGACCCATGGTAGGATCGCTTTGAAGATGATCCTGGCAACAATTGCTAGGGTGCAAGGTTGGAACATAATGCAAATGCTGGGAATGTTTCAACCATCATATCTGCCTGAGATTCAGATCTGATTGGTGATAGGATACATCAGACTCAGCATGTCCAAAAAGAAAGGTTGCAACACAAATCGACAAGATGACGTTGCAAGATTCTCGCGATATGAGCTACGATAGCAAGCTCCAAAACATGAGATGGTTCTGCTACATACATGTGAGCATGTTGTCCAAGACAAGAATGACCACATAGTAGTCTTATAATAAAACACTATCGAGTTCTGGTTGGGAACCATCATCAAGGATTTCGAAGTCTTTATGCAAGTCCATGGATTAGATCCCAAGCATAGACTTCTTTTCCTTGAACAAGTCAATCAGTGGCTTGGTGTGCTAGGGATTACACATGGAGTGGAGGTACCGAGCCTATCAAACCATGGAATACTTCACATATGCATGAATGACCTGGGATGATTCCGGAGAAAGCAAAAACAATCTTTCTCAAACTCACGGCGGCAACTTGCACCTGATGCACATGAACTTGGAGAAAGTCACCTCTTACACCAAACAAATACTTCATGAACGAAACACGAATGCATTGCTTACAAATTTTTCAACACTAGGTTGATGTTCAACATGAATCATGGGGGAGACAAAATGCTGCTGATGGACTCAACAGCAATTCATCGGAATTTCCATATCACTGGACTTCCACCTTCATGTGAGCACGGCAATAGCATTGGTCAGACCAAAAGATGTAATGGTGTATGCTCGAGGGATCACCCACGAGTAAGACAACATTACGAACATCGTTGGTTCTGATTTGACTTGACGATAGCCCATACTCAAGTCAAAGTTTTGACAAGGCAATAGATCCAACAACTGATCACGAGGACCAACCGATGAAGATATCATCTTTCTTCAACACACACTCAAAAGGATATCCCTTAAAATGAACTAAGTCGGACAAGATTTTATCTTCCAACTCCCCAGGTTGTTGTTTAGCTTAACCAACTAGCTCAGGGGTATCCAACATGAATTCTTGGAGAATGGCTGGTTTATAAGAAAAGCCAACTTGATCACGAGCTCAACATAACAAATGTGGGACAATCTGGCAATACTTCCGAGAAGATATTCGGAAATCACGAACCACCGGGATGTTACTAAGCTCGAGAACAATCTTGCTTTTCAGGGCAAGATGATATGATCAAAAGAGTGAGGAATTGACACAATCCTAACTCATCAATCAAGTGTGCACCAGGAAAATGGACTAGGTGGCACGATCAACCTTAGGGTGATGATTCAATAATCAACACGCTAAGAATGAGAATATTGTCCATGAACTACCAAGCAACACGGTTGCTAGGAGTATAAATTTCACACATCACATTTCACTTGTCGGCATTCCGGTTACAACAACACGGGACCGAGGAATGAATAATGGTAGTGAGAAGTATCACTACGTTAAGAATTCATGAGAAATGGTGCAATCCTCATGACAATCCTGACATAAAGGGGGTAATACTCCGAGGTAGAACAGAATCAAAAGCTGGATTGGCATTTGATCTACAGAGCACAACTACTTTGACCCAATCCTGGATATGGATGAGGTACTGGAGTTTGTTTCTCCCAGTCATTCCAGAATAGAATGGCTTGACGGACCACCAGAATAATAGGCATCGATGAACGAATGCACGCATACTCTCGACTATCAATTGATAGACGGGGGTCAGAATACAACTAAGGAGGAACAACTCGAGGAACATATAACTTCCTGAGTTGTGGATGCATAGATTAGTATGTCGAACCAAGTTCAACATGTTTCTTCCGGATAACCCATGCGGAAAGGTAGAACTGGTAGATTCACAATTATGAATTGAGAACTCCTCAAGAGTACTCTGATTGTGACCCTTCGGTTCAGCGAGGAACTTCTGCCATAAGCAGTTCATAGTATTTGGAAGAAGGAAATACCACGGACCTCGAGGACTATCGCAAAGTTACTAATATCCTAAAGGAACTAGCAAACACTATCAACAGGAGGTAGTAGGGTGAATGTCGGTTCAAAACCCAGCAGTAGAATACCTACTACTAACTGGCATCACAGGATGCTTTCGAGAATGGTGGCCAGAATCATCACACCGGGAACACAAAACATGGCTAGATTACTAGGTGACTCCCTAAAACACCTAGGGTCATAATAATAGGTCCAACATATATGCCGAGGCAGCGGAGTACCTCAACACACTAATTTGTGTAATTAATCTGGCCCAAATGAACATTAGAAACGGAGAGAAGGGATTTGCAAATGCATCAGACTATTTAGAAATCTTGGATGACTCGGACAACATAACGGCTGTAAATGCTCGAAATGATTCGAGACATCCTGCAAAATAGTGGCATGACCACCCAGAAGCACAACATCAAGGTTCCGAGACCAACTATGAACATACGGAAGTAGTAGAAACTGAACTGGGGCGTAAAACCAACAATCTTAAAAGTCTATGGATTAGTAACACGTCATCCTGATAGATAGATGAGAAGGCCTAGTTCTTAATCCCGTAGAAGAGAAGAGGATGACTCATATCGAGAAGGCCATGAGGTATAAGGAGTAAAAGATCCTTACGCTCCCTTCCACAATCAATTCCCTTACATAACTAAAGCATTTCTAGACACAACTTCGACCGGTTTGGCTTGGTAAACCTCACAGCAACAAAGCTCGATACCAAAGCTGTCAGACCCCGATTCCAAGTCACATCGATCTAGCCGGTAACACCTCATATCACTTTTGCGGCCTCACGCACGGTATTCCCACGGTGTCGCCTTACCATGACCCGGGACCGATTATGCCTTTTGGCTCCACGTATATGATAGTGTCGCTAGCATCCATATGACAGAGAACCCGGGCCGACATGGCTAGTCGTGAACCCAAAGCGTCACTAACCCATGGGGACATGCATACATGAATCAACTTCGAGCATGTCGGTCAGCAGTGTGTGAATCCGGGCTGTAACCTTTGGACTAACAGAGACTCGGGAACCCGGGCTGTAGCGAGGCTAAGCGGCAGACTTGGATGTCACCGCGTGACATTTCCCCGGCAGCAGACACGTGAATGAAGTGAAACACATGCCGGCCAGTCAAGCGTCTGAAAGCAGTAGTGAGGGCTAGCAGGACTCGGTGAACTGGCTGTAGCGGACTACTATGGCTCAAGGAAGCACTAGACTACATTTCCCCATAAGAGAGGCTGCCAAGGATAAACAACTAGATTGTCGGATCCCACACATACCAAGCATTTCAAACATACAGACAATATGCTCGATATGTGTAAATACAACATGGCATCACAACATAACTCTATGACTCAAGTATTTATTCATTAGGCTCCGAGGAGCGAGATATTACAAACATGGGTCTCATGACCCAACATTCGAAACATACAAGTCAAAGCATATGCGGAAGCTTAACATGTCTGAGTACAGACATCTACAAATGAAAAAGGCTTAGAAGCCTGACTATCTACCAGATCCTGCCGAGGGCACAAGATCGTAGCTGAGGTATCAAGCTAAACGTCGAAGTCCACGCGGAACTACTAGTGAGACTGAAGTCTCTCTGCAAAAACATAAAATAGGAAAATGTGAGTACAAATGTACTCGGCAAGACTTACATCAGAACTAACTACATATGCATCATTATCAACAAAGGGGTTTAACTGCAGCAAGCCAGCTTTGACTCGGTGGCTATCCTAAACTACGACTGCAAGTAACTCTTTTGAGGTGGTGCACACGAGTCCACATATTCACCATATCAATACACCACTATGGATCCGCTCCCGTCTTCCTACGAGAATGCCATCCATAGCACTCACGCTTATCTTCCGCATTTTAGAGTATCCACTTTCACTTGTCTATGAACTGTACATGCAAACCAGAAGTCCTTTACCGCGGACACGCCTATTCGAATAGATGATGTTAACCCTGCAGGGGTGTACTTCTTCACACACGCTCTCGCCACTTACCACCATGTACACCTCGTGTATCTCGGCAACCTTCAAGCGGAAGCCTGGCGAGGGAGTCGGCCACGACCTGACTAACCACACAAGTCTCTCGTCCAGGTTTATCGCCTATTCGGGTTCCATCCGCAAGGAGATCCGGCCGGGGTGTCGCTCACGGCCCCAAACGATGTGAGCAGGGTTCCCAAGCCCACCTCGACAGGTGATTCTATGCTTGGTACACCGTGCCATGGTGTCTAGTCTGTCCCAAGCCCACCTGTACCGGGTGCCACTTGGTAGACTACTAACACTACCTACAAACACCAAAAACTAGTTGCAACTCCGACAGAGATCAGGTTGGTTAATAAGTCGAGAGGGGCACTTAAGCATTCCAATGCGTGGTAGTAACTGTTCATGGATCACAAACACAGAACTCAGTTCCTGAGGACGGCTGCAATGAGACAACCCACCATGTACTCCTACATGGCCTCTCACCGCTACCTTTATCAAATCGTGTTCACACACTTAGCTCACACATAGTAGGACATGTTCACACACCTCTGATTCATCCTCGATGAATCAGACCTGACTCAACTCTAAGCAGTAGCAGGCACGACAAACAAGCATGTATGAGTAGGCACATCAGGGCTCAAACAACTCCTACTCATGCTAGTGGGTTTCATCTATTTACTGTGGCAATGACAGGTCATGCAGAGGATAAAGGGGTTCAGCTACTGCAGCAAGTAACAGATTAATCGTTGTTGTCCTAATGCAGTAAAAGAGAGCAGGAGCGAGAGAGTGGGATTGTATCTGAATGAACAAGGGGGTTTTGCTCGCACAGCACTTCCGAAGATAATATAGCTCTTCATCAGTGTCATCGATCTCATCGTCGAAACCACGTCTATCGAGAGGGACAAATACCGGCAACAGAGAAGAAACACAATCAATGCAATGCACAATATGATGCATGATCATGACATGGTAAAGTGAGTGTGTTGGGCTATTGCAACTACAACCAGATGGGTTTGAGCTATTTTGAACCAAAGATTCAAAGTTCAAACACATTTGTGATCTTAACTAGTGCTTTATCATGTTTTGCACTAACAGCAATTTAACTTGTTTAAACATGCATGAAACCAGTACAGATGGATAGATTGGATTTTTTTGATCAAATTTCATATATAAATTATTTCATTCTGAGCTACGGTTGATTTTCTATGATTTTTAGAAGTTTTGGCTAATTTCTCGAATTTCCTGTATAAGAATAAATCCAGAAAAGGATTTACTGCATCAGCCTGGCGTCAAAGTGACGTCAGCAGGTCAACGGGGCGGTCCAGGTCAAACTGACCAGTGGGGTCCACTGGTCAGTGACACGGTGCTGGTTAGTGTCACTGACAGGTGGGGCCGGGTCAACTGACACGTCAGCAAGTCAACTCTGACATGTGGGGTCAGTCAACGTGTGACGTGGCCAGGTCAAACTGACCTGTGGGGCCCGTGGGGGTTAGTTTAAGCTAAACATGAGCTAAACTAGGTTAATTAGGCAGTGGGGCCCTTAATTCAGTGAGAGAGGGGCTAACTAGCGGAGTCATTAGCGATTAATGACGGTGCCACGTCGACTTCACCGGAGTTCGGCCCGCGACGACCAAACCAACGGCGGAGGCTCGCCGGAGTTGAGCTACAGGCAGCGGTTTGAGCCGCGGTTGGTCTCTATGGCTAGCTGGTGCTCGAGCGCATCTAATGGAGCAAGCAGTGTGTGCGGGGGTGGCCGGAGATGACGCCGGCGAGCAGTGCGGCGGCGGCCGGAGCTCGGGGTGCACGGAAATGCGACTGCAGCGTGCAAACGCACGAACTAATGCGCTCAAGAGCCTCTACGCGATGTGACAAGCACAACGAACGCTGCAGGGCCATCGTCACCGGGGCCCACGCCGGGCGACGAGCTTCGTCTTGGCGGAGCATCTCGGCTCCAGTGGAGGAGGCGGCTAGAGGAAGGGGTTGATTGTGGGGAGAGGGGGAAAATGCTTGGGGGCTCACTGTTGTGCCGTAGGGATGGCCAGCATGCTCGGGGAAGGTCTGGAGTCGTCGGGCCGGCGGAGGCGATCTCCGGCGTCCGAGCTTGAAAGCGACGAGGATGAGGACGTTGCGGCGCGTCCGGCGGCGTGCGGCTCGTTGAGGAGGTCGAGGGAGTCGAGGCGGAGCTCGTGGATGCGTCAGCAAGGTGAGGGGGAGGCTGTGGCTGCAGCTATGGCGAACGGCGTCGGTGGCGACGGCAGCGCTCGGCTGTGGGGAGGAGAGCGAGACAGAGGAGGGGGAAAGCACGGGGGAGCGTGACAGAGGTCCAGGGGGGTGCGTGGCGTTTCCCAGAGGCGTCAGGCGTCGAGGGGGGAGCGGCAAGCAGGAGGTGGCCGGGGCGCGTGGCCGCATTCACGGGGCACACGCCCGGCGTCCTTCTGTCGCGAGGAAGACGATAGGGGGGGAGGCCAGTTGGCTGGGCTGGCCAGCTGGGCCAGCCAGGTGGGATTTGGTGGGTGGCAGGTAAGAGGCCCAGGTGTTGTTCTCTCTCTCTCTGCTAATTTTGTTTCTGCTTTATTTTTATTTGTATAGGTTTGTTGCATTTCTAAAAATACTTAGGCAACTCCAAAAATCACCAAAATGCACATGGCCACTACTTGGAATATATCCAGCATGGAACATTTTAGTCTGGGGTTATTTGAGCATTTGAAATATTTTAAATAATTTAAATGCCCAAACTCAAATAACTAAAGATTTAATCCAGTGACCTTTGAGTGACCTAGAAATTTGTGCATCACTTCTGACAGTGGTTTAAGACCAAGGCAGAGGTGATGAACATTTTAGAAGGGCATTTCAGGTTCATTGGAAATGTTTTCATGTTGAACCTATTTGATTTGATCTGGTGCTAGGGTTTGATCAATCCCCATTTCAAGTTTCAAAATAATTTAAACATGATGCAACAGACAAGTGCTAGCCTAGTGCAAGGTAAGGCTAGGGATGTGACAACTGCGCAAATTTAATAAAAGTTGTTCAAGGAGCAACAGCAGGAAAGCAAGAGCGGCAGATCAGGCCAAGGGAGCAACAGGCGAGTCGGGCAGGTCGGCGGAGGCGGCAGTGCTGGCTGGAGGAGTGGCCGGCTGGCGAGTCTCGGCCTGATCATCACCCCTGGCAGGCGGCGCGCTCGCGCGCGCCTCGTTGCTGGAGGCACGATCAAGCTGAAGCTGGCTGGCCGCTTCACCGTCAGGCACGACGTCTTTGCCGGCCTCCTCTTCTTCGTCTTCGGCTTCGTCGCTGGAAGCAATCTCCTCCGCCGAGTCCTCGCCTTCTGCCGGGTTTAGCCCGAACCATTCCTCCGGCTGGGCGATGCCGTTGTCATTCACTTCAAGAGCAAAAATGCTGGTGTCGGTGTACTCAGCGATAGCTGAGGCACGCTGGATGATAGCCGGCCGCACCGCCACCAGATCCTCGTCAGCCTCCTGCCTCCAAGTGCTCAGCTGGCGCAAGCTCAGCCCAGGATACCAAGCCCGGACGAACTCCAGCGCCTGCCCGGCGCCGGACCGAGCGAGGGAAGCCTTCCAGGCCTGGAAGCGGCCAACCGCAACCTCCAGCCAGTCGGCGGTCCGGCTGGGGGTACGGGGAATCACCTCGCCAGGCCAGAGAGCGGCCAGCACTTGCGCCCCGACACGCTGAAGCCGGCGGAGCATGCGGTGAGCCGGCTGCAGCCGGGCCTGGATCGCCAAAAGCTGCTCCTCAAGCGTTCGGCTGGTGTCTGGCGCGATCTCGACCCCTGCTTGCCGACGCGTCTCGCGGTGGGCCTCGATGGCTTGGCTGGTGGTGACGGAGTAACCAGGGAAGTAATCTGCGTGAAGAGCAAAGAAACAGCACAAAGATCTTAAGATGAACAAGAGGGCAAGGAGCAGGCAAAGGGGTGAAAAGGAAGGCGGCTTACCATCGATCAGATCCTCAACCCGTCCATAGACCTCGCTCAGTGCTTTCCTTGCTTCAGCCCAGCCCGCTGCCTCGGTCTCGAACTCGGCCTTAAGGGCGGCCTCGTTGTCCTGCGCCTTCTTCAGGGCCGCCTTATGGCTCTCCTCCTGGTCGGCCGCCTCTTGGCCAGCGGTCGCGTTCTGGGCCAAGGCGTTGCACTCAGCCTCCTTGGCGCGAAGGGCGGTGGGTCCTGCCGAGCTACTCCCTCAAGTCAGCATTAGCTTCTCGCATAGCGTGGAGAAAAGGAAAAAAGCAATAAGGAAGAAGTCGTTGGGGAAGATCCGACCCGGCTGCTCCAGCAATCGGGCGAATCTCGGGGACTACACCCGGTGGAGTCTTGACGCGCCCCACATGAGATAAAAGAAACAAAGTACTCACTCCGGCTATTAGTCGTCGGCTGACCTTCCGCTCAGCTCCGGGCACAGGAGTTGAAGGCAGCCACACGAAGATTGTGATACTCCTGAAAATCAGACGGAGTGCGAATAAGAACAAGATTTCCGCCAAGGCCTACCCAAAAGTTCCAAGCCGCTTGCTCAGCAGCCGACTCGAAACTCAGGGACTACACCCAGTGGGTGCGCTGACGCGCCCCCACGGAAGAAATCAAAAGAGAAATCTACCAAGGCCAAAAGACTTACTCGGATGACCGTGCGCGCAGTAAGAAACTCCTGGGTGTACCGCTGCAGCGAGGCGGCCTGGGCTTGAAGCCGGCGTCGGACCTCCTGCGCCGCCACGTTCAGCTCGGCTGTCCCGCTGGGCGCCCACTGGACGTCACGGGCGCTGGCCGCCTGTGTCCTGTGGTCACGAGCTGGTCCTCGCAGTTTTTTGCGGCTTCGGCCGAGGACGCCTCTCCCAAGACGCCGGGCGCAGGCGCCGATCGCACCACAAGATCTGCCCCGCCGCCGACTCGCCCCGGCCGGGCTGCTCAGCGCCTCCCCGGGATCGCCACGCCGTCGTCCTCCCTCCTCTCCATCACCGGCTGGTCGCGGTCGGCTTCCTCCGACGGAGGCAGGGGATATCGGGAGCCACGACGCAAAGAAGAATGATGAGCTGCGGAGGCTGATTGCGCGGAGCCTCCGCTTCCCTCTCCGCGGCCGCGGCTTCCACCTGGGCCTTGGCTGCCCCGTCGGCTTGCGCCTCGGTTGACTTGTCCGCCGCCTCCTGGATGGCCCTCCGCTCCGCCGCTTCCAGCTCCTCCCGCGCCTCCCGCGCGTTCCGCTCCGTTGCCTCCATGAGGGAATTCGAAGACCCTCCCGTCGGTCCGACTATGGAGGCGGCGTCAACCCGTTCAAGGGAAAGCGGCGCCCTATTCAAAAAATCAAGAAGACGGCTTAGATGGGCCTCAACCAAAGAAGGCAACAAAAGTACAAGACAGCCAACACTTACGCCGAGACCGCTTGTGGATGCTTCACCACCTTGCGGAAACGGGCCGCTTGCGCGGCCGCCTCGTCCCGCTTGGTCGCCGCGGAGCTCTTGGGTTTTTTCGGCTGGCTGCCAAAAAGACCCGGCTCGGCCCACGCTTTTGTGCGCCACCCCGAGCACCTGGCGCGGCAGAAGGTCCCGCACCTTGGCGATCGGCCGCCAGCTGGCGGCGTGGGATGGCCTCGGCTTCGTCATCATCCGGCCAGTCCCCGAAGCCGGCCGTGTGCTCGGGGCCGCCTGCCTCTCTGCCGGCTTCGACTACGGCGTCGTCCATGGCGGCCGCCCCCAGATCCGGGTCGTCGGGGTCGTCCATGGTGCGGTCGTGTCAGGACCCCGATTCCAAGTCACATCGATCTAGCCGGTAACACTTCATATCACTTTGCGGCCTCATGCACGGTATTCCCATGAGTGTCGCCTTACCATGGCCCGGAACCGTTTGCGCCTTTTGGCTCACGTATATGATAGTGTCGCTAGCATCCATATGACAGAGAACCCGGGCCGACATGGCTAGTCGTGAACCCAAAGCGGCACTAACCCATGGGGATGTGCATACATGAATCACATCGAGCATGTCGGTCAAATGACGTGTGAATCCGGGCTGTAACCTTTGGGCTACAGAACTCCGGGAACCTGGGCTGTAGCAGGCTAGGAAGGACTCCGGATGTCACCGCGTGACATTTCCCGAAGGATGCATACACGAACGAAGTGAAACACATGCCGCCACCAAGTGTCCCGAGCGGTAGTCTTTGGGCTAGCGTGACTCAGTGAACTGGGCTGTAGCGGACTATTATGGCTCAAGGAAGCACTAGACTACATTTCCCCATAAGAGAGGCTGCCAAGGATAAACAACTAGATTGTCGGATCCCACACATACCAAGCATTTCAAACATACACACAATATGCTCGATATGTGTAAATACAACATGGCATCACAACATAACTCTACGACTCAAAGTATTTATTCATTAGGCTCCAAGGAGCGAGATATTACAAACATGGGTCTCTCGACCCAGCATTCAGAGCATACAAGTGAAACACATGCGGAAGCTTAACATGTATGAGTACAGACAACTATAAATGAAAAAGGCTGAGAAGCCTGACTATCTACCAGATCCTGCTGAGGGCACAAGATCGTAGCTGAGGTAACAAGCTAAACGTCGAAGTCCACGCGGAACTACTAGCGAGACCGACGCCTCTCGCAAAACAAAAAATAAGCAAATGTGAGTACAAATGTACTCAGCAAGACTTACATCGTAACTAACTACATATGCATCATTATCAACAAAGGGGTGGTGGAGTTTGACCTGCAGCAAGCCAGCTTTGACTCGGTGGCTATCCCGAACTACGATCGCAAGTAACTCTTCCGAGGTGGCACACGAGTCCACATATTCACCATATCAATACACCACTATGGATCCGCTCCCGTCTCCCTACGAGAACGCCATCCATAGCACCCACGCTTATCTTGCACATTTTAGAGTATCCACTTTCACTTGTCTATGAACTGTTATAGGCAATCTAGAAGTCCTTTACCGCGGACACGGCTATTCGAATAGATGATGTTAACCCTACAGGTGTGTACTTCTTCACACACGCTCTCGCCACTTACCGCCATGTACACGTCATGTATCTCGGCAACCTTCAAGCGGAAGCCTGGCGAGGGTGTCGGCCACGGCCTACCTAAACACTCAAGTCTCTAGTCCAGGTTTATCGCCTATTCAGGTTCCATCCGCAGGGAGTCCGGCCGAGGTTTCCACTAACTGCCCCGAACGATGTGTGCATGGTTCCCGAGACACCAAACGGGCGCTCGGTACACCGGGCCACGGTGTATCTACCGCATCATAGCCCACCTCTAGGGTCAGCGCTACGCACGGCCTCCAACACATATCCTACAAACACCAAACTAGTTGCAACTCCCGGACAGAGAACAAGGGTGGTTAAGAAGCCGAGAGAGTCAATTAAGGATCCCAATGTGTGGTAGTAACTGTTCATGGATCACAAACACATAACTCAGTTCTGAGGACGGCTGCAATGAGACAACCCACCATGTACTCCTACATGGCCTCTCACCGCTACCTTTACCAAATCGTGTTCACACACTTAGCTCTCAACAGTAGGACATGTTCACACACCTCCGATTCATCCCCGATGAATCAGACCTGACTCAACTCTAAGCAGTAGCAGGCACGACAAACAAGCATGAATGAGTAGGCACAACAGGGGCTCAAACTAGTCCTACTCATGCTAGTGGGTTTCATCTATTTACTGTGGAATGACAGGTCATGCAGAGGATAAAGGGGTTCAGCTACCGCAGCAAGTAACAGATGAATCGTTGTTGTCCTAATGCAATAAAAGAGAGCAGGAGCGAGAGAGTGGGATTATATCGGAATGAACAAGGGGTTTTTGCTTGCCTGGCACTTCCGAAGATACTATAGCTCTTCATCAGTGTCATCGATCTCATCGTCGAAACCACGTCTATCGAGAGGGGACAAATACCGGCAACAGAGAACAAACATAATCAATGCAATGCATAATATGATGCATGATCATGACATGGTAAAATGAGTGTGTTGGGCTAATGCAACTACAACCATATGGGTTTGAGCTATTTTGAACCAAAGATTCAAAGTTCAAACTCATTCATGGTCATTATTACTGATTTATCTTTTTCTGCACTAAACAGCAGGTTAACTTGTTTAAACATGCATTAAACCAGTACACATGGATAGATTGGATTTTTCTGATCATTTTTCATATATAATTTATTTCATTCTGAGCTACGGTTGAATTTTCTATGATTTTTAGAATTCATTACTATTTTCTGGAATTTCCTGTATTAAAATAAATCTAGAAAATAGCTTATTGCGTCGGCATGACATCAGTGTGACATCAGCAGGTCAACACGCCAGGTCCAGGTAAAACCTCACCAGTGGGACCCATACATCAGTGTCTCAGGCTGGTTTAGGTGGATGACAAGTGGGACGGGTCAACGGCCACGTCAGCGAGGTCAACTCCGACGCGTGGGGCCACTGTGATTAGTTAAAACTAAACAGAAATTAAACTGGTGTTAGTTAAGGGCGTGGGGCCTAGTAGTCAGTGAGAGAGGGGTTAGTTAGTGGCACCATTAGCCACTAATGACGGTGCCACGTCGGCACGGCTGGAGTTAACCCGCCGGTGACCAAAACAACGGCGGAGGCTCGCCGGACTTGGGCTACAGGCGGCGATCGACTCATGGAGACCTTCGGGCGTAGCCGTGCTCTCCCGCATCCAGAGGAGCAGGTGGGTGGCCGCTGGGCGGCGGAGTCACGGAAGCGGTTCGGCGGCGGCCGGAGCACGGCTTCGAAAGGAGCAGCTGCGGGCACGGGAGGCCACCCGAGGGCTCTGCGGCACCCTAGTGGCACCAGGAGCACGATGACGCGCTCGGTTGCGGGTTGCGGTGGCCAGGGCGACGGCAGCAACATGATCGGCAGCGAGGAGCTACGGCCATGGCGGGGGAAGGGGGCTACGGCGCGAAAATGGGGAAACGGAGCAGAGGCTCATTGCGGACCCGACGGCGTCGACAGCAAGCTCGGGGAAGGGCTGGAGTCGGCGGGGCGGCGAAGACGATCTCCGGCGACCGGAGATGAAGACGGCGTCGATGGAGGCGCTCCAGGGCCTCCCGAGGCGCGTGGCTTGACGGAGAGGATAAGGGAGATGCGGCGAAGCTTCTGAGCTTGTCGGAGAGGCGAGGGGGAGGCGGTGGCTGGGGCTACGGTGAACGGCGACGACGGGCAGCGCCGCCATTCAAGGCGAGAGAGCGAGGGAGAGGAGGGGAGGCCACAAGAGAGAGAGAGAGAGGTGCGGGTGGCGCGTGGGATCACCCGAAGAGGCCAGGGCTAAGCGGCAAGCAGGAGGTGGCGGGGCGCGTGCTGTCCTCCTGGCGGGAGGAAGGTGATGACTGCTTTGTGGGCGATGGGCACTAATCTTTGGGCCAGTGAGGCGCCAGATGGCTGCAGGTAAGTTAGATAGGTTTTCTGTCCTTTTCTTTTTATTTCAGTTTTCTATTTTTCTGTTTTGTTTTGATTTAGTAAAAATACTAAACCATTTGATAAAATGCTGAAAATAATTGTGGGCACTTATGAAATTATTTCCAACAGCCCTCAGCCATTATCAGTATTATTTGGGCAATTAAAATATTTATAGGAATTAAATGCCCAAATGCAAATACTTAATGTATTAATTCAAAAATCTAGAGTGGCCTAGAAAATGTGCACCATTTTTGGCAGAGGTTCTAAACCAATTCAAAAATGATGAACTTTTCTGAAAAGCATTCTGGGTTCACTGAAAATATTTATGGTTGACCCTATTTGATTTAATCTTGGTGCTAGGGTTTATCATCCCCATTTCAAGTTTCAAAATAATTTAAACATGATGCAACAGACAAGTGCTAGCCTAGTGCAAGGTAAGGCTAGGTATGTGACAGGCCGGCCATAAACTGGCGCTCCGGCCCTGCGGCCCCGGGCGCCGGTCGAAGAAGGGGGCTCTGCTCAAAGACAAAGCCGACTAATCAAGAGTGGGCCATCGCGAACCCGGCAACAAAAGAAGAAGAAAGTAAGGAAAACTCACCACAGATGGGGGATCAGCCCAAGAATACGGCGCCTTGCCATACTGCCACTCTTCAGTGAGTTTGCAGTTAGATATGTAATTCACCATGTAAGATACCTCATCACGAAGCATCTCTCTGGTGCTCTGCCGGCATGGGTCAAAGCGGTCTCTCATCTGGCAGATCATGTGCGGCCGGCTTTGGAGCGAGAGCACCCGGCGCTCCACGAAGGTGGCGACCAGGTCGGCCCCCACCAGGCCCTCCGATTGGACCATCACCCGGAGCCGGGTGACGGCGGCGTTCCCGGCCAGGGAGAGTGACCGGGCTCCCAGGCGGCGGGCCGGCTACGTAAGCCGGCAGATTGAGGTAGTCGCCTTGCGAGGCGACGTTCTTTACGTAGAAGTACGATTGCTGCCAGAGCTTCACCGACTGGATCAGCGGGATAGGCGGAAAGGGGTTGTTTTGGGCCGTCATCCGCTTGGCGATGAAGGCACCGCAGGGGGCGGGCACACCCACGGAGACGGTGCCGAGCTTGCACTGGAAGAACTCCCCAAAGAGCTCCAGGGTGGGGTGGACTCCGAGAAAACCCTCGCACAGGGTGACGAAGGACGACAGCAGCATCACCGTGTTGGGGGTGAGGTGATGCGGCTGGAGATTGTAGAACTCGAGGAAGGAGCAGAAGAATCCACTCGCCGGCAGGCCGAGGCCGCGCAGGCAGCACGAGCGGAAGATGACCCGCTCGCCCTCCTCCGGCGCCGGCAAAATCTCCGCCTCTGGCGCGAGGCGGGTCTTCACGAGGTCCTCGCTCGGCAACCGCCGCGTCCGCCGAAGCCAATCGATGTGGTGTTCATGGACGTTGGAGCCATCCCACGAGCTAGACAGCACCATGTGAGCAAGAGGAAGGAGAGAGGCGCGGCGGCGGAGAGCACAGCCACGCTGCGGAGGAACCGCGGCAAGCCAAGATAGTTCGCGGCGAAACGTCGCGGTGGTGAGTGCGGTGCGGCGGCGAAAGAGCGAAGAAGTTAGTAGAGGAAGGAGAGGAGCAAGGGCGAGCGTGCGAGCCTCTGCCGCTGCCCCCTCCCCCTACTTATAGGCTCGGGTGGCGGAGCCGAGGAGGCGAGGCGTGGTGGAACGTGGGATTAACTGCGCCCACTCCCCCCACGTCCCGTGATTATTGCGCCCTAAAGGCGTGCTGAAACCGCCGCGGGAAGACGAGCGAACCATTCGGGCCGCAGAGGATCCGCGCGTGGGCCGAGGCGTAGGTTTGGTGGGCCCCGACCTGCGGTGACGTCCCGTCACGCGCGTGGGCTGGCAGGCCTTTCTGGCCACGTGGCGCACGGGGTGACGCGCAGTCAATGCGCAGGTCGGCTCACGTTCTCTCCTTCTGGCTGCGGAGCTTCCCGAAGACGGCACACCCATTCAAGGCCGGCTCCTAGCTGCCGGCTCTTCAGGATAGGAAGCTGATCGAGCTTCTCGTCCTCCTTTCGACCTCGAAGCCCAATCAACTTCAGGGACTACTGTCGGAGTAAATGACCACGGGTAGCCCAGCTGGCTCCCCCTGGGACTTTTGAAAATATTACAAGCCGATCAAGCCATCCAACATCCAAGACGCTGGTCCGCCTTCCCCCGGCCGGCTGTCACTCAGGCTGGCTGTCAGGAGGCGGCCCGACCCCAAGACCTACAGGAAGAAGGCCACAAGAGGGCCGGCTTCCAAGGAGACGGCTACCAGAGGGCCGACTCCACGTAGCCGGCCACGAAAAGGCCGACTCCAAGAAGCCGTCCACCAAAGAAAGTGCCAAGGCCGCACCCTCGTAATCAAGACCCACATAACAGTGATGAGAGGCAGGCGTGGCTATAGTAAAGCCCGCCACCCCTGCATCTTGAGCGCGCATGGCTCTGATCACGCCGTCAGACGGGCGGCCATCACCCGTTCGGCGCGGCACTGTTGCCATGTTGACCATGACATCACCCATGACATGCTGTCAGTACTACCCGCAGGCGGCGGGCCCCTCCAGTCAGAGAGATGCCCGAGGGCGGCTCAGCCTCCCCAAGTCGGCCTGAGATATGGCCGGCCTCCCCTGGCCGGCTTGTTCCCTCCCTCGAAGGAAGCGCCTCATTAAGGAGACCAGACGAGGTGAGGCTACAGTGATCGCCGCCAAGGCGGCGGCACTGTAGCCATGCTTACCTCGACAAAGCCCTCGTCATCAAGGTTGAGGCAACAGTAACCAGCCCCCGACAAGGCCCTCAACGGTGGGGCCACTGTCGACCAAGAAGCGGCAGCGGGACCCACCAACGGCGGGCCCAGCCAGCCGGAGAAGCCTTGCAAGCGCAGACACCGACGGCTAGGGCCCGCGCCCACCGGATTACCATTGTACCCACAGGGGTAGGCCTATATAAACCCCCCAGGGCACCCATGCAAAGGGTTGATCTCTTAGAGTTTTAGACGCCACATAGAGGGAAGAGGAGAGCTAGTTGTGCCCTTCTTCTTCCTCTTACCAAACAGCTCAAGGAGCCTCTTGTAGCAACTTGTTCATTCAGTGATCATGCGGAGACCCCGCAGAGCAGCAGTAGGGGTGTTATCTCCGCGGAGGGCCCCGAAGATGGGTAAGATTCGCCGGCGTGCATGTCTTCGCCTCATCCTGTTTCCAGGCACCGGCGATGTCTTATTGGCTCCCACTATGATTAGCCACCCGTTGGCATATGTCGCACCTACCACCCGACAGTTCCGGCAGCGCTGGGGGAAGAAGACGAGCGATTGCAGAAGAATGCCGGCCGTTGGATGTAAATCCAACGCCTTCTTAGGCTTTGACCTACAGGCCCACATGTCAGCCGGTCCATTTGTTTTTTTAGTCCATTTGGTGGGCTGGGTGAAACAATGATGTAGCATCTATGCAGCCCATTTTAATCCCATTTGCATTTTTCTTGAAATCCGCAGACTTGCTGGGCTGGGTGAAAATATCATGGTGGGCTAGACGGAGAAATGTTATAAAAACATAAACACATGATGGCACGTCAGTAAAATCTTTGCAAGCTTATGTACGCAATCACTAGGAGTTAACTTGGCAAGTTATATATAAACAATTATTATTATTATTTTGTAAGAACTTTCAACTTACGAAATAAAATATCATTTTAACTTGATGAGTTAATAGTACGTGGGTATTATTATTTTTAGGCTAGACGTGGGGACAGCTTGAGTTGGTTCTAGGGGAAAATCGAGAAAACTCTGTTTACATCGACAAAGAAAGTGGGAGAAAATTCAGAGACCTGCTAGGTCCACCTGAGGAGAGGAATATGTTGGGAGGAAGGAGATTCAAAGCACGGCAGCGGAGTGAACTATTTTTTTACGGACAAGTGAACTAGTTTACATACATAAGCAAATAGCCACTAAAAAAATCAATCAGGTTAATGGGTTCTTAAAAGAAATATTTCGGACAAAACATATAATTACGACACATAGGCTAATGCATGAAACACTCAGATGATAAAGGTGCTTATAAACAGATAAAGTACAACATCTAGACCTTCACGGCACGCTTGATCATGACGCCTTCTGATTTGTCCGTGTACTCGTCGGTTACGGGAAGCAGACACGCCCTCATGTCCAAGATATGCCTGTACATGTCGTAGCATGCGTATGCGTCCTTGGCCGCGTAGGTTATGTAGGCTAGATTCAGAGGTACCTCCCACGTGTTCAGGTCGTCTTCTTTCATGTTGGCGTATCAGGGGTCGATGATGGTCTCAGCGAGGTCAACCACGGAGTCCTTCTCCTGCCCGTTGCTGATGATCTTGTATTGCTTCTGGATGTCGACAAGCTTGTTGCACCAGATGGCCGAATCGTCGCGTTCTTCCTTCTCTCCACCATAGCGAAGGTGCAGTCGGTGCTGCCGATGAAACGGGTGAATGCTCTAGAACCTGGTGCAGCCATAGGACTGAGGCGAGGCAGAGCTTCACCGAGTCTGTATCGTTGGTGTACATCACATTCAACTTGGTGCAGCCATAGGACTGAACGGCGAACTCAAAGGGGAACTCCTTGCTGAAGTCCATATCCAGCAGGCTCACCCCTCGGATCGCCATTGGAGTCTCTTCGAGTGAACGAGTGTGTAGGCGGCGGCAGCAGTTCATTTTTCAGCTCTTGGGGAACTGGATTCAACAGTAAGCTGAGTGTGTACAGGCGACAACAGTTACTACCCCTCCCTCGTCTGCTGCACGCCCGGCAGAAGATGCACCCTCGGCGCATTCAAATGCCTCCATTAAGAAACCTACTCCGGCCACACGTCGATTCACGAGCGGGTCTGTATTGGTACTGTAATAACAGGAGTTAGTGGTCACTTTACTTAAATTTAATTAGCTTTAATAGAAATTTATACTTAAAACAAGTAATGCGTTCGCTCATTCTATCAGTGCCATAGGATCAACATGCACAACAATTAGAATTATTATTCTCAGGACGCACACGATCAACACATTTGTCGCACTTTTGCAAAGATAATACTACCAAGTTTGAACTGTTTGTTATGGTTGTTGTCCTCTACATCATCATGCTGTGTTTCCCAGCTTGCAAGATTCAGAACCAACAAATAAGATCCAAATAATAAGTACAACAAAGATGCCAACACATCTCATTGATTCCCAGCTTCCAAGATTCAGAACCAACAAATAATATCCAATTAATATTTACTACATAGATGCCTACACATCTCATTGATTCCCAGCTTGCAAGATTCAGAACCAACAAATAAGATTCAAATAATAAGTACAACAAAGATTCCTACACATCTCACTGATTCCCAGCTTGCAAGATTCAGAACCAACCCATTAGAGCCTTTTGATAAAGTGAGTATCAGGATTAAATCCATCTTGGCTAGCCATGTCATACAATCGAAGAACTTGGTGAATGCTCTTGACCGTCACAACATCTGTAGTTGAGTATTCCTGTTTGCACAACATGTTTGCACAGCACAAACAAGAAGACAGGAGAGCATGATTTTGCTTTAATAGCGGCCTCCTCGAACTCAACCTCTAGCTCTACTTGGATGAGGTCTGCCTGGAGTTCCATGATTCATTTCATGCGCCTTTTTCTGCAGTTCACCTAAAATGAAGCAAAGATTGCATCATTCAGCTAGCAAGAAGTACTTGCTCTTGTGAGCTAGCAGGTTCTTCTTTAGTAGTTGAACTAAAATTGAGGAACATTAAGGTTGGCTGTCCGGCTCATGTAAGGTGCAACTATAATTTTCTTATCCTTTTGTGCAGTTCCTCTAAAATAAAGTGCCATTGTGGTGACAGTGACGGCTACATCCTGCAAAGGCTAATAAAATGTTGCATGAGATTACCAGCAGAACTTGACGGAGATTTTGGAAACTCCAATCACCATTTTGTGCAGTTCCACCAAAATTGAGAGATGCTGCCCACGTGACATTTTAGTTGAACTGCACAAGACACTCATTCCAAAAAAAGTGTTTTGTGCAGTTCACCAAAAGGTCACAATAGCAACAAGGTGAAATGGATATCCCTATATGCACAAAATGATAGAAAGTAAACAGTTGCTGGTCAATAAGAATATACGAAACATATACAAAATGAAAAGAAGCATCTTAATTATGTTCATGGCAATCACACAAGGACAGTAGAAATTTTAAAACGTCAGCAATGCTTCATGTTACCAGAAGCATTATGATCAACAATGAGATTCCTCAAATATGGGATTACTTTAATGATACAGTAAATCAACAGCAGCTAAAGAGTTGGTTTAAGGGCATGGGACCGTGGGGACACCAGGACACTCAGCAGCGTAAAGGAGCAACTTACTTATCATACTGGGGAAACCAGCAGGAGTGCCATTTGTAACACAGTTTAATTGCATCTTATCACTAGAGGCATTAGATTAACAATAACACTAGTTAGACATGTCCCTAAGGTAACAGTGTGATCGCTTCATTTTACATGCGCCCTTACATTAACAACAGCAAAAGGTTGGTATAAGGACATGCGACAGTGGACGCATCAGCAAAATATACCTACAAGGAGGCATAAAGTGGTGATGCCGATCTTGTTCACGCTATGTGAGGGCAGCAAACCTAATCCTGGAGACCTTGTACTATGTGAGGGCAGCAAATCTAATCCTGGAGAGCTTTTACTATGTGAGGGAAGCAAATCTAATCACGGAGACCTTTTACTATGTGAGGCGACAAATCTAATCACAGAGACCTTTTACTATGTGAGGCAGCAAATCTAATCCTGAGACCTTTTACTATGTGAGGGCAGCAAATCTAATCCTGAGACCTTTTACTATGTGAGGGCAGCAAATCTAATTCTGAGACCTTTTACTATGTGATGGCAGCAAATCTAATCCTGTACATACTCTGTTGACTTGTCCACCAGCCGCCACTTTCTATCCTTTTTTCAACCAATAATAGATATGTTCCTTATCCAGTTTGTACTGCGTTTTCCCATTATTTCCCTTTTCAACCAAGAGACCGGTTGGGTATCCGGTCTCTACTACTTTCACCATATTATTTCCTCTTTGAATCAAGTCCTAGATTCATGCTACAACTTTCCCCCCTTTCTTCGTTGTTTGAATAAAGCCCTAGATTCGAACATGAAGTAGCTTTACCTCTAATAATACTAGAAATTTAGGTGGCGTTGGAAGAGCTGATGGGAGTAGAAAAAGATGCACATGCAGACACGTGGGGAGCTGGGGCAGTAGAGCAAGGCCGCTTTCGAAGAACTTATACCTGAGGGTCGCCGGGATGTCCGCGGCGGCAGGTCGGATCTGCGGACAATACGGCAGGGAGGAAGAGGGTCGGAGGACCTCCCGAGCCGGCGCTGTGTCGGAGAGAACGGCACGGGTAGAGGATCGGGCCCCTCCGGCAGCTGTGGGTTTCCTCCCTCAGCGGTGATGACCGCGTGAACGATGCACCTTTTAGTCCTCTACACACACCGACCGAAGGGATCCGGCCGGATCAGTGACCAGCGGTGAGCAGAGAGAAAATGTCGCTACCACTGTCTTGTTTATATCTGGAGAGGATGAGAGAATGAAGAGAGCAACCCTAGTAAAGCAAGCGCTCAGGCCCCTAACGCCCATATATAGTGGAGTGATTAGCTTTTTTCTCTCCACAACAAGCGTTTCAATTTGTGTATGTGGCATTAAAGAAAAGAAACTCTCTATTTAAGGTTCACTTGTGCTCTCCGCCCCTCCATTCATTGAGCAACCCCACGGGTGAATAAACATACAGTAAGTACTGTATTTATATAGAATGAACAAGCTCAAACTATTTTCGCGTAGTTAAAAGTTGAGGGAAGGGAAATCCTTCAGTGGTTCGAATCCACATCTGAGCGTCTTTTTTCGGTATGCCGCTCCGCGAGCTTTTCCCAGGTAGTACGCGCGGCAGTTTTCGGGTAGGCGGTTTGACAGAGAGGTGAGGAGGGTGAGCGAGTGGGGCTGTGCGATTTGACGGCGCGTTACTGCTGGAAAGACTTGTGATATGACCACTCACTATAGTCATGAATTATGGCACTCCGACCGGGTGATGCCCCCTTCCGTTCAGCGTTCTAATCTGGTGCATGACACGTCGACCCGGATGCTGGCTCTCCCACATGTCGGAGTAGTAAGAAGGAGCAAAGAATGATGCGGTATATACTAGTACTATACTACTCCCTCCGTTCCTAAATATAAAAGTCTTTGGAGAGATTTCACTATGGACCACATACGGAGAAAAATGAGTGAATCTACACATAAAATGCATCTATATACATCCGTATGTGGTCCACAGTGAAATATCTACGAAGACTTATATTTAGGAATGGAGGGAGTACTACTCAGGTCGGAGGAGTGCGAACCACGACAGCCCAGTGAACCAGCAGTGCGAACCACGGTAGCCCAGTGAACCAGCAGTAGAAAACAATGTGGTGATATGGCCATAAAAACAATGTGCTACGGTCCACACTGTAGCATGTACGGTAACACTCCTCTTTGTTTGGATCCCTGAGTTAGAGCTAGTTTGGGTTGAAATAGCCTCAAATTATCGAAACAAGAGGGGTTAGTTTGAGCTAGTTTGCTCTAACCCAGCTAAAAAAAACTAGCCTAGTGGAGAGGTTCTCATTGGGTTAGTTATCCTCGGGCCCACTAAAAGAGAACTAAAAAGATCTCACCTACCCGCACCAGATCGCTCCCCCCCTCTCGCATGACTCCTCTCTGTTCCCCATAGGGCCGCCCGCCCAAGCGCCGCTCGCCCTCTCTCTCCTCCGGCCGCCCTCTCCTTCCGGCCTCCGCCGCCCTCTCCCTCCGGCCTTCGAAGGTCGCCCCGCTCCCCCTTCACCAGTCGTTTTTCTCCCTCTGTCGTGCGCGGCGGCAGCGCATCTACCAGGGAGGTCGCGAGAGGGGTGAGTTTGTTCGTTCCTTCTCTGTCTCACGACCATATCATTGATCTTGCTTGCTCTAGCGCTAATTCTGATTTGGAAAAGTAGATCCTGATCAAACTTGCTATAGATTTGTGGTGCACGCATGGAATTGTTTGATGCTGCTTAAGGAGGTAATAAATCTTTCTAGAGGCCCAAAGATTCAGGTCACCTTTCGAGGTATTTCAATTTCAGGCTTGCATTATTTGTAGAGGCCCAAAGATTCAGTTCACTATTCTAGGTATTTCTATTTCAGGATTGCATTATTTCTAGAGGCCCAAAGATTCAGTTCAGCTTTCTAGGTATTTCAGTTTCAGTCTTGCATTATTTCTAGAGGCCCAAAGATTCAGTTCACCTTTCTAGGTATTTCAGTTTCAGGCTTGCATTATTTCTAGAGGCCCAAAGGTTCAGTTCACCTTTCTAGGTATTTCAGTTTCAGGCTTGCATTATTTCTAGAGGCCCAAAGATTCAGTTCACCTTTCTAGGTATTTTAGTTTCAGGCTTCTATTATTTCTAGAGGCCCAAAGATTCAGTTCACCTTTCTAGGTATTTCAGTTTCAGGCTTGCATTATTTCTAGAGGCCCAAATATTCAGTTCACCTTTCTAGGTATTTTAGTTACAGGCTTGCATTATTTCTAGAGGCCCAAAGATTAAGTTCCCAGCCGGCGGCAAGCGGCCCTGCTACCCATGCCGGTGTCGACCTTAACTCGCAATGGCCAGCGTCGGAGGGGTTCCCGGGGCTTGGGCTCTACAGAGCCTTCCTCCAGAGCGACGATGGCGAGCTCCTCCCTCGGTGCGTGAGGGGCTCCGGGCTCCCTCCCTATCATGAATACCTTCCGTGATGAGTTAGCTCATTCTTTGTTTCATGAAGTGTTTTTTTATTTTGTGAAGCTTGATTGACGACTTGTATGTTTAAGTGGGATATCTCATTTGTATGGACAAAGTAAAAATTATCATGTTTTGCATGCTTGATTTGTATAGATGGTTCGTTTATGTCAATTGTGAGCGGGAGGAGGCCACAGAAGATCCGGCCACACCATGAGGGTGCTTAGATCCAAGGGACTTTTTTTAGTCTGACTAAAAATAGGGTCCAAAGTAGTCAAATGATTGAGATAGAGCATTTATTATCAATCTAACCCTGCCATCCATACACCTCTTTCGTTTAGAGTTAGTTCAGGGTTAGAATCTAACTCTAACCTCTAACTGAGTTAGAGTTCTCCTTGTCTCGGTTCATCGCCATCATACTTTCCCCATTCCCGTGTTTTCAGTATCCTGCGAATCAAAGAGGCCCTTTTTTTGCGGGAAAAATCAAAGAGGCCCTTAGACTGGTTTAGGTCCGGTCATTTTTTGTAAACGTGTTATGTCCAAAATTTAATGAACGTGCTTCGGTTTCCATGAAAATAATCCGGTTTCATGTAGTAATTCATTCATTTATTTATTCTTCTGCGGGGGGTTTGCATGTAATTCATGAGGTCTGAAATGTAAAGTACCCCGGCATATGCTCCGAGTCGTGCATGCACTACGACCCAGATGTTCTATGTCCCACATGTCGGCGAATGGGAGCACATGGAAATAGCCTAGGAGTACATATAGGAGGATAAATGCGTCAAAAAATATGTACTGTGAAGCGTAGCCGCGGTTCGAAAAGGAGACCTAAAGTGATGACAGCTATAGGTCGCACGCACCCAACTAGTGGTACTAGACATACGACTAGTTTTTCCCTCAAAAAAAAGAGGCACGAGTGCTCAGTACTCCTATTCTATAAACACGAGTCCCATCTGACAATAGCGTCCGTGCTACAGCTAGCTCTCCTCCCTCGTTTCTCTCTTCTAATTCTAAACTCGGCCGACGCCCGGTGGGCGGGGTGGGTTTTCTCAACTATGGCCCCACCTCACAGTGACAACGTAACGACTGGAATAAAAATGCCATATACTCCCTCCGTTCATAAATATAAGCCTTTTTAGATACTAGTTCAAATGGAATACATCATACATATGTATGTAGACATAGTTTAGAGTGTAGATTCACTCATTTTGCTCTGTATGTAGTAGTCACTTGCTGGAATCTTTAGAAAGACTTATATTTGGGAACGGAGGGAGTACTATACTAATAAAATATTAAGGCCACGAGGCGATGCAGCGCTGGTTACAGGAAGCAAGAAGAAGAGATGCATCCATCGACGACGTCCACCTCCTCGACTCAGGGTGCCGGCCCACCGAATGGCGCCTAAGTAGCAGCGGCTTTCGTGGCTAGGTCGACGTGCTTCTGAACAATGGCGTCCAAAGATTCCAGCCGCTAGAAGGAGGCCAACGTCTTTATGTCCTTGCTTGCCTTGTAGTGGCCTATGTAGATGATTTCCTCGTAGACGTGGATGTGCAGGTCGACGGTTTCTTGCATGGCGGCTGCGCCATGGCAGCGCGACCTCGAGGTGCACATTCTTCGTCGCGACCTCCGGCACCTACAGGGCCACCAGGGCTTGAAAGAGTTCGTCACCATGGAGGCCGATGAGGGTGGCAGGCAATGAGGAGCCTGGGCACGCGGGCTGGAGCAGTACGGCAAGGTCATCCGCGCGCTTCTTGACGGCGGTGAACTTGCGGATGGAGTTGACCATCATGTCGTCCATGCGAGAGGCGAAGCCGGCGTCGGCGAGGGCTATGATGCCTGCGGTCGCCAGCACCGTCTGGAAACGCTGCATGGTGCGGGGCCGCAGGCCGGCGCCTTGGATGATTTGGCACAGCCGACTGCCGCTCGCGTCCATCGCCTCCATAGGTGCTTGTGGCTTCTTGTCACTTGGTCTTGGATTGGAGCGAGCAGTGTTGCGCAGAGACTTGGGAGTAGATGGATTGGAGTGGTGGGGCGCCTTTATTATATGAGAGTCCAAACTCTGTTGCATTCACATCGTGCTGGCTCTATTCTGCTTCTCCAATTAATTCCCTCTGCATGTAATTGAGGATGCATCATTGACCGTTCAACGTCTCAGGAACCGCTACCCTCTTCCTCCTTGGCATTCAAGCACCTATGGACCCGTCGACGACAAGGTGCCTATGGTGACTTCGTAAATTTCAAGATGATAGTGCCCTGCGTGTGTGCGTTCATAGGGGTGAGTGTATGCGCGTGTATATGAGCGCTTGCGTATGTACCGTGTCAAAAAAACGTAAATGCGTGTCAAAAAGAGACTAGTCAGTATACTCGATATTGTGCACCTCGGAGAGGAAAACGATAGAACTAGTAATGCGTATTTATTTACGGTGCAGATTCACTCATTTTGCTCCATATGTACTCCGTCTCGGTGTAGTCTAGTCACTTGTTGAAATCTCTAGAAGTGCAAATACTCCCTTCTGGTTTACAGGCTATACTAGCAAGTAGTTGTACTTACTAGTACAATAGTGGGCTCACATCGCAAGTTTGTCTCATGCAAGAGCCTGGCTATATGCGTGCTCCAATGTTCGCAAATCGCAACGTCACGGTTTAACTTGGCTCTTCGCCTCTTCGAGAAGACGAACAATGATGTTACTACTACTGCTTCTACATTGTCAAATCCATCTTTGCATGTCCATGCACCGCATGAAGGGACGGATAGCTTGTTGTAGAAGTACTACTAAGCAAAAGCCTATCCTCGCTTATGAGCAAATCAAGCATGGGCGAGGGAGAAGGCGTGTAGTAAAATCAAGCTTCTCCTCGTTGTACGAGTTGACGCGACACATCATAGCACTAGCCCCACATGCTTGCCTTTAAACTTGGCAGAAAGACCCGCAGTGTACAATATATTTGCTGCAACCTCTAATATTTACCCACCACAAATTAAAATATATGTGGCCGTATGCATCGTTCTGATGCAGAGGCCGGGGAGTCCCCCCTTTTCGAAAAAAATTAAAAATATATATATTCCTGTCTTGACCAGATGAGCGTGCAAACTACAATCACCAGGGTGACAGGTAGGGCCAGAAGACTATTTTAATATTTTTTTAAACTTCGAGACGGCCACATAGCATGGAGCCGACCCCAACGATTTTAAGCTTACAGGAATGGTACACGCTATCCTAGACTACTCTACACATGAAACTGCCACACGGGCGTCCGGGCTGCGCTTGGCTCTTCGCCTCTTCGGGAAGTCGAACAATGATGGAGTACTACTGCACTGGAGGAGTACTACAATATGCTTCGCCATCGACACCGATTGAACTGCTGCATGTCCACCGCTGGCATGGAGGGGAGAGCGTGTAGCGAAAGCTTCTCCTAGTCTTGCCAGCCACCACGCTCATGGGCGAGGGAGGGACACTCCTGCCTTTGCGTGTATGACAGGTGGGCCCGACAGGTGTGTGGCCAACCTGTCATACAGCCAAAGGCAGGTGCAGTTAAGTCCGTGAGGGAGAGGATAATCAAACTTCTCGTTGATGTACGAGTTGAAGCAACACATCAAAGCACTACACTCGATATATTTCAATAATTTGCGTTTACCGATGCATTAATTACAATGCATGCATGCATGCCGTGACTCTTCTTGTCATACTTGCATGTGTTGATTTAATGCACCTTGAAGTAGTATAAAATATGTGACGGTAAAGCTTTGTAATACCCCGGCCCAAGTCAAGAGATGGTTGTGCACGAGGAGGGCGAGATCATGCAGACCGAACAGGACCCGACGATGGAGCTCTCTAAGGTCTCAATGGACCTCACCGTGCTCCACTGCCCCTTGTGCCTCCGCCCCTTGACGCCTCCAGTGTATGAGGTTCGAATACACCTCGTCCGTTCAGTTGATTGAGCAAGGTGCATGTTTCTTGATTGATGTGCTATTCGATTGATTTCTGCAGTGCAAGGGAGGGCACCTGGCCTGCGCGGACTGCCGCGTCGAGCGCCCCGGGAACCAGCGGCAAAGGCCGGCGAAGCGCCTTGGCGGTGGCTTCGACGTGCGGAACACGGCGGTGGACTCCGTCCTTTCGTCGGTGAGGGTGGAGTGCCCACACGAAAGCTGTTGGCTCTACGTCACTTACCACAAGCTCGCCGATCACCAGAGCATGTGTCCGCTCGCGCCCTGCAAATGCCCCGTGCCCGTCTGCGGCTACGAAGGCCCGCCGCCGGCGCTCTACCACCACATCAGCACCGCGCATCCCATGCCCGTGCACAGGATCCAGTACGGCAAGGTGCTCCAGCTGCAAGTGCCACTGTCGGAGCCACGGCTCTTGCTGTTCGCGGAGGAGGACCACCGCGTGTTTTTCTTCGTCGGTAGCATGCTCGACATCGGCGCGCCTATTGCCGTGTCGGTCGTCTGCATCAGAGCGGGGGCGTCCCCACTGCCGCACTACTTGGCCAAGCTGTGGGCGAACGGCCCGTCGGGGGAGCCCAAAGGCATGACCGACATCGTCAAGGTGGAAATGGAGGTGACAAGCAGCAAGGATCCCGGCGACGTCGACATGCAGGAGCTGACCTTCTTGACAGTTCCGCCCAAGCTGCTGGCCGGGGCTAAGCTTGTGTCCCTCCACATTCAGATTGACAAGCTCACGTCCTAAATGTTTCTATAGTGCCTTCTGTTTATCTTAGTAATATGCTAATATAGGGATTACCTTGGTCTACTTTAGCTTAAGAAATGGTGGGTTTTGGTGGCGATGTAGCAATTACTTCGACATGTGATCAGTAATTTCCAACAGTCAAACGGGTATTTTGTGTCTGTTGGATATAAAGTTCCTTTGGGTAAGAAGTACTACTTGTCATCAAAATGAATAAAAGGAGATTTATGTAGACGTATTTTAGTTCTAGATACGTCATTTTTTATCCATTTTGATGACAAGCACTCCCTCCGTTCCACAATACATGCCTTCCATTTGTCAAAATATAGATGTATCTAGACATGTTTTAGTATATAGGTACATCCATGATAGAGCCAATCGGATGGTTGAGAACACTACAATTCGTAGCTACAGATGCGTGTGTGACTCCCGGATGTAGAGGCCGGGGTCATCATCCTCCTTTTCGAGAAAAAAACAGGCGCGTGTTTGAGAGGACGAGTGCGTGCGTGCACCTCTTCTCTTCCTGTATAACGTACTACTAAACTCAGAGTACAAGTTTTTGTGGGTGGCACGATGGTGCGTGCGAGAAGTCCCGAGAGATAGGTTTAATGCGTCTGAAAAAAGACTAGCCTAGAGCTCGCCATGCGGCTATTCCTGTCGAACGCCCCATTGACTGTAAGATATGTATACAATGGTGCCAGTTATTGCACGTACACAGCAGTACTCCCTCCTTTCTGGTTTATAGGGCTTAATTCAATAATCTCACCAACCAAGATGGTGAGTGGGGTATAATTTTTTGTAGTTTGCAAAAGCACCTAATTAATGCTCTTGTTTTTCTCAAAAAATTATGTTTATCAATGCATTAATTGCAATGCATGCATGCATAAAGTACATGCATTGGTCAATTTTCTCTTAATACTTGCATGCAATGATTTAATGCACCTTGGAATTTGAACATGTGTTGGGGAACAACCAAATTGAGCCTTATAAAATGGAAAAACTAAAATTTTGAGATAAGCCCTATAAAACCGGAAAGGAGGGAGTAGAAAAAGAAGTACTCCATCCGGGAATAGTGCCGCACTTCGAAACTAGAACGGTCAATAAATTTTGAGCTTGCGTCTCATCACATTCCAAATTACTCCACGCTATATTGAATTGCAAACCTGTTCACACCGATCACAACCTAAACGGTTTCCCACTTAGGAGCGTATTAGTACCACGCTATTTTGAATTCCAAACCTGTTCACACCGATCACAACCTAAACGGTTTCCCACTTAGGAGCGTATTAGTACTCGGTTATAAATACTAGTATGCAAAGATAACTGCACATTCCTCCTCAACTCCTCATCCACAAAAACAAACAAGTCATTCAACATCCTTCCCTTGCATCTGCCATGGCCAGCGTGAGTTCTTGGTCGAGAGATTGCCACCAGGGAGAGGCGAGCATGGAAGCGGAAGCACGAGAGATGTCTCGCCTCTTGGCGAGAGCAGCCGACATGTCCCACCGCGCGGAAGTAGCAGCACAGAGGTCCCGCCGCGCCGCTGAAGTAGCACGGAGGTCCCGCCGCGCCGTCGATGCAGCAGACTGGTCCGGCCGCGCCGCGGAAGCAGCAGAGATGTCCCGCCGCGCCACGAATGCAGCAGAGATGTCCCACCGCGTTGCGGCGCCCTGGGAAAATTTCTCGCGGGCAGGCGAAGATTGTTACTGGCGCATGCATGCGATCGTCCATAGCCAGATGGATCAGATCTCCGGCTGGTCGAGGTTGCAGGACGACGTGAAAGCCTCGTTTGAACAGGCTACCAGCGTCATCTGGCAACTAAGGGAGGGCAATGAGAGGCTCGGGCGAGCGACCTGCCGAGGGAGAAGATCGTCCAAAGTGCGTACTCAGCAGGAGGAGACCCGTGCCTTGTTGAAGAAGACCGCGTCATCGTCAAGAAACTTATGGACGAGAATGACATGCTCAACGAAGCGCCAAAGGCTGGTGGAGGAATCGTGGATGTTCTCAAGCAGCGTCTTGAGGACATGAAAGAGCTCATCGCCGCTCGCCGCGGAGACTAGTTCTGCGACCTGCAAAGAACGCATCAAGAAAGTAGAGATTAGTGAGCGGATCCTTTTCTTCCTTCTTCTTTTCCCTTGTGTATTTCGGGCGTAGTCAAGCATGTGCCTTTTTAATTATCTTTCTAATTATGTCGACAATTAATCGCCCTTATCTTTCTGTGGAAGATGAATGTTGCGAGGCTGGAATGAAGAAAACTCTTCTTTGTGGCGACCACAGCGTTCTTTGTTCTTTTAGTTGTTGCTGGGCTTCCTTCAGTTTCCTGGTTTCTTTTGATGTAATAATCGGTTTAGGATGTGGATTGTGTCGTCGGTTGTGAAATGTTGGGTTCTAGCACAGATGTTTCGCCTTTGTTGGCCACTTGGGATGTTGCGATTTCAATCTGGTAGCTTTTAGTCCTTCGTGTTAGGCTGGAGTTGTGCTGAACTTCTTGTGAATTGTGGTGGTTTTCAGTAATGAAAATCGGAAGGGGCAAGCCCTTCTTTGATCAAAAAATTAATCGTCCTTATATATTCATCAGTCTTGCTATAAGTCGCAGTATATGCTATATAGGTCCGTCGGAAAAGATCCGTGCTTTCAGATTTTCTTTTTCTCTCTTAAATCTCAGTCGAGTGAGACATAGCCACGCCATTAAACAGAGGCTCGGGCGCCATTAATGGAGACCTTGGGAGAGAGGTGGACAGCAGATGGAGGTCAAAGGGCTCTCCTCCCGATAAGCATGCGTAGGGGTCTGATTGCACGCCTCTCGTACTCAAATAGCTACCCTGCATGGCGCCTCCTAGCTAATAAAAAATGGGGACGCGAGGCGGCACGTAAATGGTACTAGTAAGTAGAACGCCCACGGTTTCAATAATACTCGTGTTTCCGATTGTAACGTGACAACACTTGTTCCAAAATGACTTTGTTGATTGTTAGACTAGTCACAGTGGGAGTAACTTCAGCAGTAATATCGAGTCCAACTCAGCAAATTTGCTTATGTGACAATGAGTTAATGAGGAGAGAGGTAGTTATAGTAACTTAGCTAGTTACTGTAACATCATATGTCCCAATACAACATGAGTCTATAACCTAATAAATGAAGCTTCGCATGTTACCACACTTATGTTACTACCCACTATGAAGGTAGTAACATAGTCTAGGGATATGTGTATGTTACTAGTGTATGTTACTCACCATTGTGGCTAGTCGTAATGTGTGCGCCTTCACAAATCGGACTGCAAATTTACCACAACATGTTGATGCCATGTCATGGCACCAAGCCAAGTTTCATTATTTTCATGCGCGTTTTGGATTTACAGGAATTAAAAAACTAGGTTTCTCAATGTTTCCAACCCAGCCACGACGCCCTTTAATTTTGAATTTCATTCCCATTTCTTGCATGGAACCTAGAAATTTACCCAGTGACACACATGTGATTTTTCAACCAACTTTGGTGCACTTTGGAACATGTGCTTGTATTTCAAATTTGAATTATGCACACAAAGGTGACACGTTCCTCCCGTAACCACGAGCCTTCTTGAGAGAAGCTCCGATTTGCAAGAAGCTTATACCAAAATTTGTTCCTATTCGGCCAATTTTTTTACCACGGCATGGTACTACCATGACATGACACCATGCCAAGTTTCATGATTTTAAAACCAAGTTTCCCAATGTTCTCGATCGAGCCACGATGCCTAGATGTTTGAATCTTATTCTTATTTTTTGCATGGGACCTAGAAATTCACCCGAGGACACAAATGTGATTTTTCAACCAACTTTGGTGCACGGGAGCATGTGCTTGTAGTTCAAATTTGAATTATGCACATTAAATGACCAAAAACTCAATTAATGTGTAAATAAGGCCAAACGAAGCCGGAATAATTCCAAAATTTAACAGGGCACTCATGTAGTTCTATGTTGCCTTTGTAAATAAACTCAAGGGGGACAACGTATATCGTTTCGCACTCAAAGGTGGCACGTTCCCTCTCAGAACGACGAGCCTTCTTGAGAGAAGCTTCCGCTTGCTAGAAGCTTATACCAAAATCTGTTCCTATTTGGCCATTTTTTTTACCACAACATGGTAGTACCCTGACATGACATCCATGCCAAGTTTCATGATTTTCAGACGTGTTTTGGATTTACAAGAATTTTAAAACCAAGTTTCTCAATGTTCTCGGCCGATCCACGATGCCCAGATGTTTTAATTTTATTTTCATTTCTTGCATGGGACCTAGAAATTCACCCAAGGACACAAATGTGATTTTTCAACCAACTTTGGTGCACGAGAGCATGTGCTTGTAGTTCAAATTTGATTTATGCACATTAAATGACCAGAAACTCAATTAATGTATAAAAAACAACAAACAAACCCGGAATAATTCCAAAATTTAACAGGGCACTAATGTAGTTCTATGTTGCCTTTGTTAAGAAACTCAAGGGGGGGCAGCGTATATCGTTTCACACTCAAAGGTGGCATGTTCCCTCTTAGAACCACGAGCTTCCAAATCGGCCCAATTGTTTACCACAACATGTTAGTGCCATGACATGACACCATGCCAAGTTTCATGATTTCCAGCCGAGTTTTGGATTTACATGAATTTAAAATCTAAGTTTCTCGATGTTCTCGGCAGAGTCATGACGCCCAGATGTTTGAATTTCATTCTCATTTCTTCCATGGGACCTAGAAATTCAACCAAGGACACACATGTTAATTTTCAACCCACTTTGGTGCACCGGAGCATGTGCATGCAATTCATATTTGGATTATGCACATTAAAAGTCCAGAAACTGAATTAATGTATAAAAAGGCCAAATGAACCCGAAATAATTCCAAAATTTAAGAGGCACTCATATAGTTCTATGTTGCCTCTGTAAATAAAATCAGGGGGGAGGCAGCGTATATCGTTTCGCACACAAAGGTGACACGTTCCCTCTCAGAACCACGAGGCTTTTGAGAGAATCTCCGGTTTTGCAAGAGGCTTATACCAAAACTTGTCCCAATTCAGCCAAAAATTATACGTATGAAAACAGGGTTTAGATTATCCCGAACATCTCGCTACCTAGACCAATAATGTACTATGATTTGAATTCAACATAAAATGGATACAAATATTTGAATTGGAGAGCGTATGGTACATGTAGTTCATAGTGAAATATGATTACCGCTATATGCATGTCTTTTTGTTATCAAGATAATATTTAAATTATTGTATAACTTGACAACAATCGTATTCAAATAAGGAAAATTGATTCAAATTTAGTACATATGGTAGACGACAATATATATGTTCACATGGTGGAGTAAAATGTTCATATATAATGGAAGATCAAAATGTACGACTACATCAATTATAAACCGCAAGGTCACCTAATGATATATTCGAATTCAACATAACGTGGATTCAAAATTGAAATTCGAGATCATGGCATCTGTAATCATATAAAAAGGGACATTACTCTTTCTTTGGTGGGAATTGATTTGTTTTTTGTTGTTGTTGAGGGAAGTGCGAATCGATTTGGTACTATGTAGGGTAATCTTGTTATCCCGATTTTTTTTACATTTTTCTTGTAGTTTTTTCAATGGCATCTATAGCAATATAGTAAAAGGGGACATGACTCTCTTGTGTATTGTATGAATTGTTTTTTTACACGTTAAGTTTGTACTGCCGAACAAGGAATCCGCACCTTGTTATCCCGAAATTTTCAAGCTCGAGTATCTTTTGTCTCACCTGCTTTGAAACTCCCGCTTCTTCAACCTCGCGCCTTGTTATCCCGAAATTTGGACGCGCGCGAGAACTCCCTCCTCATCTGAAATCGCTCCCGCAGCCCAGACACGTGAAATCCCCCTTCTACCCCTCAGCCGGAAATGAAGCTCCATGTCGCGGTGTCAAAACCGGTGCGGGTACGCTGGTAACTTACCCTACATTTCGGACAAGCGCGTACCTAAGCTTGGCTCCCCCTCCCCCTCCGCCCCCATTCGTACACCGAGGCCGCCAAAACCCGTGAAACCCCACGCTCCTCCGTCGGCCTGCCGACCGCCGCCCAGCTAGAGACTCTTCCCCGAGTACATCGTCCACCGCAATAGCTCTCCGTCCCTCATCCACCGCACCGCATGAGGATCCGCTGTCGATCTCGTCGTTCCGCCGGATCAGCCGCCCCGTCCTCCACCTCCAAGGAGCTGCCCCAATGTCCGCCTCGTCTATCGCGCCACCTCAATCCCCACAGCGCCGTCTTGACCTGCCCCACCGGAAGCGCAGCACCCTCACCAATTCCTCCGATGAAGCGAGGCCAACTCGGCGCCACCAAGGAGGTTTTGCACTCACCGCTGCATTTTATCTTTTATTCGATCTCACGGGGTTGCCGGTGCTCGATACCGAGCAGACATGGCGTCTCCATCGACGGCGCCGTCGCCCGACACATCATCCACGACGTCTCTCCCCCATGCCGTTGCTTCCACGGCGGCGACTTCCACAAAGGCACTAGTTGCAGCTGCTCCGGCTCTCGCTTTCGCTCGTTTCTGTTCTTCTTTGTTAAATCGCGTTCTTTGCTGCTCTGCTTTACGTTCGTCTTGCTGCTCTGCTCTTGCTCTCGCTTCATGGCGCTTTCTTCTGCTGCTGCTTCTTTCTGACGACCTTCAGCAGCTACAGGAGTTGCTGCTTTAGCACTCACTCGCGGTGCTACTGCACGACTTGCTCTCTGCTAGTGCGTTCCCTGCTCGAGCGTCTGCTGATTTAGATCACTGCTTCTCTGCTACTAGTGCTCGAACGCCCTAAACATCTATTGCAATGCTCTGTTACTAGTTCTATCAGTTTCGACAGTAAAATTCAGTTTCGACTATGAAGTTCATTTTCTTCAGTTAAGTTCAGAGTGAATAGTAATTACAGCATCTGTCGGAGCGGCCGTGGCGTGGCTGATGCATTTTACATCTAGCACTTTTTGTGATGTATTTTACATCATCTATTGCAGATGATATTAGGGTCCCACTTCAGATTGACGTTGCCTGTCTTGTCATGCTTCAGCCTCGTCGCCGTACACCTTAGCAGAGCTGCTCCAACGATGGAACCGTCCATCACAGCGGAGCAGTACCCTCGGCGCCGTTTCCAGAGGCCTCGGATCTTCTTCCCCGCCTCCCACAGTCACACCAGCATCATCATCGTCCTCCACATCCAACCCAATGATGCTGAGGTCCACAAAGCTATGCCAAAGAGGTTGTACACTCGTCGCATCACTTTGTTTCTCCATTCCTCTGTTCCTCCAATTCATGTGAGCCAAACACCCAGGTTGACTGAAATCCTATCTTTCCAAATGCTCTGTTTTGCACGTGCATTCCTATCCTATTCCTGTGTTTTTCCTGTCCCTGCGTTTATAGAATCCTCCAATTCTAAGGGGCCCTTACAGATTTACTTCATTTTCAGATTGGCGTCAAAGAAAACTCATGTGTTATGTCCTGCTCGTGCCGTGCGTCATCCACCCCACACGAGGTGCACCATCGACAGAAGCATTCACTGCAGCGAAGATCCCCCTGCAGACTTTCTTTCGCCGCCTCGGATCATCTTCCCGTTGTCGGCAGCCACGCCTAACTGCATTACCATCATCTCGAATCAGATGAACACGAGGACTACACATTCGGAAGAGAGGTCGCATCTTTCATGTTTTCTTCGTTATACATCGGTTATTATTACCTGCTACTTTATCGTTCAATCTTGAGTTTTGAATTGCCCATGGGTCTCATATCGAGCCAGAATCTAATAGTATTTGTCTACTATCTGGTTCATCTGGGGTCTTCTATGTGGTTCATGTTGGGTGGGCAACAAACAATAGATGATCCATTGTCTATCTTTTAAACCGAAGCTATAATCTACCTCGCTATCATTAGTTTTGGATCCATCCACTCGTTTGCTACCATCGGTCTTGCTTTTTGCATGCACCCTTAGGCCTTACAAAATCTAACTATTTTTTTATTATGCATGTCGATATTGTACACAATCGTCTTGAACATGTAGAGAAAAGAGAAGACCGTTGCGTCTTGAATATAATGTCATGCAAACGCCGCTCCATGGTGGGCGGTGCCCCCCCCTCTCCTGCATTTCCAGATTGTATTCCGGAGGAAGATAACTGCTCGTATGGAGATTCGTAGGAGCCGACCACGCCTGTTTACCACACGAGGTGTTTGCTCTAACACAGCATGTCGATGTTGGTCATATCATGCATATGGCGCCTTGCATTGCTTACATTATACATCTTATATATCATCAGCTCAGTTTAGATTTTCTTTGTGTGAATGCCACCTATTTGGTTTCTATATCATACTGCCACCATTCCTAAATATTTGTCTTTTTAGAGATTTCAACAAGTGACTACATACGGAACAAATTGAGTGAATCTGCACTGTAAAATATGTCTATATACATCCGTATGTGGTAGTCCATTTGAAATCTCTAAAAAGACAAATATTTAGGAACGAAGGGAGTATATGGGAATTATGCAAAGCCATCTTCTTTAGCCAGGCATCATCTACGAGCATCATGCAAAGCCATCCTGTTTAGCTACCATCGTATATGTGAATTGTATCGTGCCATATTTTTTTCCATAATGTATTCCATTTGTCAACAATGTTTATACATTCATCTACTCTTCCTATGCATCAGCCATTTGAGTCGGTCATGGGAAAATCGAGTGAAAACAAGGTCTTCGAGCGGTCGATGCTACCTATTGATGCAGATTTCTTGTTGGTTACAGATAGCTCCTCGTGAGGAGGATTCGAGAGAGATGTCCAATGTATCCCGAGGTGCATGCTCTAACTTGGCTGGGTTATATTGCTCATATCATGCATATGGTGTCTTGCATTGCCATGCCATCTGCTTAGATTAGACATGCTTTGTGTGAATGCCTCCTGCTTGCTTTCTATATTAGATATGTGAATTATGCATTGCCATGTTTTTCAGCCCGGTTATCATATATGTGAATTATGCACCGCCATGGAGCCATGCATCATATATGTGAATTATCTCATGCCATCTTTTTTTTCATTACGTATTCCATTTGTCGACAATCTGTGTATATTGAACTACTCTTCATGTGTATCAGCCATTTGAGCCGGTTATGGAAAAATCTGGAGTGAAAACAAGGTCTTGAGCGTATAATGGTACTGTTGAAGCATATATCTTGATGGTTACAGGATCTCCTCAGAGGAGGATTCGGAGACAGATGACCAGTCCTATATCCCACCTGAGGTGTATGCTCTAAGTTGCAATGTTTATATTTCTCATATGATGCATATGGTGTCTTGCATTGCTTAGTTTAGACATCATATGCACAATATTGAATTATATCTGCTTAGTTTAGAGATCATACATGCGAAAGTGCCGTTTGCATAGTATATGAATCAATTATGTCAATTATATCATGCCATCCTGTATACTTAGACAACATGTATGTGAATTATTTCATCCCAACCTATTTTTAGAAAGACATCATATAGTTTTGTCATGTCATCCTGTTTAGGTACTCATCATATGTTGAATTATGCCATTATATCCTGTTAAGTTATCCATCATATATCTGAAACTGTGTTATGCTATCCTGTTTAGTTAGGCATCATATATGTGAAATTGTGTCATGCTGTCCTGTTCGGTTAGACAACATATATGTGAATTACCACATCTGTCTATCATACAATGTCTGTATGTTCAATTTATTTTCTTGTTTATCAGCCATTTGAATTGGAGGGGGTGATGGCAGTATCTAAGGGAGCAAAAACCCGTTCTTCACAATAGGCAGTGCTACCCGTTGATGCAGATAGAACCACGGTTGTACTGGCCCACAAACTAGCCCCACCACACATAATCGAGACTCTTCCAGATTGCACACTTACACCGTTGGGCAGAGAACCAGCTACAACCCATCTAACCGCAACCCCAGCGGATAGTAACCCACTTATAGTTGACAAAGCACCATGTCCACCACAGAGTACCCCCACACGAGAGTTTCTAAAGCTACTGCAGTACCCAAAGCACGAAGACCACCACAGCTAACCCAAACTCCATGTTTAAAGCAGAAGAGCAACCGTTCTCAGGTAAGATTCCGTAGCTATGGTCCATACTCCTTTCCTGTTGCATCACTGTATTTACTCATACCAACTATTTTCAAATTTGAAGGATCCAATTGAAACTCCAATGGCGCAACAGGTATGTTTTAAACCTATTTCTTTAACTGGATTGCTGTTCTAACTTATTGCTCTATGTTGATTTCAGTTTAAGTTGTATAAACAGTTATGTTCTCATGTGATGCACATTACAAGTGCTGCCAATGCTGTGTACTTTCTCACACTTATATTCTGTCTATGCTACTGTGTCTTAAAAATATATGAGTTGAACTAGGTCTCTATCTTGATTAGGGAACATAAACTAGAATGATATGGACAATACAGTGACCATATAGTACATAGATATATGTCTGTTTCATGTTGTTATCCTGTCCACCTTACTACTGAACCGGTTTACCAAAATGAGTTTCGTATACTACAAGCTAAACCTGTGATGTGTCTGCTTGTTTCTCTTGTAGTATGCAAACAGAATATTGGAGAAGAGCACCCCACTATGCAATGGTAGAGAAAGTAATGCAGATAAGGTTCAAGATAGTGAGACAACCCTGGTTGTCTCAAAGAAAGGTGATAAAAACGGTCTTGTAGACAGTGAGAAAACCCCACAGTCCTGCGTTGATGTAGTGTTCGAAAGTTCTTGGCCAGCATTTGGCACAAGCTCTTCGAACTCGCTTCTGAATCACTTGACTTCTTCAGTCTGCTTAGCTACAAGCTGAAAGGCATCGATCGGATGTGTTGCGGCAAGAAGCCAAAGGACCGAGGAAGTCCCCACGTAATTCAGATCGTACTTTCTTGTGCAATGTTAAAGCTGGAGGATTTAAGCGCCAAACAAGAGAAAGTTAATAAGCTTGCTAAGCATCTTGCCAGCATTATGGGTAACCAGGATATTGTTTCTTGAACTCTTCTGAAGTGGTTTCAGTTTTGGACTCTTTTTGCTACGGCGTTTATATGCTGCTTTGTTCCCTATATTTGCACTGGTCGCGAACTTTGATGCCCAGTGGATGTAATATGTGTAATAGCCGTGATAGCCTAGCATAAGTTGCTTGATTATTTGTTTCCTTGTTGTCTTGTTTATTTGTTTGCTTGTAGTCAGTGCAGTTCTTTTTCCGTGGTTTGCTAGTGGCTGCAATAACCTATTTTATAAAACTAGGCCACAATAACCACGGGCTAATATTTACTGTAGTGACACTGGGCCTCCTACGAGCCGTAGAAACAGTGGGCCTTCTACGGGCCGTAGAAACTGTAGGCCTTCTACAGGCCGTAGAAACAATGGGCCTTGTACGGTCCGTAGAAACAATGGGCCTTCTACGGGCCGTATCATCAATGGGCCTTATACGGGCCGTATGATTGATTGGCCAAACATGGGCCAATAACAGGCCGCATCATGGCCGTAAACGGGCTAGAGTTGGAATCGTCCGTTCATGGGCCGGCCGTAACGGGCCATCATTAATAGGCCGTATTTGATGACGCTATGAAAACGGCCCAACGTATTAACGGACCACAAACGGGCCGATCAGTAACCACAGTGAATTTGGCCCACAAGCAGAAAATGACAGTAACGGGCCGTAAGTAAACTAACGCTGGAAATGAGCCCAATAATAAATGTGATCTGAGAAGTCCGAAAGATAACATGGGCTGAAACGGCCCAATCAATAACGGGCCCTTAATGGGTATAAAGTGATACCATTATTCATTACGGGCCGATTTCACCACGGGCCGTAAATGGGTGTAAAGTGATACCTTTGTTCATTGCGGGCCAGTTTCACCACGGGCCGTTAATAGGCCAAGAGTTACATAGGGCCTCATATGGGCCGAAGACGTCATGGGCCATACATGGGCCGGCGAAGTGGCAATTTGGAATCATATTGGATGGCCCAGATGACGCTACTGGGCCTAATTCGGATAGGGCGTAACGGGCCTTGGGTTAGCGGGCTGTAAATGGGCTATATGCGAACAGGCCGTTAACAGGCTTTCCATGGCCCGGCCCGCCACCTTTTTACCAAGTCAAATGGGCCGGCCTTTTCACAGGAATTGGCCTCTGTTGGGCCGTGCCATGTGTCGACGTATCATAGGCGCCTTCTGTCCAATGAGTGGATGACATCTGTACCAACGATGAGCCAACACGTGTTTCCTCAAGCCAATGATGATTTTACACGTGGAAATCCCCATTGGTCGGGGCTGTTAATAGGTTATTGGATCCAAAACCCGACCCGATAGCTTAACGGTGTTCCGTTACGGTGGATGCCACGTGTCGGTCACCCTTGACGAAAGCACTTCGTGACGCCATGATTTATCATCATGGAAGTGGACACTTCCGTGATCATAATTTTGGTAATGTCATGGAACACTTCTCTACGACAACCGCAGGTATGACTATCTTGATTACGTCATAAAATCGTCATGGATGTACATGCATGACAAAAACGCGACCTCTTGTGACAAACACGTATCGTCACGGAAGTGTATTTTTTTTGTAGTGCAAAGCAGAGATCGTGTCCCCTTATTGCGGGATTCTCATCAATACGGGTGTGGGTAACCCAACCGTGTCATCTGCACAGTCCTTGGAAATAGGCATATTTTAGGGCGAGTGGTGAGGCGTTCGATATTCACTGCCTTTATAAGGGGACAAGGATTCCCTTTCTTCACCCACGCCTTCTCTCTTTCTGCCCTTCCATTCTCGAGCTTCAGCGCCCAAGTTCTTGCCCTTTCCTCCCTAAGAAAGCATTCCACCATGTCCGGATCTGGAGGGCAAGGCAAATGGATGGCCTCCTCCGTAAAGGAGAAGGACATCACCAAGCTTCGGGAGGCCGGGTATCTGGCGAAAGAGATCACCCACCGACTTCCAGCCAAGGGGCAAGTCATCCCCACACCAAAGCCCAACGAGAGGGTAGTGTTCCTCCCTCATTTGGTCCGCGGGTTAGGGTTTCCACTCCACCCTTTTGTCTGCGGACTGATGTTCTACTACGGGCTAGACTTTCATGATCTAGCCCCAAACTCCTTCCTCAACATCTCGGCATTCATCATCGTGTGCGAGGCTTTCCTCCGCATCGAGCCCCACTTCGGGCTGTGGCTCAAGATCTTCAACGTGAAGCCGAAGGTGGTGGATGGCCAACACACGGAATGCGGAGGAGCCATGGTGAGCAAGATGCCCAACGTCTCATGGCCCATAGGTACGTTTGTGGAGACTGGCAAGGAGTGGCAGAAGCAGTGGTTCTATATCACAGAGCCTCGTGACACCACTTGGGCCGCGGCTCCAAAGTTCAAGTCCGGAGCCCCAATGCGGCTCACCTCCTGGCTGAAGAAGGGCCTGGACTGGTCTTCATCGGATGAACTAACAGCACTGCAAACGCGCATCAAGAGCGTGGTGGATAAAAACATCAAGCTCGTCAACATGATCCAGGTGATGCTTGTTCACCGCATCCTTCCGTGCCAGAGCCGAACATGCCCTTTATGGGAATTTGATTCGGAAAAGCACCAGACTTTGGAGAGGCTCTTCGGAACCACTCATGAACATGTCTGGAGGTTGCCTTTCAAGGGCACCGAGACACCGCCGGCCATAGACTCGGACCGCGGGCACGATCTTGCCCACCCTGCGAGTGCAGTAAGTCATTTGTGTCTCAAGGTGCATCCTCCTCTTAATTATTCAGGGAAGATATCTAAAAAACTTTGTTGTTCACTTTTTAGGCATGGACAGAGAAAGCGGAGCAGATTCGGTGTCCGGCTCCACTACCCGAAGAACCAGTCATCCCGCTCCTGGAGAAGATGCTGGTTCCAGCGCCCTACAAGGCGCCGGAGAAGAAGGCCAAGAAGAAGGCCAAGGGGGTCCGAAGTGGCCCCCACCGTAAGGGAGCTTCGGACATGTCGTCCGAAGACCAAACTCACTCCTCGGCCACCGAAAATGACGACGAGGAGAAGGAGGAAAGCAACTCCCCCCCCCCTGAGGGGGGAAGAAAGAAGAGGGCGGCCTCTACAAAGTTGGAAGCGGAGGCGCCCAAGAGGGGAAAAGGCCCCCTCGCGGATAACTCCGCGTGGGACGTCGACAACAGTCCGGAGTGGCCTCCTAGGACCAAGCCCCTGGCCGCATCGTAAGTAATAAAACTTGTGTATGTTCACGTGTACAGCCTCATGGTATTAATATGTTGGATCGTGCTATTACAGTCCGACCCATGACAGCCTCGAGCGATCTTCGTCAGGGGGTTCGTTGGATTCGAAGGCGATGGCCAGCGAGTCACCGCCGACCGCTCACTCTCCCACGGCCCGAGGCGACAATGAGGTGATGTCCTAAAGGACCTTCCCAGGTCGGGAAAAGGTTCAGGAGGCCGTCCGGGCGGCGCCAGAGGATGACTCCTCGGCCGCCGGACACATGGTGGTTAAAGCCCCCATGGAGACTGGCAATGGGGGCCATGGCCAATTCGGCCCCCAGCAGAATACCATTCTGGGGACCTATACGGCTTCGGAGTCAAGCGAGTAGCCTTCCCTAAAAGGAGGAGGTGTGCCTGTCCCGCCGATGACCTCTGTCCAACCAGAGGCACCAGATAATCTGCTGGAAGCGCTAGGAGGCGCTTCCATTGTGGATGAGCACCGTATCCTTATGGGTACGGTGATTGAGAAGGTTCAGTCCATCAAGAGCGGGCTGACCGAAGCCTGCAGCAATATCCTGACCAGCTTTGAGGTAAGCGACTCTCACAGCCCTAGAATTTGATTGCAAATAGTTGCACAAGCATCCATGCATCATGTCTAAATTTAATTGAAACTTGAAATGGGGATTGATCAAACCCCTAGCACTAAAACAATGCAAATAGGTTCAACTTCAAAATATTTTCAAAGAACCCAAATTGGTCTGCAAAAATTTTCATGATTAACGGAAAAATGTGAAAACCATATCTAGAGATGATGCATATTTTTCCAGGACATTTTTGGTATTTGAATTAACCCATATTGTATTTGAGTTGGAGCAAATAAATCCTATAATTATTTTTATTGCCCCAATGATTCTGAAACATTTTGTGAAGCTTTGGAATAATCCATATTGCATCCAGAAATAATTTCAGAAGCAACAAAAATGGTTTAGTCTTAGTACTAAATCAAAACAAAGCAAAACAAATGGAAAACAGAAACAAAAATAGGAAAGAAGAAAACCTACCTGGCCCAGCTTACTGCACCTGTTGCAGCCCACCAGGCGGCCCAGCTGGACAGCCCAGCCCACTAGGACCTCTCTGTCGCCTTCCTCCTCGCGCCAGTAGGAGAGGGCGCGTGCTCGTCGTGCGCTGGCCACGCGTCGGGCCACCTCCTGCTTTCCGCCGCTTCCTCGACGCCCAGGACAACGCCACGCAGCACCCTGGACCCCCTTGACCACTCCCCTCTCTCCCTGCCTCACCTCTCTCGCTCTCTCTCCCGAAGCCGAGCGGAGCCGTCGCCGCCGTTCACTGCCACCACGGCCACCGGCCAGCCCTAGCCCCATGGATGTGTCCCCGAGCTCCGTTTTCGTCCTCTACGTCCTCCACACCGAGCCACGCATCACAGGAGGCCCTAGAACACCGCCATCGCCGTTGTCATCAACCTCTGCCCTGACAATCGCCGACATCAGATTCGTCACCGTCCGGCCTCCTCCGAGCCCGCCGAGCATCTCTTCATGACCGTGGTGAGCCCCCGGTCATTTCTCCACTAACCCGCCTGCTTTTGTCGCCAGAGTCGCCGCTCTCGCTACCATAGCCGTCATCGCACGGGCTCGTCGCCGGCGAAGCCCCGGTGACCTTTTGGTCCCGCGCATGCGTCCATTGCACTCGCAACGTCTTGTAAAGAAAAAGTAGCGCGACAGCCGGCTCATTTGCAAGCTGCAGCGCTAACCCCGCACCCACCCGAGCTCCGGCCGCCGCCTCGCTCGCCACCATTGCTGTTTCTGACCGCCCCGGCACCGCCCATGGCCACCACCCGATGCGCCTTACTGCACCGCAGCCGTAGAGCCCAACCCCACCTCCTCTCGTCGTCGGAGTCGCCGGAACGAGCGACACCGCCGCGGTCTGTGGTCACCGGCGGCCTAACCCCGTCCATGCCGATGTGGCATCGTCATTAGCGGCTAATGACGCCACCAACTAACCCCCATGCTCACTGACACACGGGCCCCATGCCCTTAACTAACCTGGATTAGTTTCTGTTTAGGATTAGATTAAGTCCAGTGGGCCCGGGCTGTCAGGTTTGACATGCCCAGTCAGCATTGACCTGGCCCCACTGGTCAGCCTCTGTTCCTGCCTTGTCACACTGAGATGCGGGACCCGCGCGTCAGGTTTGACCTGGACCGGGTCTGTTGACCTGCTGAGATCAGCATGACGTAATGCTGATGCAGTAAAATTTTTCTGCGATTTTAAATAAACCAGGAATGATTTATGAATTCCAGAAAATGCTATAAACTTCTAAAAATCATAGAAAATCAACCGTAACTCCAAACGAAATAATTTATCTATGAAAAATGATTAGAAAAATCCAAAGAATCTGAATATTGCATTTTCATGCATGTTTGAAAAAGTTAACCTGACAGAATAGGACAGTTCATGATTATGGAATAAATGGTAATTAGTTTTGGAGTTGGAATTTGCTATAGGTTTGAATTCCACTTCAATGAATATGACTAACTGTTGCACTAGGACAATTCAGTACCTTAATATAACATATCATTCATATGAATGTGCATTGCATTGATTGTGGTTCCTTTTGTGTTCGTTGGTGGTTGTTCCCTCTTAGTAGACGATGTTTCTGGCGACGTGATCGATGACACCGATGAAGAGCTATATTATCTTCAGAAGTGGCAGGCAAGCAAAACCCCCTTGTTCATTCTGATACAATCCCACTCGCTTGCCCCTGCTCTCTTTTAATGCATTAGGACAACAACGATACAACTGTTACATGCTGCGGTAGTCGAACCCCTTTCATCTGCATGACCTGTCATTGCCACAGTAAATAGATGAAACCCACTAGCATGAGTAGGAGTTGTTTGAGCCCTGATGTGCCTACTCATTCATGCTTGTTTGTGATGCCTACTACTGCTTAGAGTTGAGTCAGGTCTGATTCATTAGGGATGAATTACAGGTGTGTGAACATGTCCTACTATTGTGAGCTAAGTGTGTGAACACGATTTGGTAAAGGTATCGGTGAGAGGCCATGTAGGAGTACATGGTGGGTTGTCTCATTGAAGTCATCCTCAGGAACTGAGTTCTATGTTTGTGATCCATGAACAACTACTACCACACATTCGAATGCTTAAGTGCCCCTCTCGACTTATTAATCAACTTGATTTCTGTCCAGGAGTTGCAACTAGTTTCTGGTGTTTGTAGGTTGTGTTAGTAGTCTACCAAGTGGTACCCGGTACAGGTGGGCTTGGGACAGAGTAGGCATCATGGCACGGTGTACCAAGCATAGATCCATCTGACGAGGTGGGCTTGGGAACCCTGCACACTCCATTTGGGTCCGTGAGCGACACCCCGGCCGGATCTCCTTGCGGATGGAACCCGAATAGGCGATAAACCTGGACTAGAGACTTGCGTGGTTAGTCAGGTCATGGCCGACCCCCTCACCAGGCTTCTGCTTGAAGGTTGCCGAGATACACGACGTGTACATGGTGGTAAGTGGCGAGAGCATGTGTGAAGAAGTATACCCCTGCAGGGTTAACATGATCTATTCGAATAGCCGTGTCCGCGGTAAAGGACTTCTGGGTTGCCTGTACAGTTCATAGACAAGTGAAAGTGGATACTCTAAAATGTGCAAGATAAGCGTGAGTGCTATGGATGGCGTTCTCGTATGGGAGACGGAAGCGGATCCATAGTGGTGTATTGATACGGTGAATATGTGGACTCGTGTGCGCGACCTCAAAAGAGTTACTTGCAGTTGTAGTTCAGGATAGCCACCGAGTCAAAGCTGGCTTGCTGCAGTTAAACTCCACCACCCCTTTGTTGATACCGATGCATATGTAGCTAGTTCTGATGTAAGTCTTGCTGGGTACATTTGTACTCACGTTTGCTTAATTTATGTTTTGCAGAGAGACTTCAGTCTCGCTAGTATTTTCGCATTGACTTCGATGTTTAGCTTGTTACCTCAGCTACGATCTTGTATCCTTGGGAGGGTCTTGTAGATAGTCAGGCTTCTCAGCCTTTTTCATTTGTAATTGTCTATACTCAGACATGCTTAAGCTTCCGCTTGTGCTATTGCTTGTATGACTTGAATGCTAGGTCATGAGACCCATGTCTATAATATCTAACTCTTCGGAGTCTTGTGAATAAATACTTTGAGTCGTAGAGTTTTGTTGTGATGCCATGTTGTATTTACACATATCGAGCATATTGTGTGTATGATTGAAATGATTGGTACGTGTGGGATTCGACAACCTAGTTGTGTATCCTTGGTAGCCTCTCTTATGGGGAAATGTAGTCTAGTGCTTTCACTGAGCCATGGTAGTCTGCTACAGCCTGGGGTTCCCGGAGTCCTATTAGCCCAGTTGCTACTGCTCCGGAACACTTAGACTAGCCGGCATGTGTCCTACTTCGATCTTGTGTCTGTCCCTTTGGGGAAATGTCACGCGGTGTATGCCGCAGTCCTGTTAGCCTGCTACAGCCCGATTTACCAGAGTCCTGCTAGCCCAGTTGCTACAGCCCGAATTCACTCGCTGTTGACCGACACGTTCGATGTTGGGTCATGTATGCCTGTCCCTGTAAGTTAATGCCACTTTGGGTTTATGACTAGTCATGTCGGCCCGGGTTCTCTGTCATATGGATGCTAGCGACACTATCATATATGTGAGCCAAAAGGCGCAAACGGTCCCGGGCCAGGTAAGGTGGCACCCGTGGGAATACCGTGCGTGAGGCCACAAAGTGATATGATGTGTTACATGCTAGATCAGTGTGACTTAGGATCGGGGTCCTGACAGTGACGTAAAAGAGAAAGTCCCCATATGGACAGTAGCCCCTGAGACACTGTCCGGTGTTTGGAAAGAAAAAGTCGGGCAGTGGATCAAAAGCCTATAGGATACTAACTAGATATGTCTTATGTGGTGACGAGCATCGCTGGCTGGCCGCGACCTCACGCCGCCAAGTCTCCTGACCGGGCGAACCGAGCGGGCCGAGGATGAGCTCGGCCAAGCGAGGAAGCAGCTGGAAGACCAGCAAGGTATGTGATAACTTGCTATATATTCGGAAAGAATAAATGATGTTTATTAACCGTAGTGTCATGATATATGTAGGAACTACAACCGAGGTCGGTGCCCTTAAGAAGGCCCTGGCCAAAGCCGAGGAGAAAGCTGTCAAGGAGTAGGCCGCTCGTAAGAAGCTCAAGGCCCGGGTCAATGAGGTCCAGCAAGAGGTCCATGATGCTGTTAAGAAATGTGAGGCCTTGGAGGGTGATATTTCGGCTCGAGACACCGAACTCGCCAAGGCTCGCAAAATCGCACAAGAGGCCCGGGTTGAAGCCCAGGGCGCCCTCTAGGAGATCCAGGAGGCCAAAAAGATTGCAACGGGTAAGGCGTTCAGTATGCAAAGCAGGTATTTGAAGAAGAAGTATTTCTTACTAACCAGGATTCAGAGTTCTCCAGGAGCGTTTACGGATCTGCCGCGCAGTATTTCTGATGCTGCGGAGTTCTTCCGTGCCGAAGAAGGGAGCTCAACGGAGAAGCTGTTCTAGTCGCAATACCTTGTACCAGAACATTCGGTGCCCTTCAACGATCAGCTCAAACAGCTGGTCGAGCTGCATAGGGTGGCCGAAATGGCCATGAAGGATTTTATAATCCGGCTGTGGCCTGCCGAAGCTATACCCAGCAGCTACTTTGGTCTCGTGAGGTGGTTAGTGAATGCCTGCCCATGGCTGGACGTCGTCAAGCGATCAGTCTGTATCGAGGGCGCGTGTATGGCCTTCACATGGGTCAAGGTGTGGTGGGCGAAGATGAACGCCAAGCTTGTGATCGAGGGGCCGCCTGAGGGCAACGAGCACCGTAAGCCCGAACTGTATTTTGACAGTGTCCTGGAGGGATCCCGCATTGTGGCGGACCAATGTGCTAAGAATATTATTTTTGAATGAATACATTCGAAGCATCTCAGCCTTGTAAAAAAAGGAGCAGTTATGTAACATAATGCTTGTATTTTGTTATACCTCCTACGCGGCCGGTTTTTAATTAAATTTGAGAGTTGGCCAGTCGTCGGCTTCAGCCCCCATGTAGTAAGTACCGGGGTGTTCAGTTGGCGCTAAAACACACCAGATCCAAATATTGTTTGTCCGTTAAGGAGGTGTTAGCGTTGTGAACCAGGTAATCGGACTATACGGCTTTACCACCCTCACTTTGCCATAGGAGTTTGACAGATAAAAAATTTAGGCGCAACCCCTAGTGTTCGTAAGTCTGAACTTGGGATGCTGTAGACACCTGATCGGGGAAAATCGATCCTTCACGAAATGCGGTAAAGACGTCTAACGATTTGTAACCTCTCGAACAGCTGACCGGCTCATGCCGCATCATGCCAGTCAGTTTTCTGCTTTCTCTACTGAGGTGCTCAGCCAGATGAACCAGGGCACAATCGCAGTAGTTATCCCTTTACTACCCTAGCTGATATAGCAGAACGTAAGGTAGTAAGCACAGGAGTCGGGCAACCCAACTATTGACCAAAGACATGATTCGGAGCCGATGCATATAATGCTAAAGATCGATGTGCCGAGCTATACTGTAAAAGTGTTCGGACTTTGTTGCCGTAGTGCGGGGCGCTATGAAGCCCCTGGCAAATATTAAACGTACCAAAGTGTACGGGTGCTATGTGATGAGATTATCAACAGAAAACAGAAGGAAAACGGGAAGAGAGCAAAGGTAATAAGCTGGGGCCTTGAAATTTTGGGCCGCAAATTATTTTCATTATAATTTGATAAATACGTTCAGGCGTATTGATACAAATAGTGCGATAAGCAATAGGCTATTTAACATGCCGTGACCAAGAGCGAGCTGCGTGCGGGTATGTAAAACAGGTATAACGATTGTTAGCAGAGACCACCTGGGGATTCCCTTGTACGTCAAAGCTCCTTGCCTCCTTGGTGTATCCATCCCGTGATCGGTCTGATGATCAGGTTATCAGAAAAAGCCTCGAGAAGAGAAAAACCTGAAATGAAAAAAGAAAAAGTAAAGGTGTGCAGATCCGGGGGCGGTTGAGCCGCATTATGGATCGTGATGTAGCTTTGCCTCTGTTCGTGCCCATGGTATTTTGAGTGTGTAGTTATGTACGCGGGGCACAAATGTCATCGCTTGTTCGGGACTAGGATGGAGTCCGGATTGCTAGTCAAGCTCTGGACGAGCTGGGCCGTCCTGCCCAGAGTAGTTCGGACTCGCTTGACGGTGTCCGGGGGCTTTACTGCCGAATTGAGGTTATGCCTAAAAAGGCTACTTTGTACTTCTGCGGCGAGGGCCGCGGTGTGTTCCTCGGTACGGAGGGAGCGCTCTGTATTTCCGTTGACCATTATTACACCGCATGGTCTGGGCATCTTGAGCTTGAGGTAGGCATAGTGCGGCACCATGTTGAATTTAGCGAATGCGGTTCATCCAAGCAGTGCATGATAACCACTGCGGAAAGGGACAATATCGAACATTAACTCTTCGCTTCGGAAATTATCCGGTGATCCGAAGACCACTTCCAGTGTGATTGAGCTCGTGCAACAGGCCTCTACACCTGGTATGACCCCTTTGAAGGTAGTCCTTGTGGGTTTGATCCGGGATGGGTTTATGCCCATCTTTCGCACTGTGTCCTGATAGAGCAGATTAAGGCTGCTGCCACCTTCCATGAGGACTCACGTCAGGTGGAATCCATCAATGATTGGGTTGAGGACTAGTGCGGCTGATCCGCCATGCCGGATACTGGTCGGATGATCCCGGCGATCAAAAGTGATCGGTCATGACGACCATGGATTGAATTTTGGGGCGACTGGCTCTATCGCATAGACGTCCCGGAGTGTGCGCTTGCGCTCCCTCTTGGGGATATGTGTAGCATATATCATGTTCACCGTTTTGACCTGAGGAGGAAACTTCTTCTGCCCCCCTGTGTTCGGTGGCCGGGTATCCTCATCATCGCCCTCCCTTTGCGACCCCTTCTCCTTGTTCTCGGTATTTAACTTGTCGGCTGATGTCTACTACACAACCTTCTTCTTGTAGACGTTGTTGGGCCTCCAAGTGCAGAGGTTTGTAGGACAGTAGCAAATTTCCCTCAAGTGGATGGCCTAAGGTTTATCAATCCGTGGGAGGCGTAGGATGAAGATGGTCTCTCTCAAACAACCCTGCAACCAAATAACAAAGAGTCTCTTGTGTCCCCAACACACCCAATACAATAGTAAAATGTATAGGTGCACTAGTTCGGCGAAGAGATGGTGATACAAGTGCAATATGGATGGTAGATATATGTTTTTGTAATCTGAAAATATAAAAACAGCAAGGTAACTAATGATAAAAGTGAGCGTAAACGGTATTGCAATGATAGGAAACAAGGCCTAGGGTTCATACTTTCACTAGTGCAAGTTCTCTCAACAATAATAACATAGATAGATCATATAACAATCCCTCAACATGCAACAAAGAGTCACTCCAAAGCCAGTAATAGCGGAGAACAAACAAAGAGATTATGGTAGGGTACGAAACTACCTCAAAGTTATTCTTTTGGATCGATCTATTCAAGAGTTTGTACTAGAATAACACGTTAAGACGCAAATCAACCGAAACCCTAATGTCACCTAGATACTCCATTGTCACCTCAAGTATCAGTGGCCATGATTATACAATATGCATCACACAATCTCAGATTCATCTAGTCAACCAACACAAAGTACTTCAAAGAGTGCCTCAAAGTTTCTACCGGAGAGTCAAGACGAAAACGTGTGCCAAGCCTTATGCATAGGTTCATGGGCGGAACCCGCAAGTTGATCACCAAAACATACATCAAGTGGATCACGTGATATCCCATTGTCACCACAGATAAGCACGGCAATACATACATCAAGTGTTCTCAAATCATTAAAGACTCAATCCGACAAGATAACTTCAAGAGGAAAACTCAATTCATCACAAGAGAGTAGAGGGGGAGAAACATCATAAGATCCAACTATAATAGCAAAGCTCGCGATACATCAAGATCGTGCCATAGAGAGAAGAGAGAAAGAGAGATCAAACACATAGCTACTGGCACATACCCTCGGCCCCGAGGGTGAACTACTCCCTCCTCGTCATGGAGAGCGCCGGATGATGAAGATGGCCACCGGTGATGGATTCCCCCTCCGGCAGGGTGCCGGAACGGGCTCCCGAGAGGTTTTTGGTGGCTACAGAGGCTTGCGGCGGCGGACCTCCCGATCTATCCTCGTATTCGATGTTTTTAGGGTATATGGGAATATATAGGCGAAAGAAGTCGGTCGGGGGACACTCGAGGAGCCCACGAGACAGGGGGCGCGCCCAGAGGGGGTGGGCGCGCTCTCCTATCTCCTGGCCTCCTCGAAGCTTCCCTGTCTTGTACTCCAAGTCTCCCGGATCATGTTCATTCCAAAAATCACGCTCCCGAAGGTTTCATTCCGTTTGGACTCCGTTTGATATTCCTTTTCTTCGAAATACTGAAACAGGCAATAAAACAACAATATGGGATGGGCCTTCGGTTAATAAGTTAGTCCCAAAATAATATAAAAGTGTATAATAAAGCCCGTGATCATTCAAAATAGATAATAAAATAGCATGAATGCTTCATAAATTATAGATACATTGGAGACATATCATCATCCCCAAGCTTAATTCCTGCTCATCCTCGAGTAGGTAAATGATAAAAGAAGAATTTATGAAGTGTGAATGCTAGAAGGTGCACAAGTTAGATTAATGATAATTTCAATCACCTTTTCTAGCAGGATTATATGTCATAACAGTAGTTCTTCTCACGAACAAGTAACAAGCTATTCACATGTTAAAGCATAGACCATAAACTTTCTTGAAAACTAGCAAACTTCATTCTTAGTCATCAAACAATTACAATTCATCCTATTTTCAGGAAGGGTCTATGTCAGAGCTTTGATTTAGCAAACTCCACATACTCAACTATCATATAGTCTTCTACAATTGCTAACACTCACGCAATACTAATGGTTATGGAGTTTCAATCGGACATTGAGAAAGATAGGGACTTATAGTGTTGCCTGCCAACGTATTCACCTTTGGGTGATGTCAACAATAATAGTTCATGCTAACTTACATCCAATTGGATATATATATATATATATATATATATATATATATATATATATATCAGTATCTTCCCAACACGAGGTGCTTTCCAAAGGATAAAATGAAAAAGGGAAAGGTGAAGATCACCTTGACTCTTGCATAAAGTAAAAGACATAAAGTAAAAGATAGGCCCATCGCAGAGGGAAGCAGAGGTTGTCATGCGCTTTTATGGTTGGATGCACAAAATCTTAATGCAAAAGAACGTCACTTTATATTGCCACTTGTATATGGACATTTATTATGTAGTCCGTCGCTTTTATTGCTTCCATAACAAGATCGTATAAAGCTTATTTTCTTCACACTAATAGATCATACATATTTAGAGAGCAATTTTTATTGCTTGCACCGATGACAACTTACTTGAAGGATCTTACTCAATCCATAGGTAGGTATGGTGGACTCTCATGGAAAAACTGGGTTTAAGGATATTTGGAAGCACAAGTAGTATCTCTACTTGGTGCAAGGAATTTAGCTAGCATGAGGGGAAAGGCAAGCTCAACATGTTTGAATGATCCATGATAATATACTTTAACTGAGATGTGAGAAAACATAACCCATTACATTGTCTTCCTTGTCCAACATCAACTCTTCAGCATGTCATACTTAATGAGTGCTCACAATTATAAAAGATGTCTAGGATAGTATATTTATATGTGAAATCTCTCTTCCTTCAATATTCTTCCATGAATTGTTCAAATGACCAATACAATGCTTGCTAACCTTCAATAAATTTACAACCTCTACTTCTTAGATGTGAAGTCATTACTCCCCATGGGATAAGCAAATGAAACATATAAATTTTCAGATTTATGACATTCAACTCATTAAACCATTTACTCATAGGATATAAGTGAAGCACACGAGTAAATGACAAACTACTCCAAAAAGATATAAGTGAAGATCAATGAGTAGCTAAATAATTATGTAACCATGTGAAGACTCTCTCTCATTTAAGAATTTCAGATCTTGGTATTGTATTCAAATAGAAAGCAAAACAAAATAAAATGACATTGCAAGGATAGCACAACTCATGTGAAGAAGCAAAAACTTAGGCTCAACCGATACTAACCGATAGTTGTTGAAGAAGAAAGGTGGGATGCCTCACGGGGCATCCTCAAGCTTAGATGCTTGAGATTTCTTGAAATATTATCTTGGGGTGCCTTGGGCATCCCCAAGCTTGAACTTTTGTGTCTCCTTAATTCCTCTCATATCATGGTTTCTCTTTTTATCAAAAGCTTCATCCACACCAAACTCAACAAGAACTCGTGACATAGGTTAGTATAAACCAATGCAAAACCTTATCATTTTCTACTGTGACAAATCACTAAAATTATTATTCAAAATTGCATACTAAATGTTTCTGCATATTTAATAGTCCTATCCTCTAATAGAATCATTAAACAAGCAAACATATGCAAACAATGCAAACATAACAGCAATCTGCCAAAACAGTACAGTCTGTAAAGAATGCAAGATTCATCATACTTCCCTAACACCAAAAATTATGAAAGAAAATTACCACTGTAGTAAATTTATCAGAGCTTATTATGCAAAATGTTTGAACATTTTATCACATTCTTAATTTTCTAGGGAATTTTTGCAACAGCGGTAAACTTTCTGTTTTGAAACAGCAACATGTATACTTGCAAAATAAGCATGGTAAAGGCTATCCTTGACATTTTTATTGAAAATAAAGATGCAACACATTATTATAATAACAGAAAGCAAATACTAACAAAATAAAATGACGCTCCAAGCAAAACACATATCATGTGGTGAATAAAAATATAGCTCCAAGTAAAGTTACCGATGAACGAAGACGAAAGAGGGGATGCCTTCCGGGACATCCCCAAGCTTAGGCTCTTGGTTGTCCTTGAATAATACCTTGGGGTGCCTTGGGCATCCCCAAGATTAGGCTCTTGCCACTCCTTATTCCATAATCCATTGAATCTTTACCCAAAACTAGAAAAGTTCACAACACAAAACTCAACAGAAAACTCGTAAGCTCCGTTAGTATAAGAAAATAAAACCACCACTTAGGTACTGTTGTGAACTCATTCTAAATTCATATTGGTGTATTTTGTATTCCAACTTCTCTATGGTTCATACCCTCCGATACTACTCATAGATTCATCAAAATAAGCAAACAACACATAGAAAACAGAATCTGTCAAAAACAGAACAGTATGTAGTAATCTGTATCAAACTCCAAAAAGTTGGTCGGGGGACGCTCGAGGGGCCCACGAGACAGGGGGGCGCGCCCAGAGGGGGTGGGCGCACCCTCCTATCTCCTGGCCTCCTCGAAGCTTCCCTGGATGGTACTCCAAGTCTCCCGGACCATGTTCATTCCAAAAATCACGCTCCCGAAGGTTTCATTCCATTTGGACTCCGTTTGATAGTCCTTTTCTTGGAAATACTGAAACAGGCAATAAAACAACAATATGGGCTCGGCCTCCGGTTAATAAGTTAGTCCCAAAAGTAATATAAAAGTGTATAATAAAGCTCGTAATCATTCAAAACAGATAATAAAATAGCATGAATGCTTCATAAATTATATATACGTTGGAGACGTATCACCGGCCTGTTTAAAGACCTAACAATCTCTGTTGGTCTGGTTGGCTGGTTTTTCAGGGGTGCCGTGTATCTGGCACTGACAATCGAGTATGCGGTCCAGACTGGATGAGCCCGAATTGTTCTTATTGTACGGCTTCTTCCGCTGACCGGACTTGGAGCCGCTAAATCCGGCGTTGACCGTCATGTCATCGGTATGGTTGCCATTGATTCGACGCTTGTGTCTGTTGCATCGGGGCTTATCGTTGTTATCCTTGGCTTCAGAGGCGTCGGGTTCGCTTGCATTATTATTGCAACGGGCTAGCCAACTATCTTCGCCTGCGCAAAAGCGGGTCATAAGTGTCGTAAGGGCCGCCATGGACTTCGGCTTTTCCTGCCCGAGATGTCGGGTGAGCCATTCATCACGGATGCTATGCTTGAAGGCCGCTAGGGCTTCAGCGTCCGGACAGTCGACGATCTGGTTCTTTTTAGTTAGGAACCTAGTCCAGAATTTTCGGGCTGATTCTCCGGGCTGTTGGACTATATGACTTAAATCATCTGCACCCGCAGGCCGGACGTATGTTCCTTGGAAGTTGTCCAAGAAGGCTTCTTCTAAGTCTTCCCAGCTGCCGATGGAGTTTTCTGGCAGACTGTTCAACCAGTACCGAGCTGGTCCTTTGAGTTTCAGTGGGAGATATTTGATGGCGTGGAGTGATACGTGTATCTATAATTTTTTATTGCTCCATGCTATATTATCTACTGTTTTGGACAATATTGGGCTTTATTATCCACTTATATATTATTTTTTGGGACTAACCTATTAACCGGAGGCCCAGTCCAGAATTGCTGTTTTTTTGCCTATTTCAGTGTTTCGAAGAAAAGGAATATCAAACAGAGTCGAAACGAAACGAAATCTTCTGGAGAAGTTATTTTTGGAAGGAAAGCAACCGGGGAGACTTGAGTCCACGTCAAAGAAGCAACGAGGAAGCCACGAGGTAGGGGGGCGCGCCCACCCCCCAGTCCTCCACCCTTGTGGGCCCCTCGTGGCTCCCCTGATGTACTTATTCCTCCTATATATACCCATATACCCTAAAACGATCGGGGAACAGAATAGATCGGGAATTCCACCGCCGCAAGCCTCTGTAGCCACCAAAAACCAATCGGGACCCTGTTAAGCACCTCGCTAGAGGGGAACCCTCACCGATGGCCATCTTCATCATCCCGGCGCTCTCCATGACGCAGGAGGGAGTAGTTCTCCTCGGGCTGAGGGTATGTACCAGTAGCTATGTGTTTGATCTCTCTCTCATGTTCTTGATTTGGCACGATCTTGGTGTATCGCGAGCTTTGCTATTATAGTTGGATCTTATGTTTCTTCTCCCCCTCTTCTCTCTTAGTAATGGATTGAGTTTTCCCTTTGGAGTAATCTTATCAGATTGAGTCTTTAAAGATTTGACAACACTTGATGTATGTCTTGCCGTGCGTATCTGTGGTGACAATGGGATATCACGTGACTCACTTGATGAATGTTTTGGTGACCAACTTGCGGGTTCCGCCCATGAACCTATGCATAGGGGTTGGCACACGTTTTCGTCGTGATTCTCCGGTAGAAACTTTGGGGCACTCTTTGAGGTTCTATGTGTTGGTTGAATAGATGAATCTGAGATTGTGTGATGCATATCGTATAATCATACCCATGGATACTTGAGGTGACATTGGAGTGTCTAGCTGACATTAGGGTTTTGGTTGATTTGTGTCTTAAGGTGTTATTCTAGTACGAACTCTAGGGTTGTTTGTGACACTTATAGGAATAGCCCAATGGATTGATTGAAAGAATAACTTTGAGGTGGTTTCGCATTCTACCATAATCTCTTCGCTTGTTCTCCGCTATTAGTGTCTTTGGAGTGACTCTTTGTTGCATGTTTAGGGATAGTTATATGATCCAACTATGTTATTATTGTTGAGAGAACTTGCACTAGTGAAAGTATGAACCCTAGGCCTTGTTTCAAAGCATTGCAATACTGTTTACGCTCACTTTTACCATTAGTTACCTTGCTGTTTTTATATTTTCAGTTTACAAAAACCTATATCTACCATCCATATTGCACTTGTATCACCATCTCTTCGCCGAACTAGTGCACCTATACAATTTACCATTGTATTGGGTGTGTTGGGGACACAAGAGACTCTTTGTTATTTGGTTGCAGGGTTATTTGAGAGAGACCATCTTCATCCTATGCCTCCCACGGATTGATAAACTTTAGGTCATCCACTTGAGGGAAATTTACTACTGTCCTACAAACCTCTGCACTTGGAGGCCCAACAACGTCTACAAGAAGAAGGTTGAGTAGTATACATCAAGCAGTTTCTAGCCGCTGTTTGGGAGGTGAGTGCTTGAAGGTATATCTTTAGATCTTGCAATCGAATATTTTTGTTTCTTGTTCTAGCACTAGTTCAGTTTATAAAAGAACACTACAAAAAAAATGGAATTGAGTTTGTCTCATACGCTTCATCTGTTTAATATCTTTCGTGAGTATGATGGAAAGGAAAATTGTGCCAAAGTGTTGGAAGAAGAATGCATTAAAGTATTTGGCACTAAATCTTTGAATGATGAGTATGATTGCAATGTTGTTAGTATGAACTCCTTGAATATTCATAGTACTAATGATGATTGCACTAGTTATGATGAAAATATCTCCTATAAACATGTCAATTTTTGTGGAATACATTGGGTTTGCAAGTACACACCAAATAGGGAAGATAGATATTGCAAGAGGCATAAGCATTTAGAAACTAAATGGTTGCAAGAAAGGCTAGATGATTGTGCTGAAAATTTAAATTTTCTTAGCCATACTTGTGAACTTTGCAATGAACGTGATCATTTCAGTACCCAATGCAAATTGTTTCATGATCGTATCGTGTCCAAAAATTGTGATGACTTAATTTCCCTTGCACATCATAATGAACTTAGTTTTCTCTTGGGTTATGAAGAAATGAAACGTATAACTGAAGATATTCCAAAATTTGCCCTTGATTGAGTTCTTCATTTTAATCTAGAGGAAATTTATATGTATTGTGCGGTGAATTGCATTGAAAATCCTTATATTGCCAATTACATAAAGAAAAGAAAACAAATAGAATACGAATAGAATACTAACGAAAGGGAAGAGACTTCCCAATATTCTCCTATTATTTCTTATGATGAATCAGGTAATGAGGAGGAGCCTTCTATTCAACCAATCTCATTAATAAGGAGCTCCAAAAAGAGGATTGAACCCACACATGAGGTGAAGAAGAAGAAAAGGAAAAGGAAGAGAGGTAAAAAGATATCTCTCCCAAATAATGTTGCTCCTATCATTGTTGTGCCTCATGACAATGAATCAAAAATAATTGTGGAAGATGATGCACTTGATGATGATCTCGTTGTGCCTATTGCCTGTTGTGATGATTATTATTGGGATGATAATGATACTTCTTTTGATCTTGAAAATCTTTTTGGCACTTGCTTGGAAGAATATGATAATTGCTATATTATCGGTGCTATCCATACTATTAATGATGAGAGTGATTATGCTTATGATATGAAAAGGCCCAAGCTTGGGGAAGCTATTTTGATGAGGATGACATATTTGAGAATATATTTGCTGCAATTAATGTTTGTCCCGAGCTTTGGGATGCTATGTTTAATGAACATGATATTTTTAGCCTCTCAAGTTTTGATATGCAAAGTTGTTATGATGATAGCATGCCTTCTACCTATGATGATTATATTTATGAAAGTGGGTTTGGAAGAGTGTCAACATTAGGAAGTAATGATCCCACTATTTTGGAGGATGTTGAATCTCATAATAATTATAAAAGTGGATTTGGAGAGGTCATGACTTTATTTAGTGATGTATCCACTGTTTCGGAAGAGGTTTCAATCGATTATGATGAGAACAAAGTTGCTACTTATGATGATTATTGTGATAAAACTTATGCTATAAAAAGTAGTGATGATTATATTTATAAAACTTGTCATGATTATGATTCCCCTTTTTCTGAACATTACCCTTTTAATGTGGACGCAATTTATAGTATTCAAGTCTCTTATGATACTCCCACTATTCCGAATGAGAAGAATTTTGCTTATGCGGAGAGTAGTAAAATTTCTATGCTTGTAGATCATGAAAAGAATGCTTTAGGTGCTGATTATATTGTTGAATTCATTCATGATGCTACTGAAAATTATTATGAGGTAGGAATATATGCTTGTAGGAATTGCAATAATATCAAGTTTCCTCTCTATGTGCTTAAAGTTTTGAAGTTATGTTCATTTCGCCTTCCTATGCTAGTTGATTATTGTTCCCATAAGTTGTTTGCTCACAAAATCCCTATGCATAGGAAGTGGGTTAGACTTAAATGTGCTAGTCATATTCTTCATGATGCTCTCTTTATGTTTCAATTCTTATCTTTTATGTGAGCATCATTGAAATCATCATGCCTAGCTAGGGGCGTTAAACGATAGCGCTTGTTGGGAGGCAAACCAATTTTATTTTAGTTTCTTGCTTTTTGGTTCTGTTTAGTAATAAATAATCCATCTAGCTTCTGTTTAGATGTGTTTTTATGTTTTAATTAGTGTTTGTGCCAAGTAAGACATATAGGATCTTCTTGGATGATAGTTATTTGATCCTGCTGAAAATTCCAGAAACTTTATGTTCACTAAAACAATTGTTAAATGTCACCAGAACGTGATAAAATACTGATTCCAATTGCAGAAGATCAATAGACAAATTATATAGGTCGTCCTATTTTGGTAGAATTTTTGGAGTTCCAGAAGTTTGTGTCAGTTACAGATTACTGCAGACTGTTCAGTTTTTGACAGATTCTGTTTTTCGTGTGTTGTTTGCTTATTTTGATGAATCTATGGCTAGTAAAATAGTTTATAAACCATAGAGAAGTTGTAATACATTAGGTTTAAAACCAATATAAATAAAGAATGAGTTCATTACAGTACCTTTAAGTGGTGTTTTGTTTTCTTTCGCTACTGGAGCTCACGAGATTTTCTGTAAAGTTTTGTGTTGTGAAGTTTTCAAGTTTTCAGTAAAGGTTCAATGGACTATGGAATAAGGAGTGGCAAGAGCCTAAGATTGGGGATGCTCAAGGCACCCCAAGGCAATATTCAAGGACAACCAAGAGCCTAAGCTTGGGGATGCCCCGGATGGCATCCCCTCTTTTGTCTTTGTCAGGACCCCGATTCCAAGTCACATCGATCTAGCCAGTAACACCTCATATCACTTTGCGGCCTGACGCACGGTATTCCCACGGGTGTCGCCTTACCATGGCCCGGGACCGTTTGCGCCTTTTGGCTCACATATATGATAGTGTCGCTAGCATCCATATGACAGAGAACCCGGGCCGATATGGCTAGTCGTGAACCCAAAGCGGCAATAACCCATGGGGACAGGCATACATGAATCACATCGAGCATGTCGGTCAGCAGCATGTGAATCCGGGCTGTAGCACTGGGCTAACAGGACTCCGGGACCCCGGGCTGTAGCAGGCTAGGTAGGACTCTGGATGTCACCGCGTGACATTTCCCCGAAGGGACAGACACAGGAACGAAGTGAAACACATGCCAGCCAGTAAAGTGTCCTGAGCAGTAGTGTTGGGCTAGCAGGACTCCGGTGAACCGGTCTACAACGGACTACTATGGCTCAAGGAAGCACTAGAGTACATTTCCCCATAAGAGAGGCTGCCAAGGATAAACAACTAGATTGTCGGATCCCACACATACCAAGCATTTCAAACATACACACAATATGCTCGATATGTGTAAATACAACATGGCATCACAACATAACTCTACGACTCAAAGTATTTATTCATTAGGCTCCGAGGAGCGAGATATTTACAAACATGGGTCTCTCGACCCAGCATTCAGAGCATACAAGTCAAAGCACATGCGGAAGCTTAACATGTCTGAGTACAAACAACTATAAATGAAAAAGGCTGAGAAGCCTGACTATCTACCAGATCCTGCCGAGGGCACAAGATCGTAGCTGAGGTAACAAGCTAAACGTCGAAGTCCACACGGAACTACTAGTGAGACGGAAGTCTCTCTGCAAAAACATAAAATAAGCAAATGTGAGTACAAATGTACTCAGCAAGACTTACATCAGAACTAACTACATATGCATCATTATCAACAAAGGGGGTGGTGGAGTTTGACTGCAGCAAGCCATCTTTGACTCGGTGGCTATCCTGAACTACATCGCAATAACTCTTTTGAGGTGGCGCACATGAGTCCACATATTCACCATATCAATACACCACTATGGATCCGCCCCGTCTCCCTACGAGAACGCCATCCATAGCACTCACACTTATCTTGCGCATTTTAGAGTATCCACTTTCACTTGTCTATGAACTGCACAGCAACCCAGAAGTCCTTTACCATGACACGGCTATTCGAATAGATGATGTTAACCTGCAGGGGTGTACTTCTTCACACACGCTCTCGCCACTTACCACCATGTACACGTCGTGTATCTCGGCAACCTTCAAGCGGAAGCCTGGCGAGGGAGTCGGCCACGACCTAACTAACCACACAAGTATCTAGTCCAGGTTTATCGCCTATTCTGGTTCCAGCCACGAGGAGATCCGGCCGGGGTGTCGCTCACGGCCCCAAACGATGAGAGCAGGGTTCCAGAGGCACCAAACGGGCGTCCTGGTACACCGTGCCTCGGTGTATCTACCGCAACATAGCCCACCCCTAGGGTCAGCGCTACGCACGGCCCCCAACACATATCCTACAAACACCAGAAACTAGTTGCAACTCCTGGACAGAGATCAAAGCGATTAATAAGCCGAGAGGGGTCGAGTTACCGGAACCCAATGTGTGGTAGTAACTGTTCATGGATCACAAACACGTAACTCAGTTCACGAGGACGGCTTCAATGAGACAACCCACCATGTACTCCTACATGGCCTCTCACCACTACCTTTACCAAATCGTGTTCACACACTTAGCTCACGACAAGGGACATGTTCACACACCTCGATTCATCCTCGATGAATCGGACCTGACTCAACTCTAAGCGATGGCAGTGCATGACAAACAAGAATGAATGAGTAGGCACAACAGGGCTCAAACAACTCCTACTCATGCTAGTGGGTTTCATCTATTTATTGTGGAATGACAAGTCATGCAGAGGATAAAGGGGTTCAGCTACCGCAGCAAGTAACAAATGAATCGTTGTTGTCCTAATGCAGTAAAAAGAGCAGGAGCGAGAGAGTGGGATTGTATCGGAATGAACAAGGGGGTTTTGCTTGCCTGGCACTTCTGAAGATAGCATTGAGTCTTCATCAGTGTCAACGATCACAACATCGGTACAACGTCTACCGAGGGGGAACAACACCGGCAAACAAAGAAGGAACACGATCAATGCAATGCACAATATGATGCATGCTATGACATGGCAAAATGAGTGTGTTGGGCTAATGCAACTGCAACCAGATGGGTTTGAGCTATTTTGAACCAAAGATTCAAAGTTCAAACTCATTCATGGTCATTATTAGTGCTTTATCTTGTTCTGCACTAAACAGCAGGTTAACTTGTTTAAACATGCATGAAACCAGTTCAGATGGATAGATTGAATTTTTTTGATCATTTTTCATATATAAATTATTTGATTTGGAGCTACGGTTGATTTTCTATGAATTTTGGAAGTTTGCAACATTTTCTGGAATTTCCTATATAAGAATAAATCCAGAAAATAAGTTCTTCGTCGACAAGATGACATAGGTGTGACGTCAAGAGGTCAACTGGTCGGCCAGGTCAAACCTGACCTGTGGGACCCATACGTCGATGTCTCGTGCTGGTTTGGGTGTATGATTGTAGGACCGGTCAACATTGACTTGACCAAAGTCAAAGCTGACACGTGGGGTCTGCAAGATTAACACTAATCTAAACAGGAAAATTAGACTAACCTAATTAGACACTGGGGCCCACATGGCGGTGGCTCTAGGGGTGGTTAGCTGGGTCATTAATGGCTAATGACAGGCCACGTCGACCTCGCCGGAGTTCGGCCGGCGACGACCAAACCGACGGCGGAGCGAGTCGGGATTTCGCTGCAGGGCCCTATTTGGCGCGCGGGGAGCATCTACGTGAAGCTGGGGGGCTGCCGCGTCGAGTGGTGGTGGTGTTTGGGCTCGGGGTGGTCGGAAAAGACGCAAGCGATGACGTTGGCGGCTGCCGGAGCTCGAGCTGGCTTCGTCGTCGCTAGGAGCCTGGCGGGGAGGTGCGGAGGCGGTCTTTGCGGGCTCTTTGGGACACGGCGAGTGCGGTGAAGCTCTCGGTTGCGAGCTTGCGCGGGTGTGGCCACGGCTACGCCATGGCCGGCGGCGAGATGCTCTCGGGCTCGAAGAGGGCGGCGACTACACAGCGCAAACGAGCAAGGGGGAGGAGGGGATCGAAGGAGAAGCTCACGGGGAGTGCAGTGGTGGTCTCGGGCAGCTCGGGGAAGCAACGGAGCGGCCGCACGGTCGCCGGCCATCTCGGCGGACCGAGGTTGAAGAAGACGGCGATGGTGGCGTTTTGGGGCGTCCGGCGTCGCGTGAGTCGACGGAGAGGACGATGTAGACGAGGCGGTGCTTCTGGACTCGGGTGGAGAGCGAGGAGGTGGCTCTGGCCGCGGCAACAGCGAGCGACGGCGACGGTGGCGTTGCGGGAAGAGAGCAGAGGAGGGGCAGGGGGTTCCGGGAGAGAGGGGAGAGGTGCAGGGGTCGAGGGGGAGTGCGTGGCACTCGGGGAGGCGTCCAGACCCTCGGCGGCAAGCAGGAGGTGGCGCACGGCGGTGCGCGCGCGTCGGGCACGCGCCCGTCCTCCTGGCAAAGGAGGAAGACGACAGGGGAGAGGGCTAGGTGGGCTGGGCCGGCCACTTGGGCCGCCAGGTGGACTGGCCAGGTGGGCTGCCTAGGTGAGTGCCAGGTAAAACTCTCTCTCTCTCTCTCTCTCTTCTGTTTTCTATTTATCTTTTGTTCTGTTTTGTTTTGGTTTAGTAAAAATACTAAACCATTTTATAAAATCCTGAAAATAGTTATGTGGCTAGATCTAGAATATACCAAACCACGTAAAATGTTCTAGAATTATTGGACATATATTAATTATATATATAAAATATATATCCAATGCAAATAGTTATTGAATTAATTCAAAGGCCCAAAATAATGTTTCAGTCACTCCAAAAATATTGGTTTGCATTTTATCTCATGCCAATATTTTCACATAATAACAGGAACATTTTCTTGGACTCATTTGATGAGGTTTAAATGTTGGTTATTTTTAGGGGTTTTCTGAGGCTTTGAAAATTCCTCAATTCAAATTTCATTTGAATTTAAACATGATGCACACATGGAAGCTGGCATAGGTCAGACCAGGATTAGGGATGTGACAACTCACCCCCACTAAACAAGAATCTCGTCCTGAAATTCAAGACGTGAGGTAAGAAGACAGAGGGGGCACAAGCTAACAGGTCTTCACGATCCAGGTTACACTTCATAAGAACGTTGACATGATCACCATCTTTGTCTCGACGTCTTGCCTTGAGAACTACATCCAATATGACAACGAGAAGAAAGGGGGGGGGATTTTAGAAGAATCGATCTTCTTGAGGTTCGAACAATTTAGGATCATCTTAATGATCACAAGATCAACTCACAGAATGAGACATAGAAACATCTCTGGAGCTGAGAGGCAAGCATGCATCAGGAGTGACAGAAGAAACAATTTGATGAGGGTTTCAAAGTAGCGAGGGGAATTGCCATGATTCCTAAACGGGGCACCTCAGGGAAGGTGACTCGGAGAACTATTCCCTTAAGTGGCAAAAAGAATTACTTTTGATATAGAGATCATTGAGACTCTTTATACCAGCCTAATGCAATCACAATCGATCGTTTGGCGGAGTTTAAAGGAATGGCATATCCGGATTCGAATGGATGATGTGGACTACCTTGTTGAAGACAACGTGATGGATGATTTTGCTTATCATCGGAAATGGATGGGACCTATGGTAGGACCACTTTTAAAGATGATCTTGGACAACAAGTGCTGAGAAGGCAGCCCATGGGAAATTGGCACATTGGTGGTGCAAGCTGGGAACAAGATGCAGCTGTTGGGAATGTTCCAACCATCATATCTGCCTGAGATTCAGATGCGATTGGTGATAGGATACTTCAGACTCAGCATGTCTGAAAAGAAAGGTTGCAACACAAATCGACGAGATGATGTTGCAAGATTCTCGGGAAATGAACTACGATAGTAAGCTCCAAAACATGAGCTGGTTTTGCTACACACATGTGAACACGCTGTCCTAGACAATCATGATCACATGGTAGTCTTGCAATAAAACACTACCGAGTTCTGATTGGGAACCATCATTGAGGTAACGAAGTCTTGTGCATATCCGTCTGGGCCCTTCAGGATTAGCGCATGAACTTCTTTTCTTTGAACAAATCAATCAGTGGCTTGGTGTGCTAGGGAATACATATGGAGTGGAGGTAATTAATCTACCAAACCATAGAATACATTCGCACATGCATAATTGACTTGGAATGGTACCAAAGGAAACAAAAACAATCTTTCTCGAACTCACGGCGGCAACTTGCGCCAAATGCACATGAATTCGAGGAAGTCACTTCTTCCATCCAAGCATAAGCTTCATGAACGGAGCACGAAGGCATTGCTTATAAAATTTTCAACACTAGGTTGATGTTTAGCATGAATCATGGGGGAGACAAAATGCTGCTGATGGGTTCAACAACAACTCATCGGAATTTTCCATATCACTGGACTTCCACCATCATGTGAACACGGTGATAGCATTGGTCAGACCCAAGAGATATAATGGTGTATGCTCGAGGGATCAACCACGAGTAAGACAACATTAGGAATATCGTTGGTTCTGATTTGACTTGACGATAGCCCATACTCAAGTCAAACTTTTGACAAGGCAATAGATCCAACAACTGATCACAGGGACCAATTGATGAAGATATCATCTTTCTTCAACACACACACACACACACCAGGATATCCCTTGGAGATGAACTAAGTCAGGTAAGCTTTTATCTTCCAACTCTCCAAGCTGTTGTTTAGCTTAACCAACTAGCTCAGGGTATCCGGCACAGATTCTTGGAGAAAGGGTGGTTACAAGAAAACCAACTTGATCACAAACTCAACATAGCGGCCAGGTGACAACCTGGTGATACTTCCGAGATGAAATTCAGAAAATTACGAACCACCGGTATGTTACTAAGCTCGAGAACAATCTTGCTTTTGAGGGAAAGATGATATGATCAAATGAGCGAGGACTTGACAAGATCCCAACTCATCAATCGAGGTGTGCACCAGGAAAATGGACTAGGTGGCACGATCAACCTTAGGGTGATGATTCAATAATCAACACGCTAAGAATGAAGTTATTGTCCATTTAACTACCAAGCAACGGAGTTACTAGGAGTATAGATTTCACACATCACGATTCTCTTGTCGGCATTCCGGTTGCAACAACACGGAACCGAGGAATGAGTAATGATGGCAAGAAGTATCACTATATCAAGAATTCCCAACAGCCGGTGCAATTCTCATGAAAATCCTGACATAAAGGGGGTAATACTCCAGGGTGGAACAGAATCAAAAGCTGGATTGGCATTTTGATCTGCGAAATACAACTACTTTGACCCAATCCTAGATATGGGTGAGGTAATCGAGTTTGTTTCTCCCACCATTCCGAATAGAATGGCTTGATGCACCACAAGAATAATAGGCATCGATGATTTAATGCACGACTACTCCCGACTATCAATTGATGACGGGGTCGAATACAACTAAGGAGGAACAACTCGAGGAACATATAACTTTACGAGTTGTGGATGCATAGGTTAGTATGTCGAATCAAGTTCAACAGGTTTCTTCCGGATAACCTATGCAGAAAAGTAGAACTGGCAGAGTCGCAATATAGAATGGAGTACTCCTCAAGAGCACCCTGGTTGTGATCTTTTGGCTTAAAGAACTTCTACCATAAGCAGTTCATGGTATTTGGAAGAAGGAAATACCACGGACCTCGAGGACTATTGCAAGGTTACTGATATCCTAAAGGAACTAGCAAACACTATCAACAGGAGGTAAGTAGGGTGAACCTCGGGTTCAAGAACCCATGAATATAATACCTACTAACTAAATGGCATCACGGAATGCTTTCGAGAATAATGGCCAGAATCATCACACTGGGAACACAAAACATGGCTAGTTTACTAGGTGACTCCATAAAACACCTAGGTTCATAATAATAGCTCCAACATATATGCTGAGGCAGTAGACTACCTCAACACACTAATTTGTGTGATTAATATGGCCCAGATGAACATTAGAAACGGAGAGAAGGAATTTGCAAACGCATCAGACTATTTAGAAATCTGGGATGACTCGGACAGCATAACGGCTGTAAATGCTCAAAATGATTTGAGACAACCTGCAAAAATGGTGGCATAACCACTCGATCATCACAATATCACGATTCTGAGACCAGCTATGAACATACGGAAGTAGTAGAAACTGAACTGAGATTTGAAACTATCAATTTTATAAGTCTATGGATTAGTAACACGTCATCCTAATAGATAGATGAGAAGCCTAGTTCTTAAACACCGTAGAGGAGAAGAGGATGACTCAGATCAGAAGTCATAAGGTATAAGGAGTAAAAAGAGCCTTACGTTCCCTTCCACAATCAATTCCCTTACATAACTAAAGCATTTCTAGACACAACTTCGACCAGTTTGGCTTGGTAATCCTCTGCAACAGCTCGATACCAAAGCTGTCAGACCCCGATTCCAAGTCACATCGATCTAGCCGGTAACACCTCATATCACTTTGCGGCCTCACGCACGGTATTCCCACGGTGTCGCCTTACCATGGCCCATGACCGTTAAGCCTTTTGGCTCATGTATATGATAGTGTCGCTAGTATCCATATGACGTAGAACCCGGGCCGACATGGCTAGTCGTGAACCCAAAGCAGCACTAACCCATGGGGACAGCATACATGAATCACATCGAGCATGTCGATTCGCCAGCAGGTGAATCCGAGGCTGTAACCTTGGGCTAACGGGACTCGGGACCCCGGCTGTAGCGAGCTAAGCGGGACTCCGAATGTCACCAGCGTGACATTTCCCCGAAAGAGACGGAACCACGAGAGCAGTGAAACACATGCCGGCCCGATCAAGTGTCACAAGCGGTAGTCTTTGGGCTAGCAGGACTCCGTGAACTGGTCAGAAGCGGACTTCTATGGCTCAAGGAAGCACTAGACTACATTTCCCCATTAAAGAGGCTGCCAAGGATAAACAACTAGATTGTCGGATCCCACACATACCAAGCATTTCAAACATACACACAATATGCTCGATATGTGTAAATACAACATGGCATCACAACATAGCTCTACGACTCAAAGTATTTATTCATTAGGCTCCGAGGAGCGAGATATTACAAACATGGGTCTCTCGACCCAGCATTCAGAGCATACAAGTCAAAGCACATGCGAAAGATTAACATGTCTGAGTGCAGACATCTACAAATGAAAAAGGCTGAGAAGCCTGACTATCTACTGAGATCTGCCGAGGGCACAAGATCGTAGCTGAGGTAACAAGCTAAACGTCAAAGTCCACGCGGAACTACTAGTGAGACGGAAGTCTCTCTGCAAAAACATAAAATAAGCAAACGTGAGTACAAATGTACTCAGCAAGACTTACATCAGAACTAAATACATATGCATCATTATCAACAAAGGGGGTGGTGGAGTTTGACTGCAGCAAGCCAGCTTTGACTCGGTGGCTATCCTGAACTATGAATGCAATAACTCTTTTGAGGTGGCGCACACGAGTCCACATATTCACCATATCAATACACCACTATGGATCCGCTCCCGTCTCCCTACGAGAACGCCATCCATAGCACTCACACTTATCTTGCGCATTTTAGAGTATCCACTTTCACTTGTCTATGAACTGTACAGGCAACCCAGAAGTCCTTTACCACGGACACGGCTATTCGAATAGATGATGTTAACCCTACAGGGGTGTACTTCTTCACACACGCTCTCGCCACTTACCACCATGTACACGCCGTGTATCTCGGCAACCTTCAAACGGAAGCCTGGCGAGGGAGTCGGCCATGACCTGACTAACCACACAAGTATCTATTCCAGGTTTATTGCCTATTCGGTTTCCATCCGCGAGGAGATCCGGCTGGGGTGTCGCTCACGGCCCCAAACGATGAGATCAGGGTTCCCGAGGCACCAAACGGGCGTCCCGGTACACCGTGCCTCGGTGTATCTACCGCAACATAGCCCCACCCTAGGGTCGATTACTACGCACGCCCCCAACACATATCCTACAAACACCGGAAACTAGTTCTAACTCCCGGACGTAGATCGAGGCGATTAATAAGCCGAGAGGGGTCGAATACCGGAACCCAATGTGTGGTAGTAACTGTTCATGGATCACAAACACGTAACTCAGTTCCTAAGGACGGCTTCAATGAGACAACCCACCATGTACTCCTACATGGCCTCTCACCGCTACCTTTACCAAATCGTGTTCACGCACTTAGCTCACGCGCAAAGAGGACATGTTCACACACCTCCGATTCATCCTCGATGAATCGGACTGACTCAACTCTAAGCGATGCGTGCATGACAAACAAGCATGAATGAGTAGGCACAACAGGGCTCAAATAACTCCTACTCATGCTAGTGGGTTTCATCTATTCTTGTGGAATGACAGTCATGCAGAGGATAAAGGGGTTCAGCTACATGACAGTAGCAATGTATGAATCGTTGTTGTCCTAATGTAGTAAAAAGAGCAGGAGCGAGAGAGTGGGATTGTATCAGAATGAACAAGGGGGTTTTGCTTGCCTAGCACTTCTGAAGATAGCATTGAGTCTTCATCAGTGTCAACGATCACAACGCTTGCAGACAACGCTCTACCGAGGGGGAACAACACCGGCAAACAAAGAAGGAACACGATCAATGCAATGCACAATATGATGCATGCTATGACATGGAAAAATGAGTGTGTTGGGCTAATGCAACTACAACCAGATGGGTTTGAGCTATTTTGAACCAAAGATTCAAAGTTCAAACTCATTCATGGTCATTATTAGTGCTTTATCTTGTTCTGCACTAAACAGCAGGTTAACTTGTTTAAACATGCATTAAACCAGTACAGATGGATAGATTGAATTTTTCTGATCATTTTTCATATATAAATTATTTGATTTGGAGCTACGGTTGATTTTCTATGAATTTTTGAAGTTTGCAACATTTTCTAGAATTTCCTATATAAGAATAAATCCAGAAAATAAGTTACTGCAGCATGACATAGGTGTGACGTCAGCAGGTGAACTGGGTCGGCCAGGTCAAACCTGACCTGTGGGACCCATACGTCAGTGTCTCAGGCTGGTTTGGGTGTATGACAGGTGGGACCGGTCAATGTTGACTTGACCAAAGTCAAAGCTGACACGTGGGGTCCGCAAGATTAACACTAATCTAAACAGGAAAATTAGACTAACCTAATTAGACACTGGGGCCCACATGGCGGTTGTGACGCCCGGGTAATTAAGCTACAGTGATCCTCTGCTAGTTATGCCACGTCACCTCGATTATAGTTGCTAATCTCGAGTTAGTTCGAAACCGATCCAAATTCAAATTCAAAATTTGGTAAATAATAAAAGTTTTCAAACCTTAAAATAAAATTGTTCGGCTTGTACTAGATATTACATAGATAATTATGGTGTAGAAGACACAGTTTTATAAAATGCATAAATATTTTAAATTAAATGAAAACAGAAAATAATAAATAAAAGAAAAGTAAAAAAAGAAAGGAAAAGGCAAAGCAAAAACAAAAAGAAAGGAGGAGACCCCTTGCTGGGCCGTGGCCCAGCTGGCCATCGGGCCCCCAGGCCGGCCCAGTCGCCCCCCCCCCCCCTCTGCACAACCCCGTCCCCACCGAACCCTAGGCAACGACACACCCTCTCCCCCTGCCGATCCAATCTGGATCGAGGGGAACCCCCCCACTCCACCTCGCTCTCTACCCCCTCTCCCTCGAACTCTCGATGCAAAGCCCTCTCAAGGCGCCACCCGTCTTCCGACCCCGTCGCCCCAACCGTCGCGCCCGTCGCCGCCCCATCGCGCCTCCATCCTCCTCCGCGACGCCACCTCACCGGCGCCGCACCTCCCGGCCTCCTCCCTCTCCTTCGTGCACCGCGTCGTCTCCCCCGAGCTCCGCGCACGCCCCATCCGTGGCCGCCCCGACCCCGTCACCGGAGGCCACCCCGCTGGTCCGCCGGCGTCGTCGTCCTCCCCTGCGTCGCCGTCGTCACCACGTCGCCCCGGAGCCGCCCCCGACGCCGTCGCTCGCCGCTTCCTCGCCTCTCCTTCACCGGTCGTCCCCGACCACCTCGACCCCGACACCACCGCCACGCGGAGCTCGCCGTCGTCCGCCCCGTCCTCTCCCTCGCCGGACCGCGCCGTCCCCGCCTCTCCCCGCGACTACGGCCCTCCCCGAGCACGCGTTTGCACCACTACAGGGCTGGAGAGCCCCTCCGTCGATCCCCCTCCTCCTTCGCACGGATCCGTCGCCGTTGACGCCGTACGTCGCCGTGGCCGAGCTCACTAGAGCTCGTGCTCACCCATCCGCCCATGCCCATGGGCGCGCTCCCACATGCTCCGGCTGCCCCGCTCGTCTGCCACGCGCGCGACGCCCTCCGCTGGCTCCGCCCATTGCCGTCTAACCCTTGCCCCGCCTGATCTTGGCCATGGTCGCCGGAGTCTCCTGCTCCCGTCTTGCAACCGACCAACCTTGGCCACCGTGGGCCTACATCGGTGAGGCCCCAGCCGGTTCGGTTCGCGGGGGGGGGGGGGCTAAACAAGTTTATTGCTGACCCCCCCCCACTAACCACTCTATGACATGGGGGCCCCACGGCCCCAGAACGATTAAAAAAACAAAAAAAACTAAATAAAAATAAAATAAATATATTAACTAATTAAATTAATTAATTAATCAATTAATTAGCTTAATTAATTCTGATTAAATTAAATAATTAAGATTAATTAACCTAATGATTAATTAACCTAATTAACCACTGTTAATTAGTTAATTAATTAGTATGACCGTTAGGCCCACCCCCCTAATTAATTTTGATTAGTTTAATTAATCTGATTAACTAAAATGTGTCACTGACCAGTGGGACCCACTGGTCAGGTTGACCAGTCAACTCTGTTGACTGCTGATGTCAGCATGACATCATGCTGATGTCATTAATCTGTTTTTCGAATTAATTAAATTCCAGAAATTAATAAAATCTTTAGAAAATCATATCTTTTAATCCGTAACTCGGATTAAAATATTTTCAACATGAGAGTTTCTCAGAACGACGAGACGATTCCGGATACGCAGCCCGTTCGTCCGTCACACCCCTCTAACCTACCGAACTCGCAACTTTCCCCCTCCGGCTCCTGCTGAAACGCCAGAATAACCGGAATACTTTCCCGGATGCTTTCCCCCTTCACCGGTATCACCTCATACCGCGTTAGGGCACACCTAGCACAATGTATTGCCGCGTCTTGCTTTGTTTTACATTTAATTGCTCTGTTATTTATTATGTTCCCCCCCCTCGTTACTTTTTCCCAGAGAACCCAGAGACCGCCGGGTACCCACAGCGATCGACTACGGTGTCGATGAACCCTTCTCTTGCCGTGAGCAATCAGGAAAGCCCCTTTGATCACCAGATATCGCCTACTCTTACAGATACTGCTTGCATTAGAGTAGTGTAGCATGTTACCGCTTTCGATTAATCCTATACTTACGCATAGCCTTTGTCCTTGCTACTCTTGTTATTCTGAATTACACCTTTATCCTACCGCTTAGTATAGGATGCTAGTGTTCCATCGGTGGCCCTACATTCTTGTCCAAATGCGCCATGCTATACTATCGGGCTGTGATCACTTGAGGAGGCGATCACGGGCATATACTATATACTTTACACCATTACATTACATGTGATACTGTTCGGAGATGGGGGCTGAAAGGACAGGTGGCTCCATCCCGGTAGAGGTGGGCCTGGGTTCCCGACGGCCCCCGACTGTTACTTTATGGCGGAGCGACATGGCAGGTTGAGACTACCTGGGTGAGAGGTGGGCCTGGCCCTGGTCGGCGTTCGCGGATAGTTAACACGTTTAACGAGATCTGGGTATTTGACCTGAGTGTGGCCATTTGGTCTATACGCACTAACCATCTACGCGGGAGTAGTTATGGGTATCCCGGCGTCCTGGTATCAGCCGAAGCCTTCGTGACGCCAATGATCGAAGCGGCCGCTTAATTGGAACGTAAGCCTGCTCTTGTATTAAGGGGCTAGTTACGCTTTGGCCGCCCTCAACGTCGGGTGTGCTAAGGCGATGGGCCCGGACCACTGTGCGCTTAGGTTTAGACGGCGTCTTTGGCCTCTCTGTTGTGCCTAGGTGGGCTGCGGCGTGTTGATCTTCCGTGGCGGGCATGACCCAGGAAAGTGTGTCCGCCAAATGGGATCAAGCGTGTTGGGTTATGTGGTGCACCCTGCAGGGAAGTTAATCTATTCGAATAGCCGTGATCTTCGGTAATGTGACGACTTGGAGTTGTACCTTGACCTTATGACAACTAGAACCGGATACTTAATAAAACACACCCTTCCAAGTGCCAGATACAACCCGGTGGTCGCTCTCTCTCGGGGTTACGAGGAGGGGATCGTCGGGTAGGATTATGCTATGCGATGCTACTTGGAGATGCTATTTGGAGGACTTCAGTCTGATCTCTTCTACATGTTGCAAGACGGAGGCTGCTGAGCGTAGTCTTGACTGTGATTAGCTATCCCCTCTTATTCTCGGGCATTCTGCCGTTCACCACCGATATGGCCCTTTACACATATATCCATGCATATGTAGTGTAGCTCCTTGCTTGCAGTACTTTGGATGAGTACTCACGGTTGCCTTGTTCCCCTTTTCCCCTTTTCTTTACCGTTCTTTGTGATCAGACGATGGAGCCCAGGAGCCAGACGCCACCATCGATGACGACTACTACCCCGGAGGTGCCTACTACTACGTGCAGCCCGTTGACGACGACCAGGAGTAGTTAGGAGGATCCCAGGCGGGAGGCCTGCGCCTCTTTCGATCTGTATCCCAGTTTGTGCTAGCCATCTTATGGCAAACTTGTTTAACTTCTGTCTGTACTCAGATATTGTTGCTTCCGCCGACTTCGTCTATGATCGAGCACTTGTATTCGAGCCCTCGAGGCCCCTGGCTTGTATTATGATGCTTGTATGATTTATTTATGTTTTAGAGTTGTGTTGTGATAACTTCCCGTGAGTCCCTGATCTTGACCGTACACATTTGCGTGCATGATTAGTGTATGATTGAATCGGGGGCGTCACAAGTTGGTATCAGAGCCGACTGCCTGTAGGAGTCCCCCTTCCAACTCCTTGGCCGAAGTCGAGTCTAGACTTTACAAAACTTTTACTAACATGGCTGTGCGGCCCATGGGCCCACGTTGCCATTGGGTGGTATTAGGATCTTTTACTCCTCGACCTTTACTCTGGGACTCTGAACTCTCTTCTATTCGGGTTAAATGAATTTTGCTAAATCTAACATTAGGATCTCGTTATCACTTTCACCCGGAGAGACCCTTATTGCTGATGATAAATGCTGCTGCACGTGAAAACCCTGGAGATACTCTCCGCTGTTAACCCGAGAACTTGTGTTCATCGCGTTTGCAATTCCCCTTCCACCGTCAACCCTTATGGATAACTACTTGCAGTTGTTATTCTTACAGTCATCCCCAGTTGGTCTTGTTATTACAAGATACCCCGAAACACTCGTCGTTGTTTCGAAAATCCTTTGAGGTTCTTGCCTTGCGTTCTTTGTCACTGAATACCCCTATGGATAATTCTCGCACTTATCGAGTATCCGCTCATCCCCCAATTGTTCATGTGTTTCACAGTGGTCTTCGAAATACTATTCGATCCTCCAAAAATCCTTAGTAGATTATTGCTCTGCCATACTTGTCTACTTGCATGATGGATGCTTCCCATATATCTGGCAATATTCACTAGTATCTGTTGACACCGTCATTTTGATCCTATTGATTCAACAAAAAGCGAATGCACACAATCATCTATCAACCCTTCTAAATTACCTTTCCGGCTGAGCTGCCATTCTTTAACTGGAATTGGTCCTCGACCAATCCAATTGTCGTTGATTGTACCCTAAGGCTATTCAACTTATCCATCTCTAATCAGAGCATTGCTTCTGATCCCTTGATTTGGAAATCATAATTCCTTTGCATTTGACAATTGAGTTAGTCGTTGTTTCTATAATCTGATCTCCTTGCATTCTTCTTCCTCTAGTTGAGTACCGATGCTCACGCCGGATCCCTTGTGGACCACCGTAACCTTTATTGGATTTTATCCGACGGCGTCCTTCATATTCAATAACTTTGTGAGTCTTTTCGGATACATAATGCCTTGGGTAAATTGTATCCTCTGCTTTGTCAACCATGCTCTGCTATCGAGCTTGTGTTATTTACTCCTGAAGTTTGTGGTATATATTCCTAAGAGGCCCCGATGGGTCGGACATAGCCTTCTCTAATCTATGTGAACCCAGAAACTACTACGGGTCATACTCTACTAGTGTTATGTCAAATAAAATTTCAACACTGCAACTTCATCGAACGCGAGAAGTGAATGAAAGGTTATGCATTGGAGAAGTGGGAGTCGACCTTGAACTTTATGTTCATGCCCATGGACACGATGTAGATCTTATCATTAAAGCTTCTCTTAAATTAATTATTCCCTTGGTATAAGTTCTTATATCTGGGATCTGGCCTTTTACAATCGTGGTTCCGACCATGTTCTCCTTTAAATACCATTTTCGATGCAAGTGTAAGCACTTGTCTTCTGTGGATCAATACCCCGGTGCAACCTCTACTGTGATCCGCCTTCGAGTATTACCCCCCCCCCCGGTATCTCGAGATTATCTTGGAACTGCATAACTTCCTATGAGTTCTTCATCAAGTACTACATTCTCACTGATTACAATTTTTCATGGGCTCTGAGTTATTAAACACTCATAGACACCGATAACTGAACCGAGTCTGCACTACGGTTCAACGACACTTGATAATCTTCTTTAAGTACGAGTTTGTAACTGATCATGCCCTTCCTAGCCTGTTTGGCTATATCCTTGTCGTGCCGATTTTAACTGTGCTACCTTGTCCTTATCCCAGGAGCACAAATTTCGGCGATGAGCTAAGCTTACGTCGATCTTCCTTGTCTTATCGTTTCCCCTCGAACAGAAAGCTTGATTTCGAGTTGGTGTCATACCCTTGGTTCCAATAACCTTTCTGTTCACCATTCATTTGGCTTGATGCCATCGTCGATTTATTACATCTTCGAGGAGTTTCTCGACAACTGTCTTGTGATCATCATCAACATTTTGAGGTCTTCCAAGATATCGGTCGAATTCATGGTGAGGAGTACCATCCTTTCCCCTCGATGATTTGTGTTATCACCGACAACATTATTGCTTTCCCTCCAACACAAACTTGTTCGTGTTTTGTGTTATACCTGGAGATCCGTGCTATCCAGTCATTGTTCTTCTTTACCTTGGAGTATTACCATCTTTGATGTCAAGGATGTTGTGAGGATTTCACCACCTCTTGAGAATTCTTGATATAAGTGATACTTCACCATCACCATTCTTTCTTGGTCCTCATGTTGATTCCAACCGGGGTACCAACAAGTGAACGGTGCTGTTTGGATTCTGCCCTTCTAGCAATCCTATTGCTTTGAAGTTAATGGTCGGTCGTCATTCTTAGACTATTGATTATTGAATCACCATTCCGACGTTGGTCGTGCAACCCAACCCATATTTCGGATGCACCTATCAACCAATGCTTAAACTGGGTATGTTTTACTCGAGCATATCCCTTATATCATTTCATCTGACTAATGATATCTCCTTGTTCACCTAATTGTGGAAATCAATCCTTTGGAAATCTCGATGAATTGTCGTTGAGCCCATCAGCCACCTTCTCATCCCCTCCTTGGTTTAATGATGAACTATTTTTCCAGGAACCCGCTCCCATAGTTCATTTCCCGAGAATCTTGCAATGTCATTTCGTCTATTTGTGTTGCACCTTTTCTTCTCGAACATCCTGAGTCTGAGGTATCATGACACCAATTAGATCTGAACCTCGGTCAGATATGATGGTGGGAACATATTTTCAAGAGTTATAACATTGGTCGTTATATGACCCGGTAAGGTGGTGTCATGCCGAGTACTCCTGGCCTGAGGACCTATTGTTATAGTTTCCTTTTAGCAATGTTAACCATTCTTCCAAAAGGAAATTGAAAGACTTATTCTATAAGCTGTTCCTGATGAATCCATTGAGTATCTAAAGTCTGACCTTGGCTTGAAGACCATGTCAATGCTATCTCGAAGCATGTCTGTGGTACTCCGATTTTCAACAAGAACATTTGAAGCCCAATGCTAAATGTTTCTTGCTCAATTATCCAAACACCGCTGTATGGGTAATGTCATGAAATTTCTCTCCCCTTGCCTAAAAGGGTTTTCACTTTATATCCTGTCATGGATATTATGCTCTATTTGCCCTTGGAAAGGATATACCCCTGAATTATGTATTTAAACACATTTTCCTTTCCATTGTTTTGTTTAAACCTTTTCTATGATCTATATGATATAAGAAGTAATAATCCACTGCTTGTGCAAACACCTCGATGTACAACTCTGTCAGTAAGACCTTGTTACTATTGTTGATGACATTAGGTAACCACCGATGGATGGAACCTTGCCTATTGGTCCGCCTCGTTTCAACGAGCAGGAAAATGGTTCTCTTCGTCCCTCGCCCTTGGTACCTATGTTGTTGCCGACATGACCCACAGACTCTCCTCTGACATGCCTTGCTTACATGATCATGCAAGATGTCATCGACCTTCCTACTTTTAACCACATGGTGGGCCCATAACCCACAGTTTCACAGGATCGAAACCTGACTCTCCTGTACACCCTTGTTGCCCAAGTTATTCCTCGTGCTTGACTTCGTATGTAATTCACGGGGTCACTTTCCTAGTAATCTATTCTGGTATCAGACACAAAACTTTACCATTTCTCTGGACCCCTTTTACACTTTGTTTCAGGCATCGAATGATTGCCTACCCGCTTGAAACTTCTCATGGTACCTTCTTACTTTGCTCTCGATATTTTCTTAAGTTCCAGTTCGAGGGTTACTTTCCGCCACCTTCACCGATGTTAGCTACCAGATAGTCAACCTTGCAGAGGTTAGATTCTGTAGGACTACCCCTTACCTACCTATTAAATGAAATGCGTTGGAGTTCGAGAAAAGGCGGCATCACCATGATGACTTGTAGCAGAGAAATGAAGATGTCAAGGTAATGGATCGACCTCTTCAAGAAGACCAACCAAGACTGAGAAGATTCGTTAGGATTTCGTAACCAGACCTTTCCCCCTTACTCCCCTCTTAAATCTCGGGACGAGATTTCTTGTAGTGGAGGAGAATTGTGACGCCCAGGTAATTAAGCTACAGTGATCCTCTGCTAGTGATGCCACGTCACCTCGATTATAGTTGCTAATCTCGAGTTAGTTCGAAACCGATCCAAATTCAAATTCAAAATTTGGTAAATAATAAAAAATTTCAAACCTTAAAATAAAATTGTTCGGTTTGTACTAGATATTACATAGATAATTATGGTGTAGAAGACACAGTTTTATAAAATGCATAAATATTTTAAATTAAATGAAAACAGAAAATAATAAATAAAAGAAAAGTAAAAAAGAAAGGAAAAGGCAAAGCAAAAACAAAAGAAAGGAGGAGACCCCTTTGTCGGGCCGTGGCCCACCACATCGGGCCCCCAGGCCGGCCCAGTCGCCCCCCCCCCCTCTGCATAACCCCCTCCCCACCGAACCCTAGGCACCGACACACCCTCTCCCCCTCCCGATCCAATCTGGATCGAGGGGAAACCCCCCACTCCACCTCGCTCTCTACCCCCTCTCCCTCGATCTCTCGATGCCGAAGCCCTCTCGCCGGCGCCACCCGTCTTCCGACCCCGTCGCCCCGACCGTCGCGCCCGTCGCCGCCCCATCGCGCCTCCATCCTCCTCCGCGACGCCACCTCACCGGCGCCGCACCTCCCGGCCTCCTCCCTCTCCTTCGTGCACCGCGTCATCTCCCCCGAGCTCTGCGCACGCCCCATCCGCCGCCCTGACCCCGTCACCGGAGGCCACCCCGCTGGTCCGCCAGCGTCGTCGTCCTCCCCTGCGTCGCCGTCGTCACCACGTCGCCACGGAGCCACCCCCGACGCCGTCGCTCGCCGCTTCCTCGCCTCTCCTTCACCGGTCGTCCCCGACCGCCTCGACCAAACACCACCGCGCGCGAGCTTCGCGTCGTCTGCCCGTCCTCTCCCTCGCGGATCGCGCCGTCCCGCCTCTCCCGCGACTCGGCCCTCCCGAGCAGCGTTTGCACCACTACTGCTGGTGAGCCCCTCCGTCGATCCCCCTCCTCCTTCGCATGGATCCGTCGCCGTTGACGCCGTACGTCGCCGTGGCCGAGCTCACTAGAGCTCGTGCTCACCCATCCGCCCACGCCCATGGGCGCGCTCCCGCATGCTCCGGCTGCCCCGCTCGTCTGCCACGCGCGCGACGCCCTCCGCTGGCTCCGCCCGTTGCCGTCTGACCCTTGCCCCGCCTGCTCTTGGCCATGGTCGCCGGAGTCTCCTGCTCCCGTGCGCAACCAGCCATCCGTGGCCGCCGTGGGCCTCTGTCCAGTGAGGCCCCAGCTGGTTCGGTTCGGGGGGGGGCTAAACAAGTTTAGTGCTGACCCCCCGCCCCCCCACTAACCACTCTATGACATGGGGGCCCCACGGCCCCAGAACGATTAAAAAAAACTAAATAAAAATAAAATAAATATATTAACTAATTAAATTAATTAATTAATCAATTAATTAGCTTAATTAATTCTGATTAAATTAAATAATTAAGATTAATTAACCTAATGATTAATTAACCTAATTAACCACTGTTAATTAGTTAATTAATTAGTATGACAGTGGGGCCCACCCCCTAATTAATTTTGATTAGTTTAATTAATCTGATTAATTAAAATGTGTCACTGACCAGTGGGACCCACTGGTCAGGTTGACCGATCAACTCATTGATCTTGATGTCGACATGACATCATGCGATGTCATTAATCTGTTTTCGAATTAATTAAATAATTAATTAAATTCCGAAATTAATAAAATCTTTAGAAAATCATATCTTTTATTCCGTAACTTTCGGATTAAATATTTTCAACATGAAAGTTGCTCGTAACAACGAGGCGATTCGGATCGCAGCCCGTTAAATCGCCACACCCCTCTAACCTATCGAACTTCGCAACTTTCCCCCTCACTCCTCTGCCTAAAGCGTAACAAGAATACTTTCCCGGATGCTTTCCCCCTTCACCGGTATCACCTCATACCGCGTTAGGGCACACCTAGCACAACGTATTGCCGCGTCTTGCTTTGTTTTACATTTAATTGCTCTGTTATTTATTATGTTCCCCCTCCGTTACTTTTTCCGGTAGACCCCGAGACCGCTGCCGGTACCCCTGTGATCGACTACGGTGTCGATGAACCCTTCTCTTGCCAGAGCAATCAGGCAAGCCCCCCCTTTGATCACCAGATATCGCCTACTCTTCTGTATACTGCTTGCATTAGAGTAGTGTAGCATGTTACTGCTTTCAGTTAATCCTATACTGCTGCATAGCCTGTCCTTGCTACTACTGTTGTTACCTTTACCTGCTAGCCTCTTGCTTAGTATAGGATGCTAGTGTTCCATCGGTGGCCCTACATTCTTGTCCGTCCGCCATGCTATACTAATGGGCTGTGATCACTTGAGAGGTGATCACGGGCATATACTATATACTTTACACCATTACATTACAGTGATCTTGTTTGGAGATGGGGCTGAAAGGACAGTGGCTCCATCCCGGTGAGAGGTGGGCACAGGTTCCCGGCCCCCCCATTACTTTATGGCGGAGCGGCAGGCAGGTTGAGACTACAGGTGAGAGGTGGGCCTGGCCCTGGTCGGCGTTCGCGGATACTTAACACGTTTAACGAGATCCGGTATTTGATCCGAGTCCGCCATTTGGTCTATACGCACTAACCATCTACGCTGGAGTAGTTATGGGTATCCGGCGTCGTGGTATCAGAAGCCTTCATGACGCCTTGTTGGCGGCGCGCGCCCGAATTGGAACGTAAGCCTGCTCTTGTATTAAGGGGCTAGTTACGCTTTGGCCGCCCTATAACGTCTTGAGTGAGCTAAGGCGATGGGCCGGCACTGTGGCGCTTAGGTTTAGACCGCGGCGTCTTTGGCCTCTCTGTTGTGCCTAGGTGGGGCTGCGGCGTGTTGATCTTCCGCGGCGGGCATGACCCGAGGAAAGTGTGTCCGCCAAATGGGATCAAGCGTGTTGGGTTATGTGGTGCACCCTGCAGTGAAGTTAATCTATTGAATAGCCGTGATCTTGATGTGAGGCGACTTGGAGTTGTACCTTGACCTTATGACAACTAGAACCGGATACTTAATAAAACACACCCTTCCAAGTGCCAGATACAACCCGGTGGTCGCTCTCTCTCGGGGTTACGAGGAGGGGATCGTCGGGTAGGATTATGCTATGCGATGCTACTTGGAGATGCTATTTGGAGGACTTCAGTCTGCTCTCTTCTACATGTTGCAAGGCGGAGGCTGCGAGCGTAGTCTTCGACGGGATTAGCTATCCCCTCTTATTCTCGGCATTCTGTAGTTCAGTCCACTGATATGGCCCTTTACACATATATCCATGCATATGTAGTGTAGCTCCTTGCTTGCGAGTACTTCGGATGAGTACTCACGGTTGCCTTGTTCCCCCTTTTCCCCCTTTTCTTTACCTGGTTGCTGCAACCAGACGATGGAGCCCAGGAGCCAGACGCCACCGTCGATGACAACTACTACCCCGGAGGTGCCTACTACTACGTGCAGCCCGCTGACGACGACCAGGAGTAGCTAGGAGGATCCCAGGCAGGAGGCTTGCGCCTCTATCGATCTGTATCCTTGTTTGTGCTAGCCATCTTATGGCAACTTGTTTAACTTATGTCTGTACTCAGATATTGTTGCTTCCGCTGACTCGTCTATGATCGAGCACTTGTATTCGAGCCCTCGAGGCCCCTGGCTTGTATTATGATGCCTGTATGACTTATTTATGTTTTAGAGTTGTGTTGTGATAACTTCCCGTGAGTCCCTGGTCTTGACCGTACACATTTGCGTGCATGATTAGTGTATGATTGAATCGGGGGCGTCACTGTTGGGGAACGTAGTAATTTCAAAAAAATTCCTACGCACACGCAAGATCATGGTGATGGCATAGCAACGAGAGGGGAGAGTATTGTCCACGTACCATCGTAGACCGTGGCGGAAGCGTTATGACAACGCGGTTGATGTAGTAAATGCGTCTTCACGATCCGACCGATCCAAGTACCGAGCGTCACGGCACCTCCGAGTTCAGCACACGTTCAGCTCGATGGCGATCCCCGGACTCGATCCAAAGCAAAGTGTCGGGATGAGTTCCGTCAGCACGACGGCGTGGTGACGATGATGATGCTCTACCGGCGCAGGGCTTCGCCTAAACTCCGCGACAATATGACCGAGGTGGAATATGGTGGAGGGGGGCACCGCACATGGCTAAGGAACGATCACGAAGATCAACTTGTGTCTTCTGGGGTGCCCCCCTGCCCCCGTATATAAAGGAGGGAGGGGGAGGTGCGGCCGGCCCCCAAGGGGTGCGCCTGGAGGAGTCCTACTCCCACCGGGAGTAGGACTCCCCCCTCTTGCCTTGTTGGAGACGGAAAGGGGGGAGGGGAAAGAGGAAGGGGGGCGCCGCCCCCCTCTCCTTGTCCTATTCGGACTAGGGGGGGAGGGGGCGCGCGGACTGCCCTGGCCGGCCCTCCTCTTCTCCCTCATGGCCCACTAAGGCCCATTATCCCCCGGGAGGGTTCCGGTAACCCCGGTGTTCCTAAGAAAATCCTGATTTCACCCGGAACCATTCCGATATCCAAATATAGGCTTCCAATATATCAATCTTTATGTCTAGACCATTTCGAGACTCCTCGTCACGTCCGTGATCACATCCGGGACTCCGAACAAACTTCGGTACATCAAAACTTACAAACTCATAATAAAACTGTCATCGTAACGTTAAGCGTGCGGACCCTACGGGTTCGAGAACTATGTAGACATGACCTAGAACTATTCTCGGTCAATAACCAATAGCGGAACCTGGATGCCCATATTGGTTCCTACATATTCTCTGAAGATCTTTATCGGTCAAACCGCATAACGACATACGTTGTTCCCTTTGTCATCGGTATGTTACTTGCCCGAGATTCGATCGTCGGTATCCAATACCTAGTTCAATCTCGTTCTTGGCAACTCTCTTTACTCGTTCCGTAATACATCATCTACGCAACTAACTTATTAGTTGTAATGCTTGCAAGGCTTATGTGATGTGTATTACCGAGAGGGCCCGAAGATACCTCTCGACAATCGGAGTGACAAAACCTAATCTCGAAATACGCCAACCCAACATGTACCTTTGGAGACACCTGTAGTACTCCTTTATAATCACCCGATTCGTTGTGACGTTTGGTAGCACCAAAGTGTTCCTCCGTAAACGGGAGTTGCATAATCTCATAGTTACGAGGGAACATGTATAGGTCATGAAGAAAGCAATAGCAATATACTAAAGCGATCAAGTGCTAGGCTAATGGAATGGGTCATGTCAATCACATCATTCTCCTAATGATGTGATCCCATTAATCAAATAACAACACATGTCTATGGTTAGGAAACATAACCATCTTTGATTAATGAGCTAGTCAAGTAGAGGCATACTAGTGACTATATGTTTGTCTATGTATTCACACATGTATCATGTTTCCGGTTAATACAATTCTAGCATGAATAATAAACATTTATCATGATATGAGGAAATAAATAATAACTTTATTATTGACTCTAGGGCATATTTCCTTCAGTCACAGCGGTGGCTCTAGGGGTGGTTAGCTGGGTCATTAATGGCTAATGACAGGCCACGTCGACCTCGCCGGAGTTCGGCGGCGACCAAACCGGCAAGCGGAGGCGAGTCGGGATTTCGCTGCAGGGCCCTATTTGGCGCGCGGGAGCATCTACGTGAAGCTGGGGGGCTGCCGCATTGAGTGGTGGTGGTGTTTGGGCTCGGGGTGGTCGGAAAAGACGTCGGCGACGACGTTGGCGGCTGCTGGAGCTCGGGCGAGCTCGGGGTCGTCGCTAGGAGGCACGGCAGGAGGTGCGGAGCGGTGCTGCGGGCTCCTGGGGACACGGCGAGTGCGGTGAAGTGCTCGGTTGCGAGCTTGCGCGGCTGTGGCCACGGCTACGCCATGGCCGGCGGTAAGATGCTCTCGGGCTCGAAGAGGGCGGCGACTACATGGCGCAAACAAGCAAGGGGGAGGAGGGGATCGAAGGAGAAGCTCACGGGGAGTGCAGTGGTGGTCTCGGGGAGCTCGGGGAAGCAAGGGAGCAGCCACACGGTTGCCGGCGATCTCAGCGGACCGAGGTTAAAGAAGACGGCGATGGCGGCGTTTTGGGAGCGTCCGGCGTCGCGTGAGTCGACGGAGAGGACGTGGTAGACGAGGCGGAGCTTCTGGACTCGGGTGGAGGGCGAGGAGGTGGCTCTGGCCGCGGCAACAGCGAGCGGCGGCGACGGTGGCGTTGCGGGAAGAGAGCAGAGGAGGGGTAGGGTGTTTCGGGAGAGAGGGGAGAGGTGCAGGGCTCGAGGGGGAGTGTGTGGCACTCGGGGAGGCGTCCAGACCCTCGGCGGCAAGCAGGAGGTGGCGCACGGCGGTGCGCGCGTGTTGGGCACGCGCCCATCCTCCTGGCAAAGGAGGAAGACGACAGGGGAGAGGGCTAGGTGGGCTGGGCTGGCCACTTGGGCCGCCAGGTGGACTGGCCAAGTGGGCTGCCTAGGTGAGTGCCAGGTAAAACTCTCTCTCTCTCTCTCTCTCTTACATTTTCTATTTATCTTTTGTTCTGTTTTGTTTTGGTTTAGTAAAAATACTAAACCATTTTATAAAATCCTGAAAATAGTTATGTGGCTAGAACTAGAATATACCAAACCACATAAAATGTTCCAGAATTATTGGACATATATTAATTATATATATAATATATATCCAATGCAAATAGTTATTGAATTAATTCAAAGGCCCAAAATAATGTTTGATCACTCCAAAAATATTGGTTTTGCATTTTACCTCATGCCTATATTTTCACAGAATAACAGGAACATTTTCTTGGACTCATTTGATGAGGTTTAAATGTTGGTTATTTTTAGGGGTTTTCTGAGGCTTTGAAAATTCCTCAATTCAAATTTCATTTGAATTTAAACATGATGCACACATGGAAGCTGGCATAGGTCAGACCAGGATTAGGGATGTGACAGTCTTCGTTCATCGGTAACTTGGAGCTATATTTTTATTCACCACATGATATGTGTTTTGCTTGGAGCGTCAATTTATTTTGCTAGTATTTTCTTGCTGTTATTTAGAACAATGTTTTGCATCTTTATTTTCAATAAAAATGTCAAGGATAGCCTTTACTATGCTTATTTTGCAAGTATACATGTTGCTGTTTGAAAACAGAAAGTTTACCGCTGTTGCAAAAATTCCCTAGAAAAGTCAGAATGTGATAAAATGTTGAAACCTTTTGCATCATAAGCTCTGATAAATTTACTACAGTGGGAATTTTCTTTCATAATTTTTGGTGTCAGGGAAGTATGATGAATCTTGCATTCTTTACAGACTGTACTGTTTTGACAGATTGCTGTTATGTTTGCATTGTTTGCATATGTCTGCTTGTTTAATGATTCTATTTGAGGATAGGAGTATTAAATATGCAGAGACATTTAGTATGCAATGTTGAATGATAATTTTAGTGATTTGTTATAGTATAAGATGATAAGGTTTTGCATTGGTTTATACTAACTTATCTCACGAGCTCTTGTTGAGTTTGGTGTGGATGAAGCTTTCGAGATTTAGGAAACCGATATATAAAAGGAATTAAGGAGACACAAAAGCTCAAGCTTGGGGATGCCCAAGGTACCCCAAGATATTATTTTGATAAGTCTCAAGCATCTAAGCTTGGGATGCCCCGGTAGGCATCCCACCTTTTCTCTTGAAACAACTATCGGTCAGTATCGGTTGAACCTAAGTTTTTGCTTCTTCACACGATTTGTGATATCCTTGCAATGTAGTTTTAATTTGTTTTGCTTGCTGTTTGAATAAAGTACCAAGATCTGAAATTCTTAAATGTTAGAGAGTCTTCACATAGTTGCATAATTATTCGACTAGTCATTGATCTTCACTTATATCTTTTGGAGTAGTTTGTCGTTTGCTCTAGTGCTTCACTTATATATTTTAGAGCATGGTGGTCGATTTGTTTTATAGAAACTATTGATCTCTCATGCTTCACTTAGATTATTTTGAGAGTCTTAAATAGCATGGTAATTTGCTTAAAAAAATTCCTAATATGCTTGGTATTCAAGATTTGTAAAACTTTCTTTTGAGTGCGTTGAATACTAAGAGAAGTTTGATTCCTTATGATTTTTTTGAGATATGAAGATGGTGATATTAGAGTCATGATAGTTGAGTAGTTGTGAATTTGAGAGATACTTGTGTTAAAGTTTGTGATTCCCGTAGCATGCACGTATGGTGAACCGTTATGTGATGAAGTCGGAGCATGATTTATTTATTGATTGTCTTCCTTATGAGTGTCGGTCGGGGATGAGCGATGGTCTTTTCCTACCAATCTATCCCCCTAGGAGCATGCATGTAATACTTTGCGTTGATAACTTGTAGATTTTTGCAATAAGTATATGAGTTCTTTATGACTAAAGTTGAGTCCATGGATTATACACACTTTTCTCCCTTCCACCATTGCTAGCCTATCTAATACCGCGCACTTTTCACCGGTATCATACACCCACCATAAACCTTACTCAAAACAGCCACCATACCTACCTATCATGGTATTTCCATAGCCATTCTGAGATATATTTCCATAGCCATTCCGTTCTTGTCATATTGCTAGCATGATCATGTAGTTGACATCGTATTTGTGGCAAAGCCACTATCAATAATTCTTTCATACATGTCACTCTTGATTCATTGCATATCCCGGTACACCGCCGGAGGCATTCATATAGAGTCATATTTTGTTCTAAGTATCGAGTTGTAATTGTTGAGTTGTAAGAAAATAAAAGTGTGATGATCATCATTTTTAGAGCATTGTCCCAAGTGAGGAAAAGGATGATGGAGACTATGATTCCCCCACAAGTCGGGATGAGACCCCGGACGAAAAAGAAAAAAAAAGAAAAAAAGAGGCCTAAAAAAAGAGAAAAAGGCCCAAACAAAACAAAAAAATGAGAGAAAAGGAGAGAAGGGGCAATGCTACTATCCTTTTACCACACTTGTGCTTCAAAGTAGCACCATGATATTCATGATAGAGAGTCTCCTATGTTGTCACTTTCATATACTAGTGGGAATTTTACATTATAGAACTTGGCTTGTATATTCCAATGAATGGCTTCCTCAAAATGCCCTAGGTCTTCGTGAGCAAGCAAGTTGGATGCACACCCACTTAGTTTCTTTTGTTGATCTTTTATACACTTATAGCTCTAGTGCATCCGTTGCATGGCAATCCCTACTCACTCACATTGATATATATTAATGGGCATCTCCATAGCCCGTTGATACGCCTAGTTGATGTGAGACTATCTTCTCCTTTTTGTCTTCTCCATAACCACCATTCTATTCCACCTATAGTGCTATGTCCATGGCTCACGCTAATGTATTGCGTGAAGATTGAAAAAGTTTGAGAACATCAAAAGTATGAAACAATTGCTTGGCTTGTCATCGGGGTTGTGCATGATTTAAATATTTTGTGTGATGAAGATAGAGCATAGCCAGACTATATGATTTTGTAGGGATAACTTTCTTTGGCCATGTTATTTTGAGAAGACATGATTGCTTTGTTAGTATGCTTGAAGTACTATTATTTTTATGTCAATATGAACTTTTGTCTTGAATATTTCGGATCTGAATATTCATACCACAATTGAGAAGAATTACATTGAAATTATGCCAAGTATCACTCCGCATCAAGAATTCTGTTTTTATCATTAACCTACTCGAGGACGAGCAGGAATTAAGCTTGGGGATGCCTGATACGTCTCCAACGTATCTATAATTTTTGATTGCTTCATGCTATATTATCTACTGTTTTGGACAATATTGGGATTTATTATCCACTTTTATATTATTTTTTGGGACTAACCTATTAACCGGAGGCCCAACCCATAATTGCTGTTTTTTGCCTATTTCAGTGTTTCGAAGAAAAGGAATATCAAGCGAATTGAAGCAGACGAAATCTTCTGGAGAAGTTATTTTTGGAAGGAAAGCAACCGGGGAGACTTGGATTCCACGTCAAAGAAGAAACGTGGAAGGCACGAGGTAGGGGGCGCGCCCACCCCCCAGGGCGCGCCCTCCACCCTCATGGGCCCCTCGTGGCTCCCCTGACGTACTTCTTCCTCCTATATATACACATATACCCTAAAACGACCGGGGAACAGAATAGATTGGGGGTTCCGCCGCCGCAAGCCTCTGTAGCCACCAAAAACCAATCGGGACCCTGTTCCGGCACCCTGCCGGAGGGGGGAACCCTCACCGGTGGCCATCTTCATCATCCCGGCGCTCTCCATGACGAGGAGGGAGTAGTTCACCCTCGGGGCTGAGGGTATGTACCAGTAGCTATGTGCTTGATCTCTCTCTCTCTCTCGTGTTCTTGATTTGGCACGATCTTGATGTATCGCGAGCTTTGCTATTATAGTTGGATCTTATGTTTCTTCTCCCCCTCTTCTCTCTTGTAATGGATTGAGTTTTCCCTTTGAAGTAATCGTATCGGATTGAGTCTTTAAAGATTTGAGAACACTTGATGTATGTCTTGCCGTGCGTATCTGTGGTGACAATGGGATATCACGTGACTCACTTGATGAATGTTTTGGTGACCAACTTGCGGGTTCCGCCCATGAACCTATGCATAGGGGTTGGCACGCATTTTCGTCGTGATTCTCCGGTAGAAATTTTGGGGAACTCTTTGAGGTTCTATGTGTTGGTTGAATAGATGAATCTGAGATTGTGTGATGCATATCGTATAATAATACCAATGGATACTTGAGGTGACATTGGAGTATCAAGGTGACATTAGGGTTTTGGTTGATTTGTGTCTTAAGGTGTTATTCTAGTACGAACTCTAGGGCTGTTTGTGACACTTATAGGAATAGCCCAATGGATTGATTGGAAAGAATAACTTTGAGGTGGTTTCGTACCCTACCAAATCTCTTTGTTTGTTCTCCGCTATTAGTGTCTTTGGAGTGACTCTTTGTTGCATGTTGAGGGATAGTTATATGATCCAACTATGTTATTATTGTTGAGAGAACTTGCACTAGTGAAAGTATGAACCCTAGGCCTTATTTCAAAGCATTGCCATACTGTTTACGCTCACTTTTACCATTACTTACCTTGCTGTTTTTATATTTTCAGTTTACACAAACCTATATCTACCATCCATATTGCACTTGTATCACCATCTCTTCGCCGAACTAGTGCACCTATACAATTTACCATTGTATTGGGTGTGTTGGGGACACAAGAGACTCTTTGTTATTTGGTTGCAGGGTTGCTTGAGAGAGACCATCTTCATCCTACGCCTCCCACGGATTGATAAACCTTAGGTCATCCACTAGAGGGAAATTTTCTACTGTCCTACAAACCTCTGCACTTGGAGGCGCAACAACGTCTACAAGGAGAAGGTTGCGTAGTAGACATCAAGCTCATTTCTGGCGCCGTTGCCGAGGAGGCTAGGTAAGCGGCACTCACACCCCGTCAACTAAGCTCTTTTCTGGCGCCGTTGCCGGGGAGGTGAGTGCTTGAAGCTATATCTGTAGATCTTGCAATCGACTCTTTTTGTTTCTTGTTTTAGCACTAGTTTAGTTTATAAAAGAAAACTACAAAAAATGGGAATTGAGTTTGCCTCATATGCTTCATCTTTTTAATGTATTCCGTGAAAATAAGGATTCCGATAATTGTGCTCAATTGCTAGAGGAAGAATGCATTAAAATGTTTGGCACTAAATATTTGAATGATGAGCATGATTGCAATGTTGTTAGTACAAATTCCTTGAATATCCATGATGCTAACGATATGCAAAGCCACAAGCTTGGGGATGCTATGTTTGATGAAGATGATATGTTTAGTCCCACAAGTTTTGATGACAAAATTTATTATGATGAAAGCATGCCTCCTATCTATGATGATTATTGTGGTTACACGTATGCTATAAAGAATAATAATAACCATGAAACTTGTCTTAATTTTCAATCACATGATAGTTATTTTGTTGAGTTTGCTCCCACTACTATTGATGAGAATAAATTTGCTTATGTGGGGAGTAATAAAATTTCTATGCTTGTAGATCATGAAAAGAATGCTTTAGGTGCTGGTTATATTGTTGAATTCATTCATGATGCTACTGAAAATTATTATGGGGGAGGAATATACGCTTGTAAGAATAGCAATAATATCAAGTTTCCTCTCTATGTGCTTAAAGTTTTGAAGTTATGCTTGTTTTGCCTTCCTATGCTACTTGATTATTGTTCCCATAAGTTGTTTTCTCACAAAATCCCTATGCATAGGAAGTGGGTTAGACTTAAATGTGCTAGTCATATTCTTCATGATGCTCTCTTTATGTTTCAATTCTTATCTTTTATGTGAGCATCATTGAAATCATCATGTCTAGCTAGGGGCGTTAAACGGTAGCGCTTGTTGGGAGGCAACCCAATTTTATTTTAGTTTCTTGCTTTTTGGTTCTGTTTGGTAATAAATAACCCATATAGCTTATGTTAAGATGTGGTTTTATGTTTTAATTAGTGTTTGTGCCAAATAATACCTATAGGATCTTCTTGGATGATAGTTTTTTGATCTTGCTAAAAATTCCAAAAACTTTATGTTCACGAAAACAATTGTTAAAAATCACCAGTACGTGATACAATACTGATTCCAATTGCAGAAGATCAATAAAAAATTTATCTAGGTCGTCCTATTTTGGTAGAAGTTTTGGAGTTCCAGAAGTTTGCGTTAGTTACAGATTACTACAGACTGTTCTGTTTTTGACAGATTCTGTTTTTCGTGTGTTGTTTGCTTATTTTGATGAATATATGGCTAGTAAACTAGTTTATAAACCATAGAGAAGTTGGAATACAGTAGGTTTAACACCAATATAAATAAATAATGAGTTCATTACAGTACCTTGAAGTGGTGTTTTGTTTTCTTTCGCTAACGGAGCTACGAGTTTTCTGTTGAGTTTTGTGTTGTGAAGTTTTCAAGTTTTGGGTAAAGATTCGATGGACTACGGAATAAGGAGTGGCAAGAGCCTAAGCTTGGGGATGCCCAAGGCACCCCAAGGTAATATTCAAGGATAACCAAGAGCCTAAGATTGGGGATGCCCCGGAAGGCATCCCCTCTTTCGTCTTCGTTCATCGGTAACTTTACTTGGAGCTATATTTTTATTCACCACATGATATGTGTTTTGCTTGGAGCGTCAATTTATTTTGCTAGTATTTTCTTGCTGTTATTTAAAATAATGTTTTGCATCTTTATTTTTAATAGAAATGTCAAGGATAGCCTTTACTATGCTTATTTTGCAAGTATACATGTTGTTGTTTGAAAATAGAAAGTTCACCGCTGTTGCAAAAATTCCCTAGAAAAGTCAGAATGCGATAAAATATTGAAACCTTTTGCATCATTAGCTCTGATAAATTTACTACAGTCGTAATTTTCTTTCATAATTTTTGGAGTTAGGGAAGTATGATGAATCTTGCATTCCTTACAGACTGTACTGTTTTGGCAGATTGCTGTTATGTTTGCATTGTTTGCATATGTTTGCTTGTTTAATGACCCTATTTGAGGATAGGACTATTAAATATGCAGGGACATTTAGTATGCAATGTTGAATAATAATTTTTGTGATTTGCTACAGTAGAGTGTGATAAGGTTTTTGCATTGGTTTTTACTAACTTATCTCACGAGTCCTTGTTAAGTTTTGTGTGGATGAAGCTTTTGAGATTTAGGGAGACCGTGATATGAGAGGAATTAAGGAGACACAAAATCTCAAGCTTGGGGATGCCCAAGGAATCCCCAGATAATATTTCAAGAAGTCTCAAGCGTCTAAGCTTGGGGACACTACAAAAAAAGACACATCCGTGACATTTTGGGCCGAACGAAAAAAAATTCTGTCATACATATGACACTTCTATGACGATAATTGTTACAAAACCCGATATCATCATAGATGTGGTGGGCTCCTACTTCTATGACAAAAAATCATGACAGAAAATGGGCTTTTCGTCCTCGGCGGGCCGAAGACGCAGCTGCATGACATTCTTTGGGCCATCCATGATGGAAAAAACCATGGTAGAAGCGAGGGGGAGGAAAATTTCGGGGAGTTGCCGGTTATGGTGGGAGGTTGGGGGCCGAGCGATGCGCGTTTCTCTCGTACATACGCGCATGTGTGCGAGGCATTCACTCTAATCAACCCGAAGCGAGGCGTTGGGCTCTAATCGAACCCGGCGATTACTGCGCAGGCTACGTGTTCTTGAACCCGGCGATCGATCGATGGCTGTTAACGAAGCCGATCGGCGATTCGCCATCTGCTGCTGCTAACTAAAGCCGATCGATTAGATGAACAAATTGGCGTTGCGGGGGTTTGGATGAGCGGTGAGCGGTGGAGTTGCCTCTGGATGAACCGAAACCCGTGGTGTGGAGGGCTGGATGAACAGTAGACGGTGGAGGGGTGGCCGTGGAGGGGTGGTTGAACAGGACCCCGTGGTGTGGAGGGCTGGATGAACAGTAGACGGTGGAGGCCCGTGGAGGGGTGGTTGAACAGTAGCCGGTGGAGTAGCGCGCGGTGGAGGCTGGATGAATAGGAGCCCGTGGAGGTCGACGGTAGCCCGTGGAGGCTGGAGGAGGTCGACGGTGGAGATGAACATTATCCCGTGGAGTCCTGCTTTTGCGATGCGCCACACCTTCCGATGAACAGGACCCCCGTTTCGACCGTAGGAGGTCCGTTTCATCCGTTTTGCGGTACACCACACCCCTCCCGATCAACAGGACCCCCGTTTCGACCGTAGGAGGTTCGTTTCCTCCGTTTTGCGGTACGCCAACCCCTCCCGATGAACAGGATCCCGTTTCGAACGTGGCCGGTCGAACACAAGGCCGCTTCCTCCGTTGTGCGGTACGCCAGGCCTCGTTTCCATCGCCTGTTCCATCCAAGCCCTCCCGATGAACATGACCATGCATTCCGTTCCGACCCAGCCGGTTGGCTCCCACGCATTCCGTTGCCTCCCGATGAACACGACGCATTCCGTTGCCTCCCCATGAACACGACGCATTCCTCTGCCTCCCCATGAACACGACGACGCCGTTGTTTCTCCGTTCCGACCCAGCCATGTACGTATGCGCGAGTAGGCGTTCAAGACCCTGCCCGTATGTACGTACGTGGCCGTATTTTCTTTCTTGCACCCTCGCCGCTGTATGTACGTGTACATGCTACGTGCGCACCTCTACTACGACACTTTTGCGCCTATACATCCACCAGTATATATATACGTACACGTTCGCGACCAGAATGACAACGCTACGTACGCTTCGACCAGGTGGGTCCCGACTGTCAGGCACTTCCTTGCGTGCGAAGATGTAGCTGGTGGGTCCCAGCAGTCAGGGGGGCGAATCGTTTTGTTTTTTTTCCCGGATGCACTTCCTTGTGTGCGAAGATGTAGCTGGTGGGTCCCAGCAGTCAGGGGGGTGAATCATTTTGTTTTTTTTTGCCTGGACGCACTTCCTTGTGTGCGAAGATGTAGCTGGTGGGTCCCAACAGTCAGGGGGGCGAATCGTTTTATTATTTTTTGCCCGGACGCACTTCCTGGCGTGCGAAGGTGTAGCTGGTGGGTCCCAGCAGTCAGGGGGGAAACATTTTTTTTCGCAAAATATGGTGGGCCGTCCGGTGGGTCCCTGCTGTCAGGTGGAGGAATAATTATTTTGCGCGTAATAAGGAGGCACTTCCTTGCTGCGGCCGTGGACCCAACTGTCAGCCTCTCCACGTCTGATCCACGTCGATGGAAGCCGTTCCTTGACCACATTGACCACGCCACGCCGAGAGCACTAGGGCGGTGGGACGACGGCGAGCCTAGGAAGGGGACGACGCGAGCCGGGAAGACGTGGCGATGGATGCCCACATGTAGAGGAGTACGACGGTTCACTGGTTCATGCGGTGTGAGGCTGCCGTCGCCCTTGAGAATAACAGGGGTGTGGGTGAGTAGAGGATGGACTGGCCAAGGTGGGAGTAGTAGGGGCGTTGAGGCCTCCGCGCATCGCAGCCGGCCACGGGAGGTGAGCACGAGGCACGACCGGCGCTGGTTTGGTAATTTGGAGCAAGAAGACCAGAGGTTGAAGAAGCACTACGGCCGTTGGATGGACATTGTATGCAGTCACCGAGCTAGAATCGTGCATATTGACTAAGTTGACAAAGCCCTCCGTCCCGTCAACTTAGTAGGCCCACAAGTCAGCCTGCCACTATACTGGGTCCCAGCTAACAGGGGGAGTATTCATTTTTTGTGCGTAATAAGAAGGCACTTCCTTGCGTGCGAAGATATAGCTGATGGGTCCGAGCTGTCAGCGGCGGTAACGGTTTTTTCGCGAAATACAGAGGCCCTTTCGATGGGTCCCTGATGTCAGTTGGAGGAATCATTATTTTGCGCGTAATAAGGAGGCATTTCCTTGTGTGCGGCCGTGGACCCAGCTGTCGGCCTCTCCATGTACAGTGCACTTTAGATGCATGTCGATTAGATTGACCACGTTGACCAGGCAGCGCCGAGAGCACCGAGGCGGTGGACGGCGGCGAGGCCTAGGAAGGAACGACACGGAGGCGGGGAAGACTCGGCAGTTGTTTCCCACGCAGAGAGAATGCAGGCTGTCACGAGGGTTTCTTGGTTCGTCTGCCGTCACGGAGAATAACAACAGGTGTGAGTGAGTAGAGGGATGGCTAGGCCAGCGATGGGAATGCTGTGAGGCGGTGAGGCTGTGGCAGCGGCACCTGACCCATTGAGGAGGAGGGAGCAGGCAGTCCCGCCGGCGCTTGTTTGAGCGGCTGGAGCAGGAAGAGCAGAGATTGAAGAAGCACGACGGTCGTTGGATGGACATCCAACAGTCACTGCTTGTGCGTCAACCTTTTTTTAGGAAAGCCTCAAATCTGTGGAAAACAGCATACATCCCATCTGCCATTATTTCTAATAATTTACAGCCCATTTGCTAATTCTTATGTTTTTTTTGGAGCCCATATTCTTTTAGTTAGCATTACAGCCCATACTGTGGCCACGGTTAAAAAATTATACGAAATTTTGCATATTTCGGTGCGGTCCGAACTGTTTTTAATCCCGAAATTTCGACTCACATTCAAACTGATTTTAAAAATAAATGTATATCAATATAAAATCCAATAAATTATAATGTATATCAATATAAAATCCAATAAATTCTCCACGCATAAAAATTAATGTAATTTAAAATCTCGAAATGAAAAAAAAGATATTTGAAACTAATTGCCGGTTTGATGTGTTTTAAAAATGTACAGCCCATTTCTCATTCTTGATGGGCCATTTCCTCGGCTTGACCCGAATGAAAGCTCTCCTCGTCTTGAAAGATTTGCAGCCCAACAGGCCTGACAAAGCGACTTACTTGGCAAATCACAAAAAAACTGGGTTGTGGCCGTGGACCCAGCTGTCAGCCTCTCCATGTACAATACTCTTCCGATGGAATGTCGTTGACCACATTGACCACGCCGCACTGAGAGCACCAAGGAGGTGGACGACGGTGAGGCCTAGGAAGGGGACGACGCGGAGCCGGGGAAGACGCGGCAGTGGATGCCCACGCGTAGAGGAGTAGGAGGGTTCACTGGTTCGGCTGCTGTCGTGGTTTTGTCACGGCAGATGTCCTCATGAAAGGACTTAGTCGTGGAGCCATCGCTATGGGTTAGCTTGGAGGGGTTAAAGCGGACACAAGAACGCAAGAGAGTTTATACTAGTTCGGCCCCTTCGATGAAGGTAAAAGCCTACGTCTAGTTGTGATGGAATTGATGGGGGTTTCGATGACTAGGGAGCGAACAAGCTTCGCCTGAGTCTCGAGCTATTGTCTGTTGTCCTGAACCGCCGCCGGGTCGCCCCCTTATATACATGGGCGACGCCCGTCGGTTTGCAGAGTCCCGAGACCGGCTCATAGACGTGTCCGGTTCGGTCTCTAGTATTTCCAACTTACAACACCAGTTACATGCTAATGCCGGTTCACGGCTACAAGCCCTTAAACCGGTTCTGGGCCTTGGGCCCTTATAGAATATCCTCACGGGCTTCAAGCATACTTGACTACTGATGAAGTTAACCCGGCCTCTCCTAGCCGGTTTACGCCCACTAGTAATATCCCCAACATTAGGCCCCAGATTGATTTGAACAGGTTCATGTCAATCCTTAGTAAAAAACTTCGTCTTCAACATCTTCTTGGTTGAACCGCCGTGACGTCATCTTCTCAGATTGTGGTGAACCGGCATGAGGTCATCTATCATAAAGAACTGTATATAACATCTTTTCATTAATGAGTCTGCAACAATCGAGGCGACAGCTCCGCTTCCAAACTTGTGGCCCCTTGATTTTCGCGCCTGACACACATATCCCTTGCCTTTATAAATGGATCGAAGGGTCATTTATTTTTTCCCCTTCGTGCCCCTCTGCTTCGTCTTCCTCGCGCCGCCCAGCTTCGGAGCTCCGCCGCCGCTGTCAACTTCTGCACCAACCTTGGCCGCTGCATCACCCTCGAACGATTGCAGCATCGCGACGACCTTCCGCTTCTTCCTCAGCCCCGGTAAGTCTTCTGTCCTTTCACCATAGATCTGTTCTAGGGTTTCCCTGTTCTTCGGTGCTCATCGCTTGCTTCTTGCTCATATGCTAATTTTTAGTTAAGTCTGCGAATCTTTGTTCCGCATAGCGGTAGTTTTTTAGCATCCGCTGTCACTTGCGGATCTCGAGGTCATAGGTCTCCTTGTGTCCTTGCTCATTGATTCGGTACCGCTCCGTTTTAGTCCTTGGATATTTATTTCTTTTCTGAATATGCTCCAGATCCAAAACTGTGACAAGCTTTTGTGAAACCTGTTTTCGCGTATCCACTCTTGATTCATCAATGTTTCAGACCAGGCGGTTTAACTTTGAAGAGAAATTGACAACTCGGCCTATACCATTAGCCCCCTTGTTGAACCGCCAATGGTTTTCCGGTGATGTATTGTCACCTTGCAAAACTCCGGTTTATAAGCAACTTCTTCCGGTTTAACAATGAATGTATCAATATATAGCCTTCCAACACATTCTTGAACCGATATTACTGCTTTACAGATTGCATCATGGCCAAGCAAGTGTACGAGTGTAACTGGGTCCCTTCTCGAGTGACTGAAACTCAACTGGATAACTTAATCTGCACCGGCGCTTTAGGCAAAAAAGACGTCATTCACTGGAGGGTCCCTGGCCCGGAGAGTTCTCCAGAAGTTGTTGTTTTTGCTGATCATTTAGCCCGGGGCTTCAGTCCACCCGGTTCAAAGTTTTATCGGGATGTCTTGGCCAACTTCCAACTGCGTCCACAAGACATTGGCCCCAACTCCATAACCAATATCTGTCACTTTCAAGTGCTCTGTGAGGTGTTTTTTCAAGAGGAGCCCACAGTTGAATTGTTCAGAGATTGTTTCCATCTAAACCGCCGCACTGAATTTTCTGATGGTCCCAACACCGAGTTGGGTGGTGTGGCGATTCAGAAGCGGAAAGAGGTCACTTACCCTCATGCCAAACTGCACAGCCATCCCAAAGAGTGGAATTCAACATGGTTTTACTGCAAAGATACCTCCCCTGAGGGAGAAAATACCTTACCGGGTTACCGTCTGGAGCGGCTAAGCAACACACATCCCCTCCCTCACAGACTGACTGCTAAGGAGAGAAGCAAATATGCCCCTCAACTATCCAAGCTCCGGGCCTTCAGGGCCAACGGGTTGACAGGAGTTGATCTTACTCGATGTTGGATATCTTGGAGTATAGTGCCCCTAAGCCTGCGCTCCGGTTTGATGTGCAAATACAAAGAAGATGTGAAAGACCCTCTACGGCATATTGAGATCCAGTTGACAGACGACGAAGTTACTGAAGCTGTTAAGAGGATGCTAAACGAACCGGAATCTGCTTGCGCTCAAACCGGCCTGGCTCCCTTTTCTGCCATTAACAAACCGCTAGCCGTAAGACTCATATCTTATGTCTTCATAAAATCTAACTATGTTTAAATACTCTTTGTTGATATTAACATCTTTCAAACAGGGTGATGATCCATTTTGGAGCAGGAAGACTCCACAAGAGAAACCGGTAGCAACAACCCGGCCCAAGACCAAAGTTGTGAAGAAACCAAAGAATAGAAAGAAAACCACCGCCTCCTCCGATCCACCACCGACGATGATGTGGGTAATCCGGACCTTGTGGTAGAACTTGACTCACTTGGTCTATTTTTTACACGCCTTATTGATACTGATTATTGCCAGGATGATGCTGAAGCTAGTCATGCTGGTGTTGTAGAGGTAATCGCTCTTTCTTCCGATTCAAACCCTTTACCTTCAGTAAAAATCCGTCGGGCAAACCGGAAAGTTAAATTTTCTCATCCTCTTGCTTACTTGGATTGAAACTTTCTTATGAAGACACAACAGCATGAAGCTCGTCGCGCAACCCGGCATAGCGGCCAGGTAGTCACCTCCACCGATTAACCGAACAGTCCGGTTCGGAAACATCATTCAGAGGTCTCTAACTGTTTCGTCAATGCTTATCCTAAAGCGGGTTGCATTCGTCAACCTATCAAATCCATCTGACTCCGATTATCAGGTGACTTCTCATTCTTCCTCTAGCGAGTCAAGAGGCACCCAACTCCCACCACTCAAGACAGTACTTGGGTGAGCCATATTCCTGATAATGTTGTTTGGTATACCACTTTCAATATTCATTGGACTGATCCATCTTTTTCCTTTTAGGGCCAAGCCTATGCCAAGCAAGAAAGCTCGCCTGGACAAAGCGGCAGAAGATGATGCTCCTGAACCGACCCAGATACCAAATCCCGAGGAACACATCCTGGATGATATGCTGACCAACCCACCATTGCAAGATCATGATGTTACTGTTGAAGAGGCACATGTTGATACCACCGGCCCTTTAAATCAACCCACGAGTCCTGCTCAAACTGACAAGACAGCGAGTCCACCAAAGGCATTTGATAAACCGGCGACCCCGGCGAACCGGCGAAGCCAAGGATGACGCTGTCGTTATGACTGGCTTTGGCTATTCCGAGCCAGGTAATCCGGTCGCCTTGTCCAAGCACGATTGCCAAGGATGAATTTACTGCGTTTGGTAAAGGCAAGTGGAATGCCGATTTGGCAACTTATGCCGCTTTGAATCCGCAAGATCTTCATTCCAGTTATCTGAACCGGTTATATACCAGCCGTGATTATGAAGCCGGTCTGGTGAATATGATGAAGGAAAAATATGAGGTAAACTCCATAACTCCCTGCTTGTATATTTCAATCTGTCAACTCTTTTAGCCCCCAAGTGACGGTTTAAGATGTGAACTTAAACCGGGACTTCCCAATATAATCCTGAGCAAAGCTGTACTTTTGGGAAAGTAGCCCCCATGGGCCGGTTCAACTTAATGTAGTTAAACCGGGAATTTTGTAAGAAATCCAGTATCTCTCAAGGACAAAGCAAATAGGCATTAGCCCCCAAGTGCCAAACTGAATACTTGTATTAAGCTTGGGACTTGATATAGAAATTGTAGGATAAACAACAAATATGCATTAGCCCCCAATTACCAAAGGCATAACTTGTCATGGGGTTGGTACTTCAGGTCCGCATCTTAATCTTTATCAAATGATTTTCTGTATGTAGGCTGACCTGAACAAGAAAGAAAGCCAAATCGCTGATCTCCAAGAAAACCTGAAATCCCAACAAGCTGAAACCTCCAAAGCAAAGAACGAATTAACCAGCGCTTAAGCATCATGGAAAAGCTTAAGGAGGGCTTCAACAAGGAGCGGGCGGATTGGGCCACTGAAAAGGCCGCTTTAACTCAACGGGCAGAGCATGCTGAAGCTGCCCTTAAACCGGTGGTGGATGAACTGACCAGTGTAAAGAGGCAAGTGCATGCCATGACCGCCGCTGTCTTTGGTAAACCTTTTTTTTAATTTCTGACATAATGGAGCTTTCTCATGTAATTGCCGGTTTATTAACCCTTTGAATGATATAGGGACATGTATTGGCCACTTGGGATCAGATGTGCGGAAGAAATTGAAAGCCTCTTACACATTGATAGAGCAACTCTATACTGATGCGCAGCGGATCATCAGCACCGCTTCTCATAACAACCCGGCCAACCTTGATCCAGGATACCCTGAAAAGGTTGTCAATGCTTCCTGCCCGGTTTGAAGAATTAAAGAAATCTGTTGCTAGAATCGGTGCCATAAACGCCTTAATCCGGGCCAAAGCGTGGCTGCCGGACTTTGATACTGTTGAAGCGGCTCAAGGCTTCCCAAGATTGAAGGAAGACGGGACGGAATTCATCGAAGAGGATCTTCAAGCTATAAACCGGGAAGTGCGCCCTTTGGCTTGCCAGCTGGTTGAAGAGGCAAATATGTCTCACTATCAGGCCCAATATGATGGAGAAAATAAACGAGTGTCTGCACCGATTCCTGAAGCGGAGAACCTTATACCGCCAATCCGTAAGCATACTTACGCTCATGATATTGAACCTTCGTTGCTGATCAATGATGAAGCCGTATTCCAAGCATTAATGGGAATCGATCGACGACAGTTGATTTCCAAATTGGGTAGGGAATCAGAAGTTGAAGCGGCGCCGGATGACCCGCAACCATCAGGCCAAGCTGGCGATCAAGCATAAACCGGAGGCCGGTTTACATTACTGCTTCCTTATGTTATGCCAAGAACAATTATCTTATCTGGGCACTGTGTTGCCTTGTAATAGACTAGCTGCCACACTTTGTGTTGATATGCCTTCGTGCATATTTATTGCAACTTATGTTTTTGTTGAATCATCAACCTTAAACTGTTGTCTGCAGTAAAAAGCTTAAAACGCCATTGTGGTTGTACCACCAGGCGGGTCATCATATCCATGCATATGAAATTAAAGATAATACTTTAGATTAAACATATGATAAAATATGGGAATATATGATACCTGCCATCGTAGGGCATTAAGTTGGCTGTGCCAATCTTGAAGCGGAGTTGTAAGAAACCCGCTTCTGCCAAGGAGAAAACAGCTCTGTAGTATATAGGGTCGGTTTACCGGAGTAAACCGTTCCGGGTTAAGATGAACACCGGTGTTACTCCATAATAGGATGTTTATCAAAAATCAAACCGGGCAAAAGTGTCTACGGATGAAAAACAAACCGTGTCCTGTCAACTGACAGTCGAATCGGTTTAACAATTGTCGGTTTAAGAACACAACAAGAGAAATATGCAAAAAGACAAACAAATGGCAAGTAAAGGCAAAGACAAAACCTTTTGCGAAAAGAGGTTGTTTGAGATGATCAAGTGGCATTACCATGGTCGGACACGACCAAGCCCCCAATAGGCGTAGCTATGGTTCATGTCAGCTAGGTCCCCAAATGATGCAGTGGCATTACGCCGATCAAGAGGTGTAGCGATGATTCGGGTTCGACCAAGCCCCCAAGTGATTCTGTGGCCTTAGGCCGATCAAGAGGCGTGACTGGTTCAGACGTGACCAAGTCCCCAAGTGATCTCGTGGCTTTCGCCTATCAAAAGGTGTTGCATTGGTTCGGACATGACCAAGCCCCCAAGTGACATGATATAAAGCTTTGTTAAAAAGCTAACTCAAGGGGTAAACCGGAGACCGCTTTAAGATAAAAACTCCGTGTAACCACTCATGATGTAAAAATTACAGAGGCCCCGCTTTAGCTAAGGCTCCGGTTTATTGTATTGATCATAATATATACATTGTCATAATATGTACATAAGTAGAGCCTATGGCTCAAGTATAGTAGGGCCGAAGATGAGCTATGTTCCACGGCCTGTTGGTCTCCTCCTCGATGTACGTGAGTCTTTATGCTCTCAAATATCAATCGAGATAATATGACCCACAGTGCAGATTCTTGCTGACCACGAAAGGTCCCTCCCAAGGTGGGGATAGCTTGTGCATATCAGTCTGGTCTTGGATGAGTCGGAGCACCAAATCTCCTTCTTGAAAGGTTCTGGTTCTAACTCAGCGACTGTGATAGCAACGAAGATCTAGCTGGTAGATCACTGAACGGGCGGCTGCAATGTCATGCTCCTCATCCAACAGGTCCAAAGTGTCATGCCGTGCTACCTTGTTGTCCGCTTCAACATAAGCTGCTACACGAGGTGAATCATGACGGATATCACTGGGGAGAACCGCCTCCGCTCCGTAGACCATGAAGAACGGTGTGTATCCTGTCGATCTGTTGGGTGTAGTATTGATGCTCCATAACATAGATGGTAACTCCTCAACCCAACAACCCGGGCGCTTCATCGCAAAGGAACCATAAGCCGGGTTTGATGCCTCGTAAGATCTCTTGGTTAGCTCTCTCTGTCTGCCATTGGACCGTGGGTGAGCCAGCGATGAAACGTCAAGCCGGATGTGCTCACGTTCACAGAACTCCTTCGTAGCACCCTTAGATAGATTGGTACCATTATCAGTAATGATACTGTGTGGAAAGCCAAACCGGAAAATCACCTTTTTAATGAATTGAACCGTCGTGGCTGCATCACACTTGCTGACGGGCTCCGCTTCTACCCACTTTGTAAACTTGTCAACCGCCACCAAAAGGTGGGTCTTCTTGTCTTTGGACCGTTTGAAAGGCCCAACTATATCCAGCCCCCAAGTCGCAAACGGCCAAGTAACTGGAATCATCCTCAATTCTTGAGCCGGTACATGAGCGCGTCTTGAGAACTTCTGACAGCCGTCACATCGCCTAACTAGGTCCTCCGCATCAGCATGAGCAGTCAACCAATAAAAACCTTGACGAAACGCCTTAGCCACCAGAGATTTTGAACCGGCGTGGTGACCACAATCTCCTTCGTGGAATTCGCGCAAGATCTCACAACCTTCCTCTGGTGACACACAACGTTGAAACGCTCCTGACACACTGCAATGGTGCAACTCGCCGTTGACAATAGTCATGGACTTGGAATGTCGGATTATCTGTCTGGCCAGCGTCTCATCCTCTGGTAACTCGCCCCGGTTCATGTACGCAAGATAAGGAACCGTCCAATCCGGAATGACATGTAGAGCCGCCACCAACTGAGCCTCCGGATCAGGAATAGCCAAATCCTCTTCACCAGGGAGCTTGACCGACGGGTTATGTAGGACATCCAAGAAGACATTAGGCGGGACCGGTTTACGCTGAGAGCCCAGCCGGCTTAAAGCGTCCGCCGCTTCGTTCTTCCGTCTGTCCACATGATCCACCTGATATCCCTTGAAGTGGCCTGCAATGATATCCACCTCACGACGGTATGCTGCCATGAGCGGGTCCTTAGAATCCCAAGTACCAGACACTTGTTGGGCCACCAGGTCCGAGTCACCGAAGCACTTGACTCGGCTGAGATTCATCTCCTTAGCCATCCGGAGACCATGGAGTCAAGCTTCATACTCAACTGCATTGTTAGTACAAGGGAACATTAAGCGGAGAACGTAATAGAACTTATCACCTCATGGGGAAGTTAGTACGACTCCAGCCCCCGAGCCCTCCAATTGACTGGACCCATCAAAATGAATAGTCCAATAGGTGTGATCCGGTTTTTCTTCAGGTGCTTGCAGCTCCATCCAATCATTGATGAAATCCACAAGTGCTTGATACTTGATCGCCGTCCGAGGCACGTATTTCAAACCATGCGGCCCAAGCTCTATAGCCCACTTGTCAATCCGGCCAGTTGCCTCTCTGTTTTGAATTATATCTCCCAAAGGAGCAGAGCTGACCACTGTGATGGGATGTCCCTGGAAGTATTGCTTACGCTTCCGGCTTGCCATGAAAACTCCATACACCAGCTTCCGCCAATGCGGGTATCTTTGCTTGGACTCAATAAGCACCTCGCTGATATAGTAAACCGGACGCTGAACCGGATATTCCTTGCCCGCCTCCTTGCGCTCCACTACGATAGCTACGCTGACTGCATGAGCATTAGCTGCCACATAGAGTAGCAATGGTTCCTTGTCAATCGGAGGAGCAAGAACAGGCGGATTGGCTAGCTGCCGCTTTAAGTCCTCCAATGCTTTATCAGCGGCCGGACTCCAGACAAAGGGATCTGCTTTCTTCAGCATCTGATACAAAGGGATCGCCTTCTCACCGAGGCGGCTGATAAACCGGCTCAACGCGGCAATCCGGCCTGCCAAGTGCTGGACATCATTGATACATTTTGGTTTATCCAGAGAGGTGATAGCTGTGATCTTCTCCGGATTAGCCTCAATTCCCCTATTGGACACCAGAAAACCCAATAACTTGCCTCCCGGTACACCAAAAACGCACTTGGCCGGGTTGAGCATCATCTTGTATGTCCACAGGTTATCAAAGGTTTCCTTGAAATCATCAACTAGAGTCTCCTTTTCCCTTGACTTAACCACAATATCATCCACATAGGCATGTACATTACGGCCAATCTGCTTATGAAGGCAATTTTGTACACACCGTTGATAAGTTGCTTGAGCACTCTTGAGCCCAAAGGGCATAGATACATAGCAGAAGGCTCCAAAGGGAGTTATGAACGCCGTCTTCTCCTGGTCCTTAACTGCCTTCTTGATCTGATGATAACCGAATATGCATCCAGAAAACTCAAACGCTCACAACCCGCCGTAGCATCAATAATCTGATCGATGCGGGGGAGGGCAAAAGGATCTGCTGGACAAGCCTTGTTAAGATCTGTGTAATCTACACAAATGCGCCAGGTGCCGTTTTTCTTAAGGACCAGCACCGGATTAGCCAGCCATTCAGGATGGAACACTTCAACAATAAAGCCAGCCGCTAAGAGCCTAGCCACTTCCTCTCCAATAGCTTTGCGCCTTTCTTCGTTGAACCGGCGGAGAAACTGCTTCACCGGTTTGTACTTAGGATCAACATTAAGAGTGTGCTCACGAGTTCCCTCGGTACACCTGGCATGTCAGAAGGCTTCCATGCAAAAATGTCCCGGTTCTCATGGATGAACTCGATGAGCGCGCTTTCCTATTTCGGATCCAAGTTGGTGCTGATACTAAACTGCTTGGACGAATCGCCAAGTACGAAGTCAACAAGCTTAGTCTTAGCTGCCGATTTGAACTTTAAAGCCGGATCATGCTCTGTGGTTGGCTTCTTCAACGGAGTCATGTCCGCCGGATCAACATTATCCTTGTAATACTTCAACTCTTCCGTGGCACAAACCGACTCTGCATAGGCCGCATCACCTTCCTCACACTCCAAGGCAATCTTGCAACTTCCATGAACGGTTATGATCCCCTTGTGACCCGGCATCTTGAGTTGCAGATAAATATAACAAGGTTGTGCCATAAACTTGGCATAAGCCGGCCGCCCAAACAAAGCGTGGTACGGGCTCTGGATCTTAACCACCTCAAAAACCAATGTTTCTGACCTGGAATCATGATCATCTCCAAAGGCCACCTCCAGAGCTATCTTGCCAACGGGATATGCAGACTTACCAGGTACCACACCATGGAATACCGTATTGGACGGTTTAAGATTCTTGTCTCATAGCCCCATACGACGGAAGGTCTAATAGTACAAGATATTAATGCTGCTTCCTCCATCCATGAGCACTTTGGTGAACTTATAACCTCCCACCTGAGGTGCCACCACCAACGCTAGCTGACCCGGATTGTCAACCCGGGGAGGGTGATCCTCTCTGCTCCATATGATTGGCTGTTCTGACCAGCGTAGATAACGAGGCACGGTCAGTTCAACAGAATTCACTGCTCGCTTGTGAAGCTTCTGGTCTCGTTTATACAGGCTAGTGGTGAATACATGATATTTCCCACTATTCAACTGTTTTGGATTGCTCTGATAACCCGACTGCTGCTGCTGGTTGTAACCACCCTGGCTACTCTGATTGTTTTGATTGTTATGTCCACCACGATCTCCATTGAAGCCTGAACCGGCATTTCCTCCACCGTGACCCGGCCTATGGAATCCGGATCCTGAGCCACCACCTGATCCGTGATCATACCGGAAAGCATTAGAATTTTTGAACCCCTGCATAATATAGCAATCCTTCCAAAGGTGGGTGGCTGGCGCCTCCTTCGTCCCGTGTTTTGGACAGGGCTGGTTTAATAGATAAGTCAGGCGGTCCGGATTGGGGTTTGGAGCTCCACCGCGATTTGGCGATTTACCCTTTCGTTGTTGGCCCCTGTATTGTGCGCTAGTATTAGCCACAAAGTCCATGCTGCCATCTGCTTTACGCTTGCCTCCGTTACCATGACTTGCCGTGTTGTGTTGCTGCCCCTTGGAGTTGATGTTCTTCTTTCCCTTCCCTGTCTTGTCATCATCAGACTCGGGATCCTTGGTACCATCAGAATCAGCATACTTCACTAACGCAGTCATGAGGGTCCCCATATCGTTACAATGGTGCTTCATCCGTCCCAATTTCAACTTCAGAGGTTTAAACCGGCAGTTGCTTTCCAAAGTTATAACCGCGGAGTCGGCGTTGATACGGTCTGATGAGTGCAAAATTTCCGAGACTCGGCGGACCCAGCGGGTTGTTGACTCTCCTTCCTCCTGGACACAGGCCACTAAATCCACTATCGACATGGGCTGCTTACATGTATCCTTGAAATTCTGGATAAACCGGGCTCGCATATCGGGCCCATGAACCGATAGAATTGGTGGTAAGCTCTTTAACCAAATCTGGGCTGTCCTTCAAGCATCATGGTGAAATACTTTGCACATGCCGCTTCATCTACGTCAAGCATCTCCATGGCCATCTCATAACTCTCTACCCATGCTTCCGGAGACAAATCGGCCGTGTAATTTGGCACCTTGCGCGGGCCCTTGAAATCCTTGGGCAGGCGCACATTGCATAAAGCAAGGACAAGACAAGGCACTCCCAAAGAACTAGAAGTAACTCCTGGCTCGATCGAGGTGGTTGGACGAACCGGCGTAAGCTGACGAGCCTCATGCTATGCTGCTAACTCGGCATCCCTTCGTGCTCGGGCCCGGTCCACCACTTCCTGAGCATCACCCGCCGGGTTATGGCCACCGGGGCGCTTCACGGTTCCGTGCATTACTAGATACGGCCGGTTCATCCATCCGCCTACTGTAACTCCGGCTTGGACGGGGGGTGGAATGAATTCAGTCACGGCTATATGAATATGCTTCCTGCTGAACCAAAGCTGTTCGAAGAAGTTTCTTAACCCGGCGCGTCTCCACCACTTGCGGAGAATCACCTTCAATCGGGATGGCCTCCAGCCGTGAAGCGGCGGCGATAAGATTGTCCATAGGATTGGAATAATGACCTGGAGGTGTCTGGACAGGCTGAGGTATGATGTTATTCTGTCGAGGCGGCTCCATCGCATTTAGGCTGAATCCGGCGCACCTCCCTGTGTGCCTCCACCCGGTTTAGCCACGGCGGGTTGCTAGTCCCTGCTCCTGGGGTATTAAAGAGGTTTCTGGCATCGAAAACCGTCGGTAGGCGAGACCGATGCTTCCTTTTCAAGACTTCACGCAACGCTGCTCGGTCCAAAGATAAGCCTATAGGCTCACAGATCCAAAGCGGGCGCCCGCTCATGCCATCCTGCCGCTAGGTCGGCCTTGGCCTGAGTGATCTGTTCCCTCACTTTTGCAATCTCCGCGTTGTGGGCATCCTGATCCGCCGGGTTAGCCTCTGCCATAAGAACAGCCAACGCATCAAACAGATCAGATAAAACTTGAGCCGGCGGGCGCACAGAGCCTCCTGCCCCAGCCGCTGCCGCCGCTACTGATCCGGAGAACATTGCTGCTATGGTCGAAGAGTGGATCGCCGCCTGTGTACCGGCCATGAATATCCCAACCCGGTTGGGCAGATCAGAGGGGTCCGGTATACTGTCGCCATCGGAACAGCCCCCAATCCGGCCATCCTATAGCTGATACAATGATTCGGTTTCTCCGGTCGAGGACTCGCCGCCGGAATAAACGACAGTCTCGCTACCAGATGCCGATCCATCTTCATATTCTCCTCCGTGGATGACTCCCACGAAGGCACGCTTCATGGCCGGTTTAACCTGGGCACATCTCGCACGCTGAGCCGTTTCGACGAGGCCGGTGCAGATGTCCGGCTCAGGGCCCGGTTCACCGATCTTGCCAATGAAGACGTGTATACCACCAAAGGGGACCCGGTACTCGTACTCAATAGAGCCGGCCTCGGGGCCCCAGCCTGAATCGTCGATGTAGAGCTTGCCGCGACGACTCTTAGTCATCCTGCCCACAGCGTAATCCTTGAGTCCTTCGAAGTTGCCCTCCAAGAACTTGAAACCATCATGCGATAGCCCCACGGTGGGCGCCAACTGTCGTGGTTTTGTCACGGTAGATGTCCTCATGGAAGGACTTAGTCGCGGAGCCATTGCTATGGGTTAGCTTGAAGGGGTTAAAGCGGACACAAGGACGCAAGAGAGTTTATACTAGTTCGGCCCCTTCGATGAAGGTAAAAGCCTACGTCTAGTTGTGATGGAATTGATGGGGGTTTCGATGACTAGGGAGCAAACAAGCTTCGCCTAAGTCTCGAGCTATTGTCTGTTGTCCTGAACCGCCGCCGGGTCGCCCCTTATATACATGGGTGATGCCCATCGGTTTGCAGAGTCCCGAGACCGGCTCATAGACGTGTCTGGTTCGGTCTCTAGTATTTCTAACTTACAACACCAGTTACATACTAATGCCGGTACACGGCTACAAGCCCTTAAACCGGTTCTGGGCCTTGGGCCCTTATAGAATATCCTCACGGGCTTCAAGCATACTTGACTACTGATGAAGTTAACCCGGCCTCTCCTGGCCGGTTTACGCCCAGTAGTAATATCCCCAACAGCTGCGGTGTGAGGCTACCGTCTCCGCAGGGCCTGGCTAGCGGTGGGAGTAGTAGGGGGCGATGAGGCCTCAACGGCAGCACAGCCGCCACCTTTGGAGGCGAGGCGGCGGTCTCCCGGCGCTAGTTTGGGCGGTGGTGCAAGAAGAGCAGCGATTGAAGAAGCGGCAGGACCGTTCGATTCAAATCCAGCGATTCTGCTGCTAGAATCGCTTTGTTGACTGAGTTGACAAGCCCTGCATACGCGTCAACGTAGTAGGCCTGTGTCAGCCTCCCAACCGGTGCGCCCGGATGTCGATGGGAGGAATCATTTTTTCAGCGTAATAGGGAGGCGATTGATTGCGTGTGGCGAGCCGATTGGAGGGAGTAGGGTGTGCGGGAAGCACACTGCAGTATCCTGACCGGGCCACAAGAGGAGGGCGAGCAGTCCCGCGGCGCTAGTTTAAGCGGCCGAGCAGAAGATCGAGATTGAAGAAGCACGTGGGCGTTAGATGGACATCCAACGATCCTTCTTTGCTAGAATCGTGTGTTCACTGACAAAGCCTTGCGTAAACAAGTCAGCCTGAAAATCTGTGGCGTGTACAGCCCATTTGCTATTATTCTTATAATTTTTACTCATTTTCTAATTCATATGGAATTTATTGCAGCCTGTTTTCCATTTTTAGAATTGCCGGCCATTTTCTGGTCAGTACAAAGGTCAAAAAATTAACTAAATATGTGGTAAATTTTGAAAATTCGCAAATTTTTTCTTTGGGAACGAAACATTCTTAATCCAAAAATTAATAGCCATAGTAAAACAAATTTAAAAATAAATTAGTACTATGTCATGTTAAATCCAATAAAATACGTATAAGATATCAGTGAAGAACAAAATTAAAAAAAACTAATATCCCATTTGCTATAATTTTTTTGGAATTTTCAAAGCCTTTTGATATTACTTTTAACAGACATTGACCATACTCTTTGGCCAGGACGGAATGCATCCCTCCTCGTCTTGAAAGATTTGCAGCCCGATAATTCGGAGAAAACAAATAGGCCTAGCTTGGGTATTCTTCAAAAAGATATACTGGGCTACCTATTTTCCCAAAGAACTGGTGCATGAGCATTCAACTTTATTTATTTATTTACTTATTTATGTTTAGGGACCATGAGCATGTACCTGGGCGGATTCATGTGAGAGCCTCCCTTCCGATTAATTATGGGCTTCTCTATTGGGCCTTCATCAGTGGGCTGCATGTTATCAACAAGTGGAAAATGTGTTCCGTACGAAAAATAGTATGAGCTACATACGGTATGGGGCACTAAAGGATCAAACCGTGCAACGACTTACAAAACAACACATTTATTCAACCAACAGACAAAATATACTACTGATTGTACATTGAAAAACAACAGCAACAGCAACTAGGGCTGTGGGTGCAACAGAAGTAGTAAGCAGGTGTAACGCCTTGGATACAACTTTCCATATTCGTAACTCCAACTCTTGCCTTTTCCGGAGATGCGATATATTATTTCCTTCGTGGTTGGGTTTTTGTCTTTTGTTTTGCATTTTGTTCATGTCATGCATCTTATCTCATAGCATCATTCACATTGCATCTGCATGTTTTAATAAAGCTTGCACCTGTTCGTAGTTGCCGTGTCCCCCCTTGCTTTCGTTGACCGTTCCGAGACCAATCGGGTTTTTGCTCCCCTCTTGACCGTGACCACCTAACCTCTCTTGCCAGTGCATCGACCCCTTGCCCGCGTCCGAAACTTCTCTCGGACCCGAACCACTCAGTCATCATCGTTGGATTCAGATCATCCCCAAACATCGATAAAACATCTCCGTTTTATTATTTGGGCTACCTAACCTATTTATTCTCGACCGCCACATTTTGATTGGACGGACCTGATTAAGCATGCCCTCATCCACTTACTATATAAATAGATGCCTAAGCCTAGATCCTAGGGGCTTGTCCCATCCATTCCCCTCCTTGTGCCGCCACCCATCTCCCTCGGGATCCCTCATGATCCACCCACCTGGTCTCCTCCTCGGCTTCCTCACCGAGCCAACCACCATCCATCCCGATCCACCTCCCTCCTACCAGAGCCTCCGACCACCTCCCGTGATTTCCGCGCCACCAAAAAATCCCCAGCAGCCACAGCCCTCGACCTCGTCAGCCCCATCGCCGCCGGCGACCTCATCCACCAGGGCGTCACCCTCATCCACCAGGCCAGGAGCCCGAGCTCCTTCTCGCGCATCCGTGCCCCACCATCGCCATCGCTCCCTGGCCTCCCTGCCTGCAAGCGTCGCCGCTCGCGACCCTGTTGAGCGTTGCCTCCTCTGCTTGCCCGCGCCTCTGCTTTCCTGCTCCAGATCGACCGCCAAGCCATCACCGAGAAGCCACCACCGCCAGGACCCTCCTCGAGCTCCAAGTCCTCGCCCCGTTTCTGCCGTTTTCTGCCCGCTCCTTGCCGGAGTTCCTTGCAGCGCCGCCGCCATGGACGCCCAACCTCGCTACCGTCCATGGAACTCTGCCTCACCCCTGGTGACTTGAACCAAGTTAGATCCCTGGACCTCCTCCGCGCCGCTGCACCTCTTCCGCCGGTGAGATGCCCTACTGCTGGTCCTGCATGTTCCCCTGCACCTTCCCTGCCTCACATCTCCTGTTTATTACGCCCGGCGAGTGAAGCCACCTTCTGCCTCGTTCCATGCCTCGCCGCTGCCCTCCTCGACCTCCTTCGCACCGGATCCGTCCCCCTCGTCCTTCCACTCATCGCTGAAGGTCGCCGCCATGCCCTGCATCCCGCATACTTTGCTGTCTTGCTCGCTTCGAAGCGACAAGACGAAGCGCCGCCCGTCGTTGACCGAGCTGGCGCCAGCGTGGACAAGCGCCAAGGCCCAGCTCGCCCTCCATCTCCCCGCGCCAAGCCAGCCACACCGACCGGGCCTCAGCCCATGGTGAGCGCCCCAACAGCCTGCAGATTCGGCCCGATGCGTGTTTTTTTCCCTCTGCTGCGATTTTTGCATTTTCCAGAGAGTGCAGTTTTACAGAAAAACCCTCATGTTCATGCATTTAATAACTCCACAACCATGCATCGTTTTAAAACAAACTAAATATGTAAAATGCTTAGAATTTTGTGTAGATTAATAATATTCCGTTTTCATCCCATGTTAAAATGTTTAAAATGCTGTTTGTTTAAATTTGCTTAAATGCCATGCTAAAATGATTTATTTCGTAACTAAATAACCATAGCTCCGAATTAAATAAAATTTATATGTAAATGGGGTGGAAAAATGCATAGATTAACTTGTTGCACTTTATTTTCCTGTTTAACAACATTAAAATATGGTTTAGGGCAGAACAGTACCAATTTTGAAATATGCATGTTGGGATTTTCCGAAATTGTTGTTTGTTGTTCCGGCCTCATTTAAATTTGCCTAGATAGGTAGTTTAATTACGCTTCAACTCTTGCCATGTTTAATAACATTTAACATTGTTTGGTAGCTTAAACGAGATTAAACTAAATATGTCTATGTGGTGTTTTGTCAATATGCAACTCGTTGCATATCGAGCTCCACTTAGCTTGTAGCATTGTTTGTTGCACTTTGCCATGCCATGCCTCATTAAACCGGACATGCATCATACTTGATTGTGCATTATGCCATGTTTATGCTTGTGCATTTACCATGTTGTTTGTTTCTTTCCGGTGCTGCTTCTTAGTTCCGGTAATGTTGCGATTGTGAGGATTCGTTGGACTACTTCCGTTCGTCTTCTTCATGGACTCGTTCTTCTTCCTAGCGGGATTTCATGCAAGATCACCGTCAGCTTGGATCTCATTACTATCATTGCTATGCTAGTTGCTTCATTCTATCGCTATGCTGCGTTACCTACCACTTGCTGCTCAAGCCTCCCAAATTGCCATGAACCTCTAACCTTTGTCTGTCCTCCTAGCAAACCGTTGTTTGGCTATGTTACCACTTTTGCTCAGCCCCTCTTATAGCGTTGCTAGCTGCAGGTGAAGATGAAGATTGCTCCATGTTGGATTATGTTCATGTTGGGATATCACAATATCTCTTATATATTATTAATGCATCTATATACTTGGTAAAGGGTGGAAGGCTCGGCCTTATGCCTGGTGTTTTATTCCACTCTTGCCACCCTAGTTTCCGTCATATCGGTATTATGTTCCCGGATTTTGCGTCCCTTTCGCGGTTGGGTGATTTATGGGACCCCCTTGAAAGTTCGCTTTGAATAAAGCTCTTCCAGCAAGGCCCAACATTGGTTTTACATTTGCCTCAGCCTATTACCTTTTCCCTTGGGAGTCGCGCATCCCGAGGTCATCTTTATTTTAGCCCCCCCCCCCGGGCCAATGCTTGTCTAAGTGTTGGTCCAAACTAGAGCCACTTGCAGCGCCACCTCGGGGAAACTTAAGGGCTGGTTCTAGTTGTACGTAGTGCTCATCCGGTCGTGGCTCGAGACGAGATCTGTGGCTGCTACTATCGTGGTGTCGGCACGCCGGGAGGTCTTGCTGGTCTTGTTTTACCATTGTCGAAATGTCTTGTAAACCGGGATTCCGAGACTGATCGGGTCTTCCTGGGAGAAGGAATATCCTTCGTTGATCGCGAGAGCTTATCATGGGCTAAGTTGGGACACCCATGCAGGGTATAAACTTTCGAGAGCCGTGCCCGCGGTTATGTGGCAGATGGGAATTTGTTAATATCCGGTTCTAGCAAACTTGAAGTAAACTCTTCTAAAATACACCAACCGTGTGCGTAACCGTGAGTGTCTCTTTTCGGGGTTGATCGAGAGGAGAACATGGTTTCGGGTTATGTCGGCGTAAGTAGGAGTTCGTGATCACTTCACGATCATTACTAGTTGACGACCGCTTGCTTTGCTTCTCTTCTCGCTCTTATTTGCGTAAGTTAGCCACCTCACATTGCTTAGTCGCTGCTGCAACCTCACCACTTTACCCCTTCCTTTCCCTTTAAGCTTTGCTAGTCTTGATACCCATGGTAATGGGATTGCTGAGTCCTCGTGGCTCACAATTTACTACACCAACAGTTGCAGGTTCAGGTTATGTGATGATCATGACGCGAGATTGATGTTTGCTTGTTTTGGAGTTCTTCTTCTGCTTCTTCGATCAGGGGATAGGTTCCAGGTCGGCAGCCTGGGCTAGCAGGGTGGATGTTGTTTGAGTTTCTGTTTATGTTTCATCCGTAGTCGGATGTTGGTCTCTTGTATGATGTTGTATTCGTGTGGCATTGTATGCCTTTTGTATGTATCCCCATCTATTATGTAATGTTGATGTAATGATATCCACCTTGCAAAAGCGTCTTCAAGATGCGCTTCTATCCTTGGTGGGACCTTCGTGTTCCTTTAGGATAGGGTCGCATCTTGGGCGTGACAAGTTGGTATCAGAGCCTCGATCGACCATAGGAGCCCCCTTGTTTGTTGGCCGTTGTTGAGTCTAGAAGAAAACTATTTTGAGTCTTAGGATTATATATATCGGAGAGTAGGATTCTTTTTACTCCTCAGTCCCTTCGCCGCTCTGGTGAGGCCTCCTAACATAGATGTTTTGTCTTTCCTCTCCTCAAATTTCACGATTTTTTTTATGATCACGCGGGTATCTTGGGATCGTTCCGATAGTCTTGTGATGAGAACATTGTTCTTGGTGCCTCCTGCCATTTAGGGGTTGTGGCAGTGTCCCGGGGAGTTGAGCTCCGAGGTGTTGACGTCACAATTTTATCGTTGCAGTTCTGGAATACCCGAGTTTTGCCGACATCGAAAATCTCTTTTATGCAGTTGTTGGTGAGATAACCTCGGCGCCACCCAAGATCGGGAGTTCGGGAGTATTGCCATAACTCAGATAACGGATGCTTTTCGAAGGTTGAGGTACACGATTTCCGAAGGTTTCTTGGTTATGTGTTGACGGATGGATACAGCTAGATCTAGGTATTGTTAGTTTGGGTGATATATTTTGTGTCCCCTGTATCCCCAACACCAGATTGCATAACCAACAAGTTTCGGGAGTTTATAGGTGGGAATTCAAGTAGCTCCTAGAATATCTTTCCGACAGATGCATGATATGGGATTGGGTAAATCTCTATCATATGTATTTGTTCCGGCTTATTCTGCAAGCCAAATCCTTTGTTTTGTTTTATTTGTGGTATTTGAGTTGCTTCGATGTCAAGTGTCGATTCCATACCTTTCAAGCGGTGTTCTCATATTTCTATGAGAGTGCTAATCCTTCTTGTTTATCGAGATTGTGATGTCAATTCTTTCCAAACCGGCGTGCTTCTCTTTAAGTGGATCCGATCATTTCAACATTTGCGAGATCAATTCTTAGTTTTCTCGACGGTGTTTGTTTCATCCGTCCCAAGTTGTCTTTGTTTTCCGCCCTCCCACCCTTTTCTGCAAGGACTCAGATTTTTTTAATCAAGTATCCATTTATTCATGTGAAGTCTCTTCACTCTTTTCAATGAATGTTCTGATCCAGTGATCCCTCATGAAGATGCTCAACAGCTCCAAGTTCATCATTATTCATTCTCGTATTCTTTTTCGGTGGATTTAACTCAAGATTTTAGTGTTGATCATATTCCTTTCCTTGTTGCAAATGCTTTCTCTTTCCGATGCACCTCTTAACCATTCACTTCTCGCTATTCATTTGTTCTAGAGTGTTGAAGATATCTCGGAAGGCTCGTCTTTTCATTCCAGATCCGTTCAAGTTATTTTGAGGTTGTTATCTCATTCAAGCCATTTAATTCTACCGGTGCAATCTTTATTTCAAGCAATCGTTCAACGGTGTTTCTTTTGAGTGGGACCTAACCCACATGTCTTTTCCCAGGATCTTACCTAACTCTTCTAATTTTCCCGGAGCTTCTAAAATTCTTTTCAAAGTTTGACGTAAGAATGAGTTATCATCAGTCAAATGTCTTTCTCCAAGATCTTCTAAATTCTTTTCATCGTTGGTTCAACCTTTCTAATTTTCATCCCGGAGTATCTCAACAATTCATGGTGATGTTTCTCATCGTCATTCTCAACATTTGAAGACCGAAGAAGAGTTTCTCTTAAATCTTGCTCCATTATCTTCAAGGTTCATGGTTCTAGCTTGATGCCATTCTCTCATAATTGTTTTCGATTGTGGGAATTCTTTTCACCCATCTGGAGCATTTCATGAGTTGTTTCCATTTCTTTCCTCCGAAGGCCATCATGTCATAATTCTTCATTCTCGATGTAGCTATCATTCTCCAAATCTTTGCGGTGAATCGTTCAAATATCCTCTAATCAGTTCATGATCTCTTCATTCTCTTGTATCTAAATTCTCTCAAGCATCTTCATTCGTTTTCCAATTCTTCCCGGTGAATTGTGCCTTTGCTATGTTCATTTTCAATTCTTATGGTGGTTCGTTCAAGATTTCACTTCCTTCGTTATCATATTAATTCCTTCGTTGTTTCCAAATTCCACCGGTGGTTCCATCAATACATTCTCAAGTTTGCGCTATATCTCTCTTAATCCTTTCTACGGGAATAAGTAGTATGCCAAATCCATTGCTTTTCCTTAATTTAATTTGATGAAGGATAAGCATACAATAAATCTTATTCTTATTTCCTCGAGTTGATTAATTCTTTTCTTTCGGAGATTGTTCATGATGAAGTAATTCTAGTTAAGTGTTTTCATCTTTTCTTTTCCGGAGTTCCAAGTCCTCTCGGTTATATAATCGCGAAGCTCCATCTAAATCATTGCAAGGTTTCACCTTGTGTCTTCAACTTCTCTTTCTTTTTACCATCCTTTTATTACCGGAGTTCTTCATGGAGGCTCTACATGATGGTTTGTCAAGGATTCTTTTCATTCTTCAATTGTTCTTCAACTTTTTCTCGAAGTTATGATCCGCCAAGCTATACTCAAAATTAAACATGGTGCTCAACACATGTTTTGTTTTGAGGAGTTCAAAGTATTCTTCTTTTGCATTTCAAGTGCAATTCTTTCTACCTTATCTTTTGAGATGGTGTTATGTCATCCTTGGCAATTTCTCCTCGTGCTTCATGATTCACATATTGTCAAGAATGAGGTATTTTAAATCCATCAATCTCTTCTTTGGAGTTATCTTGGTATAGATTTCACCTAAAGCCTTCCTAAGGAATGTTGCTATTTGTGGTTCTTATCAATGATCCGAGTTTTCTCCTATCCTCTCGGCGAAAGAAGTTTTCATCTTTGATCTCAAACAAGCAATTGTTTTTCGTTAGTGGCATAATTTCACCTCAAGTGTTGAGATGTTTCCATAAGCCCACTACAAGCTTATTATTTTCATTGTTGGTTTTCCAACAACTCCGTTATAACCTTCTTGGAAGGGTGCTTTCCAAGCTCATTTGCGGCAGAAGTTGGCACTCTCTACTCCATTCTGTAATTCCAATGATCTATCTTCTATTCTTTCTTCCGGAGGCATGGTGATGTTGCTCTCTTCACTCATCATCTCGAATTGTGAGGACCGTATTCTTTCCATGTTTATCCATTTAACCGGAGTGTTGTGTCATCTCTTCGAGTTCTTTTCATCTTATCAAGTTTTCCTTCTTCTTTCAGTCGGAGTGCTGCCCAAATTATATCAATCTTATTCCTTCTCTATCTAGTTTTAACCGGAGTGGTTTAAATATCTATCTTATCACTAAAACTCTTGGTTCTCGTCGTATCCCTTGTTCCTCTTTTCTAACGGAGTGTTTTCAACTTTGCTCATCTTCGTTGTTTTCTTTCTTTCATTTTGCTCAACATCTCAAGGTTCATGGTTTCACTCGTTTGTCGAAGAAGCAACTTAGTTTTACCTCTTATCTTCCTCTTCCGTTTTCTCTCCGGTGCCATCCTAGATCTCTGGACGAGATCCTCTCGTAGTGGTGGAGTGTTGTAACGCCCGGATACAACTTTCCATATTCGTAACTCCAACTCTTGCCTTTTCCGGAGATGCGATATATTATTTCCTTCGTGGTTGGGTTTTTGTCTTTTGTTTTGCATTTTGTTCATGTCATGCATCTCATCTCATAGCATCATTCACATTGCATCTGCATGTTTTCATAAAGCTTGCACCCGTTCATAGTTGTCGTGTCCCCCCTTGCTTTCGTTGACCGTTCCGAGACCAATCGGGTTTTTGCTCCCCTCTTGGCCATGACCACCTAACCTCTCTTGCCAGTGCATCGACCCCTCGCCCGCGTCCGAAACTTCTCTCGGACCCGAACCGCTCAGTCATCATCGTTGGATTCGGATCATCCCCAAACATCTATAAAACATCTCCGTTTTATTATTTGGGCTACCTAACCTATTTATTCTCGACCACCCGATTTCGATTGGACGGACCGGATTAAGCATGCCCTCATCCACTTACTATATAAATAGATGCCTAACCCTAGATCCTAGGGGCTTCTCCAATCCATTCCCCTCCTTGCGCCGCCACTCATCTCCCTCGGGATCCCTCATGATCCACCCACCTGGTCTCCTCCTCGGCTTCCTCACCGAGCCAACCACCATCCATCCCGATCCACCTCCCTCCTACCAGAGCCTCCGACCACCTCCCGTGATTTCCGCCACCAAAAATCCCCAGCAGCCACCCTCGACCTCGTCAGCCCCGTCGCCGCCGGCGACCTCATCCACCAGGGCGTCGCCCTCATCCACCAGGCCAGGAGCCCGAGCTCCTTCTCGCGCATCCGTGCCCCGCCATCTCCATCGCTCCCTGGCCTCCCTGCCTGCAAGCGTCGCCGCTCGCGACCCTGTTGAGCGTTGCCTCCTCTGCTTGCCCGCGCCTCTGCTTCCCTGCTCAGATCGACCGCCAAGCCATCACCGAGAAGCCACCACCGCCAGGACCCTCCTCGAGCTCCAAGTCCTCGCCCCATTTCTGCCATTTTCTGCCCGCTCCTTGTCGGAGTTCCTTGCAGCGCCGCCGCCATGGACGCCCGACCTCGCTACCGTCCATGGAGCTCTGCCTCACCCCTGGTGACTTGAACCAAGCTGGATCCCTGGACCTCCTCCGCGCCGCTGCACCTCTTCCGCCGGTGAGATGCCCTGCTGCTGGTCCTGCATGTTCCCCTGCACCTTCCCTGCCTCACATCTCCCTGTTTCTTCTGCCCCAGCAGGAGTGAAGCCACCGCCCTGCCTTGTTCCACGCCTCGCCACGGCCCTCCTCGACCTCCTTCGCACCGGATCCGCCCCCCTCGTCCATCCACTCGTCAGAAGGTCGCCGCCATGCCTGCATCCCGCATCGCTCGCTGCCTTCCTTCGCTGAGCGACAAGACGAGCGCCGCCCCGTCGTTGACCCGATCTGGCGCCAGCGTGGACAAGCGCCAAGGCTCAGCTCGCCCTCCATCTCCCCGCGCCAAGCCAGCCACACCGACTGGGCCTCAGCCCATGGTGAGCGCCCCAACAGCCTGCAGATTCGCACCCGATGCGTGTTTTTTCCCTCTGCTACGATTTTTGCATTTTCCAGAGAATGCAGTTTTACAGAAAAACCCTCATGTTCATGCATTTAATAACTCCACAACCATGCATCATTTTAAAACAAACTAAATATGTAAAATGCTTAGAATTTTGTGTAGATTAATAATATGCCATTTTTATCCCATGTTAAAATGTTTAAAATGCTGTTTGTTTAAATTTGCTTAAATGCCATGCTAAAATGATTTATTTCGTAACTAAATAATCATAGCTCCGAATTAAATAAACTTTATATGTAAATGGGTTGGAAAACTGCATAGATTAACTTGTTGCACTTTATTTTCCTGTTTAACAACATTAAAATATGGTTTAGGGCAGAACGGTACCAATTGTGAAATATGCATGTGGGGATTTTCCGGAATTGTTGTTTGTTGTTCCGGCCTCATTTAAATTTGCCTAGATAGGTAGTTTAATTATGCTTCACCTCTTGCCATGTTTAATAACATTTAACATTGTTTGGTAGCTTAAACAAGATTAAACTAAATACGTCTATGTGGTGTTTTGTCAATATGCAACTCGTTGCATATCGAGCTCCACTTAACTTGTAGCATTGTTTGTTGCACTTTGCCATGCCATGCCTCATTAAACCGGACATGCATCATACTTGATTGTGCATTATGCCATGTTTATGCTTGTGCATTTACCATGTTGTTTGTTTCTTTCCGGCGTTGCTTCTTAGTTCCGATAATGTTGCGATTGTGAGGATTCGTTCGACTACTTCCGTTCGTCTTCTTCATGGACTCGTTCTTCTTCTTAGCGGGATTTCATGCAAGATGACCATCACCTTGGATCTCATTACTATCATTGCTATGCTAGTTGCTTAATTCTATCACTATGCTTCGTTACCTACCACTTGCTGCTCAAGCCTCCCAAATTGCCATGAACCTCTAACCTTTGTCACCCCTCCTAGCAAACCGTTGTTTGGCTATGTTACCGCTTTTGCTCAGCCCCTCTTATAGCGTTGCTAGCTGCAGTGAAGATGAAGATTGCTCCATGTTGAATTATGTTCATGTTGGGATATCACAATATCTCTTATATATATTATTAATGCATCTATATACTTGGTAAAGGGTGGAAGGCTCGGCCTTATGCCTGGTGTTTTGTTCCACTCTTGCCGCCCTAGTTTCCTTCATATCGGTATTATGTTCCCGAATTTTGCGTCCCTAACGCGGTTGGGTGATTTATGGGATCCCCTTGACAGTTCGCTTTGAATAAAGCTCTTCCAGCAAGGCCCAACATTGGTTTTACATTTGCCTCAGCCTATTACCTTTTCCCTTGGGAGTCGCGCATCCCGAGGGTCATCTTTATTTTAGCCCCCCCGGGCCAATGCTTGTCTAAAGTTGGTCCAAACTAGAGCCACTTGCAGCGCCACATCAGGGAAACTTGAGGGCTGGTTCTAGTTGTACGTAGTGCTCATCCGGTCGTGGCCTGAGACGAGATACGCGCGGCTACTATCAGGGTGTCGGCACGCCGGGAGGTCTTGCTGGTCTTGTTTTACCATAGTCGAAATATCTTGTAAACCGGGATTCCGAGACTGATCGGGTCTTCCTGGGAGATTGAATATCCTTCGTTGATCGCGAGAGCTTATCATGGGCTAAGTTGGGACACCCCTGCAGGGTATAAACTTTTGAGAGCCGTGCCCGCGGTTATGTGGCAGATGGGAATTTGTTAATATCCAGTTGTAGCAAACTTGAAGTAAACTCTTCTAAAATACACCAACTGTAAGCGTGAATCGTGAGTGTCTCTTTTCGGGATGATCGAGAGGAGAACACGGTTTCTGGGTTATGTCTGACGTAAGTAGGAGTTCAGGATCACTTCTTGATCATTACTAGTTGACGACCGCTTGCTTTGCTTCTCTTCTCGCTCTTATTTGCGTAAGTTAGCCACCTCACATTGCTTAGTCGCTGCAGCAACCTCACCACTTTACCCCTTCCTTTCCCTTTAAGATTTGTTAGTATTGATACCCATGGTAATGGAATTGCTGAGTCCTCGTGGCTCACAGTTTACTACACCAACAGTTGCAGGTTTAGGCTACTGTAAGATTCCAAGTATTCTGGGTCGCGGTGCCAAAGCAGTGCAGTGTTAATCGAAGGAAGGGGGATCAATCGTCGGGTGTAGACCTCCACGAGCATCCAGCTGCCGCGACCGTCGACGAGCACCATCCAAGACGTGTTCATGCCGACCCAGTACATACCGTTAATGTAGCTGAGGCTGACGGGGATCGGATCGCAGTGAAGGGGGTTGATGCTCACCACCCTACGATCGTTATGCTGCGTGACATGTCGTTTCTGAAGATCAGGCGGCACCAACAAGCAAGGAGTTGTCTTAAAAAGCTCCGACCTGAGGGCTTTGAGTAAACGGTACAGCCCCGACGAGCACGCAGCGAGCGGCGTGGTACTGAGATTGTCCACACGCGAAACAATGAGCTTGATTACCTCTGTGGGGAGCGAATTCCAGCCACTCTTTCAGCGGGCGCTGCTCGGTTCTGCCATTGTTAGTGCTTGGGTTTCAGACGAGGGGGGGGGCTTAGTGGGGATGGAAGCTTGGACGAGATTATGTGCGGACAAAGATGGAGAAGCGGATATGTGCTGCGGGAAGTGGACAGGTGATGATGACTACAACATGCCGCTTGACTTACGAGACACATACCAACAGCGTAGGGTCATATCGATGCCAGAAAACTTGCTTGAGTGATCACAGTACTGGTACTCCATACAATACCTACTACAGTACTATGCCCTAGCTTGCTAGAGTAGAGTAGTAGAGTAGGACTCTGCTCTACTACTAGCACCGGAGGAGTAGTATATTCTAATCTAAAATAGTTACAAACTTCAATGCCCGGGCATGGAACGACTACGAAACATGCTCAAAGACCGTGTCTACATGGTGTTTGGACTTATATGCAAAAAATAGCAAGATGTCCGTGCATTGCACGGCACACCATCATCACCAACTCGGTTTTTTCTCTACTCCTACTCCTATAAAAGACTCTGTCGTGGTTTTGTCACGGCAGATGTCCTCATGAAAGGACTTAGTCGTGGAGCCATCGTGTAACATCCCAAATTTTCAATTTGGAATGTTATACATTAGGTCATCATGCATATCATATTTTCTCGCATTTTTCCGATCCTAGAAAATTTCACGCAACTCAAGGACCCTCGGAGAGAGTTGGAAGTTTCATTATTTTCATATTTGGGATTTCTCAAATTTTGAAAATAGGATCATTGGATTTATTTAATTATCTTCATAAAGTTTTTCCTATAAAAAACTTAAGAGAGGGAATAATATGACTTTCCCAATATTTAGGAAAAATGAAGATAATATAAATAAATCAAAAATTTGGTTTTGGAAGATTATTTTGCTTAGGCAAAATGAGCATTTTAAAAATATATGCATGTTCGCTGCTTTTAAAGTTCATTTTGTTCGACTCATTTTTAGGAGTCGGGAAAATTTATTTTATTAAATTCGAGTTCGTTTGGTATTTTTTAATCCGTTTTGTTTTGTTTAAAAAAACGCTTCTGGGCCAAGGCCCAGCTGCCCAGCCAGCCGCCGCCCAGCCTGCCCACCTCCTCTCTCCTCCTCATGGTCTCCGCCAAGACGCCACCCCGCCACAGAGTTCGTGTTGGTCGGACACGACGCCCGCCGCCTGGCCCCTTCCCAAGCCGCCAACCCCCCCTTCTATTTATACCGCCCCCTCTCTCTCACCTCGAGCCACCGCCGCCGCCTCCACCCGAGCCGCCGCCGCACCAAGGCCGTGCCTCGCTGCCGAACCCGGAGCCCCTCGCCGCCCCTCCCCACCCCGCCGCCCCCCCCCGCCCATAGCCAGCCCCCCCGGGGCCCCCCCCGGGAGCCGCCGGAGGTAGCCGCCGCCGCACCCCGATCCGTTTTTTTTAAAAAGACCCGATCCGGTTTTTTTAGCGTTGTTCGGTTTTTTTTTAAAACCTAGATGGTTTTTTTCTCTCTCGGTTTTCTTATTTAGTGAACGTTCACCGACCCGTTCGTTTCAATGAACGTGTTCGTTGGATTAGTTCTGTTAACGAACGTCCGTTATTTAGTCCGTTCGTCGTTTTCTTTTAATCGGATTTAATCCATTATTTTTCAGATTCGATTTCTGATCCGATTTTCAAATCTGTTTTATTTCTTGCTCGCTTATCGGAATCAGGTGATTCAAGCGCCTGGAGTTTCGTTCTGAAACCGCCGCCCGACTAACCTACTTACACAGAGTTTTGCTACTGTAAAATTTTGACTTAGTTTCAGATTTGCTAAACCGAGTCGTTCTCCCTCGAGTTCCGACTTTCGATGCTTTATTTGATTCGATTCTTTTGCCACCAGGGTTCTTAAGTTGAACTATCTGGTTGGATTTGTTATTCGAGATTTTCCCCGTGCATTAGATGAGTACTTATTGTATGCTTGTTATTTGTCTTTGTTAGATCACCCGGAATGCGCCGCTTGTTACTTCGAATCTCTAGGACTCGCGGATCATCAGCAAGGCAAGTAACACTTTGATCATACTTTTTTTTCTACTACCCAGATTTTATGCATTAGATCAACCCTCAAACACTTGCATGTTTAGGATCTAATTAAATTATGGGATGGGAAGTAGATTGAGGTAGTACCTATTACCTGTTTTACTCATGAAACCTTGGGAGTTACTTCTACGTTTGCTTATTATGCCATGCTATGCTAGTAGACGTGGACTGGGTGAGTGAATATCCATGACAGATGTGAGATTGTTAATTTAATGGTTTATCTAAGGTGGCAACCTAAACACACATCTGGGTGGATTGAGGCACTGGTTTCTATCAGACTTGCCTGTATTTCTTCGGACCGCCACCTGTGCTCTAAGGGATCATAAGATTATTCAAACTAGAAACTTCCGTGTGCAGCCACAAGCCAATTATGGGCTCGCATAGTTGACTAAGTTGTGCGAACTCTTACGGGTAGACTAGCAGATGTAGGGGAAAGTAGGTGTACCGGTCTACCCACAAGTAAGGTGCTAGCGCTTCTGAAAGACTGTGTCTCGGTCATCCATTTCTCAAACACCATGTAGTGCGAGAACCAAGCGGAGGCGATCGAGTCTTGTGGGGAAAAGTGCGCAAACCTCTGCAGAGTGTATAAACTAATCATGATTAGCCGTGTCCCCGGTTATGGACATCTTGAGTATCTAGTACTTGAATATCATGTGAATCTCAACATGTTACTTCTAATAATAAATGTTATTGGGTTTTAATGAGTACTTTTAATTGGGATTGAGGATGCTGTCAACCATTCTCAATGTTTAACAACCACCATGATAGTTAAATAAAATTATTCCTTTGATGTAGGGAAAACCAGCTTTATGCAAAAATGTAATCAGAGAGCCTTACCACCAGCCATATATGCATGTAGTATAGGCTTGTTGCTTCATTGTTCTCTATGTGTTACATTGCCAGCATATTCCATGTGTCAATTCGTTTTCGGGCTGCAACTTTCACGCTATGCACTTTTCAGATGACGCAGTAAGGTGTTAGGTCGTGGTTCTATACTCGGTGATGCCGATGGAGTTGATGGACTCACTTGTCTTCCAAGCCTTCGCTGTTATTATTAGATGGCCTTAAGCCATATTATTGTATTAAGTTCCCTTGTGGACAACGATGTAATAAGTGTGTGATTGCTACTCTGCTATAAATCCTTCAAGTACTGTGTGGTGTCAAGATTACCGATCCAGGATGACACCGAGCACGAGCACTAGATCCATTCGGTCCGGTCGCCACAGAGAATGGTATCAGAGCACACCGATCGTAGGACACGACCACTAAGATGAAACCATAGATCACTATTCTCTTCCCATTTTCTAACTCCTCATCTTTTCTACTCTCTTTAGGATGAAGGACGCCAAGATCAAGTACACCCAACCGGATGAAGGCACACCTTTTGGATTTCACTTGAAGGAAGTTACCAAGTACGAACATTGGACTACCCAGCTTCACCAGACTTTCAACGCCACTGCTCAAGAGGAGCTGGAAGATTCACGCACACGTTCCAGGAAGGACATTCGCCCCAATCACCAAGCCTATAGATAGTGTTTTCAGTGCACCAACTTGGAGTCTGGGAAAGAGCATGGCAGCTCACATCACTATGGGACGCATTGGAGAAGTTTATCAAGAAGACCTCAAGGACACTATCTACCAGATTTGCGGACGCCGAGATGACAAATGGGAAGTCGTCAAGACTAAGAAGGATAGATCCATTGCAGCATTCATCCAGAGTTAAACCAGACATTCGGACGCCAGGAGAATCAGATGTGCAATGATATGTTGGAGTTGCAGAATGCGAAGGGAAGGATCATCGAACTTGAAGAAGAACTAAAGACAACTCGCAAGGACTATATGGACGAGATCGTAGCTCTAGCAAGACACAATAACGATCTTAAGTACGAAATTGAAGAACTCAAGAAGAAGTTGGCGCTCAGGAATGAAGACCAAGATGTCGATTGCCCAAGCGACTACATCAACATCGACGACACCGATTCGGATCCAAGTGAACCCGACTTTGAAGACGAAGCAGAGCGTATATTATGGAGTCTTCCACCGGTTCAAATTAGTAGAAGTCCCCACATATTAGTAGTATTTCCCCCCATGTAAACATTATAGTATACGCACTTTTGCGATAGTTAGATCGTTGTAAGCCCTTGTTTGAATTGAATGAAGTGATTTTGTGTGTATTTGCTCATGTGCATTTGGGTAGTGATTCCCTTAGACCTCATTCTATTCTAAATTCTCATCTTTTCTAAACCCATCAGATGCCTCCGAGACGCGACCCCGGATTCGTTTTCCCGCCAGAGATCACCCAACTGATCCAAAGAAGAGAATACCCCGATTCAAACATTGGTGCGTAACCGTGGCAACCACAACAACAACAACCCACCGCCACCACCACCGCGGATCATCTCGACTTCGCTTCCTTAGACTAAACCCGCCGGTGTATTCCAAGAGCACCGAGCCGATTGTAGCAGATGACTGCTCCGCAAGATAGGAAGGGAGCCACCATCGCAGGATGCACGGATGGAGAAAGAGTGAAGTTTGCAGCACATCAGCTTGAAGGACCCGCAAAGATGGTGGGAGAATTTCACAAATACTTACCCTGTAGACACCGCCACATGGGATCAATTTCAGCAAGCTTTTCAGACCGCCCATGTTTCAGCAGGAGCTATGGCCATGAAGAAGCGTGAGTTTCGCAACCTCGCCAAGGAGGAAGGACTCACACAAGACGTGGATGAATTTAGTAAATTAGCACGTTATGCCCCGGATGACGTTGCTACCGATGCAGCTAAACAGGAGAAGTTTCTAGAAGGACTGAATGATGAGTTCAACATGCCGTTGATGGTAGCCAGTTTCAATAACTACCAGGAGTTAGTAGACCGAGCTCTCATGATTGAAGGAAAGCAGCAGCAAATTGAGAACCGTAAGCGGAAGTATGGGCAAGGGAAGTATAACTCGAGCTCAAAGAAACCTTGTTATACCCTAAATCAGGAATTCAGTTTCAGCATACCCATGGAGGAGGTAATTCGCATAACCATAACAGCACCAAGAATGGGAACGGAATGGAGGAAGCAACAGACGTAATCGCACCAACCCGTCAACACCATCCAAAGTAGACCTGAGTCATATTACTTGCTTTAAGTGCATAAGATCGGGCATTATGCCAATGACTGTCTGTATAGGCCAGAATGGAAATGGCAATGGAAGCTCGAAAGAAGCCCAACCCTTTCAATAGGGGATGTGAACCACATAAATGTGGAGGAGGTTGAAGATCAGCCCGATGCAGTAATCGGTAAGTTTTTGGTTAAGTCATTTACTGCAGTTGTTCTTTTCGATACCGGTGCATCGCATTCATACATATCAAGGGGATTTGTAGATAAGTATAGCCTACCTACTCGGATTCTTAAAACCCCTTTGCTAGTAAGCTCACCAGGAGCGGAGTATATGGCCAGACAAGGATGTTTTCAAGTGCCATTAAGTATAGGAAGGCATGTATTCTCGACGGATTTGATCATTCTGAATCGCCAGGATTTGATGTAATTCTCGGTATGGATTGGCTGTCGATGTATGGAGGAAACATCGATTGCGCAAGTAAGACGATTTTGCTCACCACCCCTGTGGAGGTAGAAGGATTAAGTATGTATCACGGCACGAGCCGAGAAGAGCGCAAGTTAATTGCCTATCGTGAGTGGTGCGGGAAGAAGTACCGATGGTGAAGGATTTTCCTGATGTATTTCCTAAGAGTTGCCGTGAATGCCACGGATAGAGACATTGAGTTTTTGATAGAACTTTTGCCGTGAACAGGCCCGATATCGGCCGACCATATAGGATGCCCGCAGTGATTTGGCGGAAATCAAGAAGCAGATTAAAGAACTATTGGATAAAGGTTTTATACGCCCAAGTTCTTCACCTTGGGGATCACCCGCTTTGCTAGTGGAGAAGAAGGATGGATCGTTAAGAATGGTTGTTGATTATCGTGGATTGAATGAAGTAACAATCAAGAACAAGTACCCACTACCTATGATAAATGATCTGTTTGATCGCTTGCAAGGAGCCAAGGTGTTTTCCAAGATCGACTTGCGATCAGGGTACCATCAGTTGAAGATTCGGGAGCAGGACATACCCAAGACAGCATTTACCATGAGATATGGACTATACGAGTATACCGTTATGTCATTTGGACTGACTAACGCACCAGCCTATTTCATGAACCTGATGAACAAAGTGTTTATGGAGTTTTTGGATAAGTTCGTCGTGGTGTTCATTGATGACATTTTGATTTTTTCGAAGAATGAAGAGGAACACAAGGAACATTTGCGATTGGTTCCGAGAAACCGAGGGAACACCGGTTGTATGCCAAGTTCAGCAAATGTGAGTTTTGGCTAAAGGAAGTTGGATTTCTCGGACATATTATATCCGGAGAAGGGATAGCAGTTGACCCCACAAAAGTTGAGACCGTAACCAAATAGGAAGCACCAACGACAGTTGGAGAGATTCATAGTTTCCTTGGACTCGCAGGATACTACCGAAGATTCATTGAGAATTTCTCAAGGATTGCTAAGCTTATGACTGAATTGTTGAAGAAGGAAAACAAATTCATATGGACTGAGGACTGTGAGGCAAGTATTCAGGAGTTGAAGAAAAGATTGGTTACCTCACCAGTCTTGATATAGCCAGATCAGACTAAGGATTATGAGGTGTATTATCGCTTCACGCCGAGGACTTGGAGCAGTGCTTATGCAGGAAGGAAGAGTTGTTTCGTATGCTTCACGACAACTTAAGCCCCATGAGTTGAATTATGCCACTCATGATTTGGAGTTAGCAGCCGTTGTGCATGCCACGAAGACGTGGAGACATTTTCTCATTGGAAATCATTGTGAAGTATATACGGATCACAAGAGTTTGAAGTACATCTTCACACGTATGAAATTGAATCTCGAGACAAAGGAGATGGTTAGAGCTTATCAAGGATTATGACATGAGATTGCATTATCACCCGGAAAGGCTAATGTCGTAGTCGACGCATTGAGCCGTAAGAGCCACGTCAATACCCTAATGATGGGAGGAATACCCAATGAGTTAGCCGAGGACCTTCGAGAGCTATGTTTGGAAATAGTTCCGAGAGGCTATGTAGCAGCATTGGAGATTCAGTCGACACTGATGGACAAAATCAGAGAAGCCCAAAAGGTAGATAAGGAAGTTGCCTCTATAAAGGAGAAAATGAGCAAAGGAAAAGCTAAAGGATTTCGTGAGGATGAGCACGATACCCTATGGTTTGAAGACCGTGTTTATGTGCCCAATGACCCGTAGATCGTGAAGTTGATTTTACAAGAAGCTCATGATTCACCCTATTCGATTCACCTGTGAAATACCAAGATGTACTTGGATTTGAAGAATACTTTCCGGTGGACCGGAATGAAGAAGGATATTATGGAGTATGTAGCAGTTTATGATGTATGTCGAAAGTAAAGGCGTAACATCGAAGCCGCCAGGATTGTTACAACCATTGCCGATACCGAATGGAAGTGGGATAAACTAGGCATGGATTTTATCACGGGATTGCCAAAGACTCGTTCAGGATATGACTCGATTTGGGTTATAGTCGACCGTTTAACAAAGGTAGCTCATTTTATTCCAGTCAAGACCACCTATAGCAGTGCTAAGTTGGCAAAGATATACATGACCAGAATTGTGTGCTTACACGGAGTTCCGAGGAGCATCGTATCGACGATAGAGGAACCCGGTTTACCTCGAAATTTTGGAACCAGCTTGCACGAAACATTGGGAACCCGATTGGAATTCAGTACAGCTTTCCACCCACGCACCGATGGATGCACCGAGAGAGTCAATCAGATTTTGGAGGACATGTCGAGAGCTTGTGCCCTAGATTATGGATCTAGCCGGGATGATAATTTGTCAGATGCAGAATTTTCCTACAACAACAGCTACCAAACCAGCTTGAAGATGGCACCTTTCGAGGCTCAGATGGAAGAAGGTGCAGGACACCGTTGTTATGGGACGAAACCGAGATCGCCATTGTTTGGACCAGATTTGATTAAGGAGTCTGAACAGAGAGTTAAGTTGATTCGAGATGTGCTCAAGGTAGCCCAGTCCTGCATAAAAGAGCTATGCCGATTCAAAGCGCCAGCGATTGAGTATGAAGTTGGAGATGCAGTATATCTCGAGTATCCCCACTTCGAGGAGTTATGCGCTTTGGAGTTAAAGGAAAGTTAGCACCCCTGCTTCGTTGGACCGTATAAGATTTTGCAACGCATGGGAGAAGTTGCTTATAAGTTGGAATTACCAGAAGGACTGTCAGGAGTTCATGATGTATTCCATGTTTCTCAGTTGAAGAAATGTCACCCCGAGGTAGCAGAGGTGCCGTTAAGAGACACAGTGCCATTGGAAGCAATTCAGTTGAAGGATGACTTGACATATGAGGAAAAACCGGTTAAGATTCTCGATTATGCCAGCAGAGTTACCCGCAGCAAGGTTATCAAGTTTTGCAAAGTTCAAGGAGCCACCACACCGAGGATGAAGCCACCGGGAAAGAGAGGAAGTTTTGCTCAAGGACCACCCTCACCTATTTTCTATTCAACCCGAATCTCGAGGGCTAGATTCATCTTAAGGGTAGGTTTGTAACATCCCAAATTTTCAATTTGGAATGTTATACATTAGGTCATCATGCATATCATATTTTCTCGCATTTTTCCGATCCTAGAAAATTTCATGCAACTCAAGGACCCTCGGAGAGAGTTGGAAGTTTCATTATTTTCATATTTGGGATTTCTCAAATTTTGAAAATAGGATCATTGGATTTATTTAATTATCTTCATAAAGTTTTTCCTATAAAAAAACTTAAGAGAGGGAATAATATGACTTTCCCAATATTTAGGAAAAATGAAGATAATATAAATAAATCAAAAATTTGGTTTTGGAAGATTATTTTGCTTAGGCAAAAATGAGCATTTTAAAAATATATGCATGTTCGCGTTTTTAAAGTTCATTTTGTTCGACTCATTTTTAGGAGTCGGGGAAAATTTATTTTATTAAATTCGGAGTTCGTTTGGTATTTTTTTAATCCGTTTTGTTTTGTTTAAAAAAAAAACGCGTGCCCCCTCGACAAGGCCCAGCCACCAACACCAGCGCCTGCCCACCTCCCTCTCTCTCTCTCTCTCTCACATGGCCTCCGCACAAGACGCCACCCGCCGCCGCCTGTCCGGGTCGGACACGACGCCGCCGCCCTGCCCCTTCCCCAAGCCGCCAACCCCCTTCTATTTATACCGCCCCCTCTCTCTCACCCCGAGCCACCGCCGCCGCCTCCACCCGAGCCGCCGCCGCGCCAAGGCCGCCCGTTCCTGCCGTCGCCGGAACCCGGAGCCCTCGCCGCCCTCCCGACCTCGCCACCCACCGCCCATCGCCAGCCCCGCCGGAGCCCCGCCGGCGAGCCGCAGGAGGTAGCCGCCGCCGCACCCCGATCCGGTTTTTTTAAAAAGACCCGATCCGTTTTTTTTAGCGTTGTTCGGTTTTTTTTAAAACCTAGATGGTTTTTTTTTCTCTCGGTTTTCTTATTTAGTGAACGTTCACCGACCCGTTCGTTTCAATGAACGTGTTCGTTGGATTAGTTCTGTTAACGAACGTCCGTTATTTAGTCCGTTCATCGTTTTCTTTTAATCGGATTTAATCCATTATTTTTCAGATTCGATTTCTGATCCGATTTTCAAATCTGTTTTATTTCTTGCTCGCTTATCGGAATCAGGTGATTCAAGCTACCGAGTTTCGTTACGAAACCGCCGTTCCGACTAACCTACCTACACAGAGTTTTGCTACTGTAAAATTTTGACTTAGTTTCAGATTTGCTAAACCGAGTCGTTCTCCCTCGAGTTCCGACTTTTGATGCTTTATTTGATTCGATTCTTTTGCCACCAGGGTTCTTAAGTTGAACTATCTGGTTGGATTTGTTATTCGAGATTTTCCCCGTGCATTAGATGAGTACTTATTGTATGCTTGTTGTTTGTCTGCGTTAGATCACCCGGAACGCGCCGCTTGTTACTTCGAATCTCTAGGACTCGCGGATCATCAGCAAGGCAAGTAACACTTTGATCATACTTTTTTTTCTACTACCCAGATTTTATGCATTAGATCAACCCTCAAACACTTGCATGTTTAGGATCTAATTAAATTGTGGGATGGGAAGTAGATTGAGGTAGTACCTATTACCTGTTTTACTCATGAAACCTTGGGAGTTACTTCTACGTTTGCTTATTATGCCATGCTATGCTAGTAGACGTGGACTGGGTGAGTGAATATCCATGATAGATGTGAGATTGTTAATTTAATGGTTTATCTAAGGTGGCAACCTAAACACACATCTGGGTGGATTGAGGCACCTGGTTTCTATCAGGACTTGCCTGTATTTCTTCGGACCGCCACCCGTGCTCTAAGGGATCATAAGATTATTCAAACTAGAAACTTCCGTGTGCAGCCACAAGCCAATTATGGGCTCGCATAGTTGACTAAGTTGTGCGAACTCTTACGGGTAGACTAGCGGATGTAGGGGAAAGTAGGTGTACCGTCTACCCACAAGTAAGGTGCTAAGCGCTTCGAAAGACTGTGTCTCGGTCATCCATTTCTCAAACACCATGTAGTGCGAGAACCAAGCGGAGGCGATCGAGTCTTGTGGGGAAAAGTGCAAACCTCTGCAGAGTGTATAAACTAATCATGATTAGCCGTGTCCCTGGTTATGGACATCTTGAGTATCTAGTACTTGAATATCATGTGAATCTCAACATGTTACTTCTAATAATAAATGTTATTGGGTTTTAATGAGTACTTTTAATTGGGATTGAGGATGCTTTGTCAACCATTCTCAATGTTTAACAACCACCATGATAGTTAAATAAAATTATTCCTTTGATGTAGGGAAAAACCAGCTTTATGCAAAAATGTAATCAGAGAGCCTTACCACCAGCCATATATGCATGTAGTATAGGCTTGTTGCTTCATTGTTCTCTATGTGTTACATTGCCAGATATTCCATGTGTTGACCCGTTTTGGGCTGCAACTTTCACGCTATGCATCTTTTCGCATTTATTTGTAAGGTGTTAGGTCGTGGTTCTATACTCGATGATGCCGATGGAGTTGATGGACTCACTTGTCTTCCAAGCCTTCCGCTGTTATTATTAGATGGCCTTAAGCCATATTATTGTATTAAGTTCCCTTGTGGACAACGATGTAATAAGTGTGTGATTGCTACTCTGCTATAAATCCTTCGAAGTACTGTGTGGTGTCAGCATTACTGATCCAGGGATGACACTGAGCACAGAGCACTAGATCCATTCGGGTCTGGTCGCTACACATCGCTACGGGTTAACTTGAAAGGGTTAAAGCGGACGCAAAGACACAAGAGTTATACTAGTTCGGCCCCTTCGATGAAGGTAAAAGCCTACGTCTAGTTTGTGATGGGATTGATGTGGTCTCGATGACTAGGGAGCAAACAGCTTCGCCTAGGCCTCGATTTGTTGTTGTCTGTCCTTGAACCGCCCCGGGTCGTCCCTTTATATACACGGGTGATGCCCGTCAGTTCAGAGAGCCCCAATCTCCGGTTCATATTCGTATCCGGGTTGGTCTCTTGCTATTCCAAACTTACAATACAAGTTTACATACTAGGCCGGTTTACGGCTACAAGTTCTAAACCGATTACAGGCCTTGGGCCCTTTATGCCCCTTGGGCTTTTACACCATTGGACTACTGATGAAGTTAACCCGGCCCAGATAGGCCGGTTTACGCCCAGTAGTAACATCCCCAACATTAGGCCCCATATTGATTTGAACAGGTTCATGTCAATCCTTGATAAAAACCTTCATCTTCAATACCTTCTTGAAATCGTTGAACCGCCATGATGTCACCTTCTCTGGTTGCTGTAAACCGGCATGACGTCCCCATAAAGATAGCATTCCCGATATCCTCTTTGTTTAATAGATCTGCAATAATCGAGGCGACAGCTCCGCTTCCTAGGTTTGTGGTTCCTTGATTCCCGCGCCTGACACAGGTATCTCGCCTTATAAATAGGACCGAAGGGTCATTCCTTTTCTCCCCTCCGTCCTTTCTCTTCGTCTTCCTCGCGTCGCCAGCCTCGGAGCTCCGCCGCCGCCGTCGACCTCTGCACCGTCTCGGGCCAGATCGACCTGAACGCACTGTAGAAACGCAGATTCTTCCGCATCTCCTCAACTCAGGTAGGTCCTTGGTTCCCTTTTGACCTAGATCCGTTCTAGGATTTCCTGTTCTTGCCATGCTCCATGACTGTTCCTGCTCATACCAGACTCTTGGATATATCTGTGACACCTTGCACTGATTAGTAGTAGCTTTTAGCATCCGCCTGTAGTCTCGTGCGTGCATCCATGGATCTCGCACAGCATTTCTGCTCATTGCATCAATACTGCTCTGCTGTCTTCCTTTTTGGATATTTTCTTCTTTTCTGATCTGGCTTCAGATCCTTCGTTGTAGAGAAATCTTGCGAAACTTGTTTCTGCACACTTAGCCGTTCGCAACCTCAATTGTTTTCAATATTTAGACCTTAGATCAGGCGGTTTAACTTAACATAGAAAAAATTAGATAAACCGGTATACACCATTAGTCCCCTTGTTGAACCGCCAGAACTCCTTGAGCTGATACTGTCGCTTCATAAACTCCGGTTTAGACGTATTTGTCTCCGATTTAGCATTTTACACCGGTTCTCTCTTTATCCCAACACATTTCTTTGAACCGGATTTATATATCTTTTGTAGATGGCCAAACAAGTGTGTGAGTGCAACTGGGCTCCTTCCCGTGTCACTGAAACTCAATTAAACAACCTGGTCCTGGCTAGCGCTTTAGCCAGTAAAAATAGCATCCATTGGAGGGTTCCTGGCAAAGAATGTCCACCCACCCATCAGGAAGGAGAGGTTGTAGTTTTCGCAGGTCACCTAGCCCGGGGCTTCAATCCGCTCGGTTCAAAATTTTATCGAGATGTGCTAGCCAATTTTCAACTCCGTCCACAAGATACAGCCCCAATTCTGTTACTAATATCATCACTTCCAAGTGCTCTGTGAGGCCTACTTTCAAAAAGAACCTACAGTTGAACTGTTTAGAGACTGCTTCCATCTAAACCGCCGCACCGAATTCACTAACGGGCCCAACACAGAATTGGGTGGTGTGGCGATTCAAAAAAGAAAGGAGGTCACTTATCCTCATGTCAAACTGCACAGCCACCCCGAGGAATGGAATCAAACATGGTTTTATTGCAAAGACACTTTACCTGCCAACGAGAATCCCTTGCCCGGTTTTTGTCCGAAGCGACTCAGCAACACACATCCCTTTCCGCAAAGATTAACTGCCAGTGAGAGAAGTAAATATGCTCCTCAACTCTCCAAGCTCAGAGCCTTCATGGCTAACGGTTTAACCGGAATTGATCTTGCGTGCTGTTGGATATCTTGGAGCATACTGCCCCTCTCCTAGCGCTCAGGTTTAATGTGCGAGTATACTGGTAGTGTCGACGACCCCCCTTCGACATATTAATATCCAGCTTACTGATGATGAGGTCACCGAAGTGGTGAAGAAGATGTTGAACGAACTGGTAAACCTCTGTGCGGACGGTCTGCTCCCTTCAGGCTACCAACAAACCGCCATCAAGAAGACTTGATTATTTTTACTGAATATATTAGTGCCATCCCGGTATAACTTTTAACATCAACTGCTGCCTAACCAGGGTGATGATCCATTCTGGAGCAAGAAACACCCACAAGAGAAACCAGAGAAGCCAGACAAACCGGAAAAACCACTTAGGCAAAAGACCAAAGCTGTCAGGAAGACTACTCATAAGAGGAAAACCACTGCATCTTCTAATCCGGCTGCGGATGATGATGTGGGTAATCCGGACCTTGAGGTAGAACTTGATTCACTTGGCTTACTTTTCACACGCCTAATTAATGATGATGTTTGTCGATGATGATGAAACCAAGAATCTTGATGTTGTAGAGGTAACTATTCTCTCCTCGACTCAAATCCTTTGCCTTCACTAAAAATCCGTCGGGCAATCCGGAAATTTATATTTTCTGACGCCCTTGCTGACTTGGATCCCACATTTCTTATGAAGACTCAACAACATGAAGCTCGCCGCTCCCCTCGGCACAGCGGCCAGGTAGTTACCTCCACTGGTTTACCGAACAGTCCGGTTCGGAAACGCTGCTCGTTCAGAGGTCTCTAATTTGCTTGTCGTTGCTTATCCTAAAGCAGGCTGGTTTCACAACCCCTTAATCCGTCGATTCCGATTATCGTGTCACTTCCCACTCCTCATCCGGGCGAGTCATCAGCCACCTGAATTGCCGCCGCTAAAAACGGTGCTTGGGTAAGTTATACCTTTCATATTGTTTCTACTGCATCATTGTGTAGTATATGCCGTATTTAACTGTTGTTGTGCTTTTCCAGGGTCAAGCCTAGGCCGAGCAAAAAGGCCCGTCTGGATAAAGCGGCCGACGAAGAGACTGTCCCTGAACCGGGCAGCGCCCCAAACCTTGAAGCGGCCATCTGTGAAGACACGCCCAATGATCCGCCACAGCAAGATGACGATTTTGTTGTCAAGAAAGGCCTGTTGACACCGCTTCTTCCTGGCGACCAGCCCGTAAGCCCGACCGGATTGAAAAATCCACCGGTCCAATCCGCCTCGGCGACAAACCGACGGCCCCTGGTCAAACCAGTGACTCCAAGGACGATGACATCGTAATTACTGGTTTTGGCCATAGCGAACCGGGTAATCCAGTCGCTTTATCCAAACATTCTGCCAAAGAAGAATTTGCCACTATGAGCAAGGGTAAGTGGGATGTTGATCTGGCAACTTATGCTGCTCTGAACCCCCAAGACCTTCATTCTGGCTACTTGAAACCGCTGTATACCAGCCGTGACTATGAAGCTGGCCCGGTGAAATTGATGAAAGAGAAATTGAGGTAACCTCCATGTTCTTTTCTACTTTGAATATTTCAATTTTTGTTAACTCTCCTAGTCCCCAAGGGCCGGTTCAACTTAGCATAGTTAAACTGGGACTTAGTATAAACTCAATGATTCAGAATCCACTGATGTAGCCCCCAAGGGCCGGTTCAACTTAGCATAGTTAAACCGGGGCTGTATTTTATATCGCCACATCAGCACATGTTCGAACAAATAGCCATTAGCCCCCAAGTGCCAAGTTGAATACTTGTATTGAGCTTGGGACTTTGTGATTTTATTGACAGATGAAGATCAAATATGCATTAGCCCCCAAGTGCCAAGTGTATAACCGGTTATGCACTGGGGACTTTGAAATGACGATATGTAACATGCTCCCTTTCTGTTGCAGAGTGAGATACGTCAACAAGCCTCACAAATCCATGATCTCCAAGAAAATCTGAAATCTCAACAAGCAGAAACCTCCAAGGCCAAGGATGAACTGGAAACCGCTTTAACTACTATGAAGCAACTCAAGGAGTGGTTCAAGTCTCGAGCGGGCTGGGAAACCGAAAAGGCCGCTTTGACCAAAAAGGTTGAAAATCTTTGAGGCTGCCCTTAAACCGGTGGTAGATGAGTCGACCAGCGAAGCGGCAAGTGCATTCCATGACCGCTGCCATCTTGATAAGTTTCCTTTGGCTTCTATGATAATCTTGACCTTTCTTATGATAAGTCCGGTTTGTAATTTCTCTTGCAATGCTGTAGGCACACGCATTGGTCACTTGGGGTCAGATGTTCGGAAAAAATTGAAGGCTGCCTATACCTTAATAGAGCAGCTGTACACTGGAGCGCAGCGGATCATCTCCACCGCATCTCATAACAATCCGGCACCTTCCTTAATTCAAGATACCCTTAGGAGGTTATCCATGCTGCCCGGATTGAAGAGTCAAGAAATCTGCTGCTCGAACCGGCGCCATCAACGCCTTTAATCCGGGCCAAAGCATGGGTGCGATTTCGATCCCGTTAGGCGGCTCAGGGCTATCCTCACGAAGGAAGACGGCTCAGAGTTCAACGAAGATGATTTGAGAGCAATAAACCGGCAAGGCGCCCTCTGGCTTGCCAATTAGTCAAGAAGCCAACTTGACACATTATCAAGCTCAAGATGATGATCGTAACAAGCGAGTGGCTGCACCTGCTCTCAAGCGGAGAACCTGATCCCTCCAATCCGTAAGCATACTTATGCTCCCGATATTGACCCAACTTCCCCGATCCATGAAGAGGCTGTCTTTCAAGCTTTAATGGGAATCGATCGACCATCGTTGATTTCCAGCAGCTGGGTAGAGAGGAAGAAGTCAAGCGGCGCAGACGACCCACAACCATCAAACCGGGCGGCGAGCAAGCATGAACCAGAAGCCGGTTTGAAGAGCTGCTTCATTACATGCCGCCAAGAAACAATGATCTTATTTGGGCACCATGTTGCCTTGTAATAGGATAGCCAACACTCTTGCTTTGAATATGCCTTCGTGCATAGGTGCTGATACTCTTGCTTGAATGATCGAAACTTTCAATCTTATATTGCCTGCAGTTACAAAATCTTAAACCGCCACGGCGGTTTATGCCGCCAGCTGGCTTGTGACGTTCATATATATATATATATATATATATATATATATATATATATATATATATATATATATATATATAATGAAATATTAAGGTATATAATCGAAATTTATGATATCAAATACCTGCCATCGCTGGGCATAAGGTTGGCTTAGCCAATCTTGAAGCGGAGTTTGTATAAACCCTTACCGTCAAAGGAGAAAACAGCTCCTCTTATTTATAATGCCGGTTTACCACGTAAAACGCGTCGGGTCACAATAAGCCCCCTGTTACTCCATAATAGGATGTTAATAGAAAAAACATCAAACCGGTGAAATTATCTCCGGATTAAAAGATTGACCGAATTCCGTCGACTGACAGTTTTGAAAACGGTTTAAAAATGTTGTCGGTTTAAGAAACGCAAAAAAAATCAAATAATAGTTATGACAAACATGGAAGCAAAGGCAATGATAAACCGTTTGCAAAAAATAAGACTGTACTGAGCCGATCAGATGGTGTTACCATGGTCGGACACGACCAAGCTCCCTATAAGGTGTAGCCATGGTTCGAGTCAGCCAGGTTCCCAACTAAAACCGTGGCATTATGCCGATCAAGTGGCGTGGCAATGGTTCGGGTTCGACCAAGCCCCCAAGTGACTCTATGGCCTTAGGCCGATCAAGAGGCATGACCGGTTCAGACTTGACCATGTCCCCAAGTGATCTGGTGGCTTTCGCCTATCAAAAGGTGTTGCATTGGTTCGGACACGACCAAGCCCCCAAGTGATATCACAAAGCTTTTGAAAAGCAAACTCGGGGTAAACCGGAGGCCGCTTTAAGACAAAACAACTCCATGTAACCACACATGATGTAAAAGAACAGATACCCCGCTTTAGCTGAGGCTCCGGTTTATTACTTTATTCATAATATATACACTGTCATAATATGTACATAAGTAGAGCCGATGGCTCAGGTATAATAAGGCCGAAGATGAGCTATGTTCCACGGCCTTTTGGTCTCCTCCTCTGACGTGCGTGAGTCTTTATGCTCTCGAACATCAATCAGATAGTACGACCTGTTGTGCAGATTCTTGCTGACCACGAAAGGTCCCTCCTAAGGTGGGGATAGCTTGTGCATATCAGTCTGGTCTTGGATGAGCCGAAGCACCAAATCTCCTTCTTGAAAAGTTCTGGTTCTCACCCGGCGACTATGATAACGACGAAGATCCTACTGGTAAATCGCCGAGCGGGCAGCTCCTGTGTCACGCTCTTCATCCAGCCGATCCAAAGCGTCCTGTCGTGCCATCTCGTCATCCGCTTCAACATAAGCTGCCACACGAGGTGAGTCATGACGGATGTCACTGGGGAGAACCGCCTCCGCTCCATAAACCATAAAGAACGGCGTGTATCCCGTGGATCTGTTAGGCGTAGTATTTATACTCCATAACACAGATGGTAGCTCTTCTACCCAACAACCCGGTGTCCTCTTCAAAGGGACCATAAGCGGGGCTTGATGCCTCTCAAGATCTCTTGATTGGCTCTTTACGCTGACCATTGGACTGTGGGTGAGCTATCAAGAAACGCTGTCAAGCGGATGTGCTCACGTTCGCGAGAACTCCTTCATGGCACCTTTGGACAAATTGGTACCATTATACGTAATGATACCGTGGAAGACCAAACCGAAAATCACCTTTTGATGAACTGAACCGCCGTGGCCGCATCACACTTGCTAATGTGTTCTGCCTCTACCCACTTTGTAAATTTGTCGACCGCCACCAGCAGTGGGTCTTCTTGTCCTTCGACCTTTTAAAAGGTCCAACCATATCCAGCCCCCAAGTCGCAAACGGCCAAGTAATTGGAATCATCCTAAATTCTTGGGCCGAAATGTGAGCACGTCTAGAAAACTTTCTGCAACCATCACATCGTCTGACCAGATCTTCCGCATCAGCATGGGCAGTCAACCAATAGAAACCGTGGCGGAACGCTTTAGCCACCAAGGATTTTGAACCGGCGTGGTGACCACAATCTCCTACGTGGATCTCATGCAATATTTCACAACCTTCCTCAGGGGACACACATCGTTGAAACGCCCCTGACACACTGCAATGATGCAATTCGCCATTAACAATGGTCATAGACTTAGATCGCCGAACTATCTGCCGGGCCAACGTCTCATCTTCTGGTAACTCGCCCCGGTTCATGTACGCCCGATAAGGGAGCGTCCAATCTGGAGTGACGCGCAGAGCTGCCACCAATTGAGCCTGCGGATCAGAACAGCCAAATCCGCTTCACCAGGAGCTTGATCACGGATTGTGCAAGACGTCGAGAAAAACATTGGGCGGGACGGTTTGCGTTGAGAGCCCAACCGGCTTAAAGCGTCCGCCGCTTCATTCTTCCGACGGTCCACGTGGTCCACCGATAGCCCTTGAAATGACTCATCGACAACATCCACCTCACGACGATATGCAGCCATGAGTGGGTCCTTTGAATCCCAAGTGCCGGACACTGTTGAGCCACTAGGTCCGAGTCACCAAGCACTTAACCCGGCTTAGATTCATCTCCTTAGCCATCCAAAGACCATGGAGCAAGGCTTCATACTCAGCTACATTGTTAGTACAAGGGAACATTAAGCGGAGAACGTAACAAAACTTGTCACCTCGTGGGGAAGTTAATACGACTCCAGCCCCCGAGCCCTCCAACTGCCTAGATCCGTCAAAATGGATGGTCCAATATGTATGATCTGGCTTTTCTTCAGGCGCTTGCAACTCCGTCCAATCATTAATGAAATCCACAAGTGCTTGAGACTTCACCGCCGTCCGAGGCACGCATTTCAAACCGTATGCCCAAGCTCTATAGCCCACTTGGCAATCCGACGATCGCCTCCCGGTTCTGTATGATATCACCTAAGGGAGCTGAATCGACCACCGTGATGGGGTGCCCTTGAAATACTCGTCAGCTTCCGGCTTGCCATAAAAACTCCATACACCAGCTTCTGCCAATGCGGATACCTTTGCTTAGATTCAATAAGCACCTCGCTGATATAATAAACCGGACGTTGAACCGGATGCTCCTTCCCTGCCTCCTTCCGCTCTACCACAATGGCCATGCTAACCGCCCTGGCATTAGCAGCAACATATAGCAGAAGCGGCTCCTTGTCAATGGGAGCGGCGAGCACAGGCGGGTTGGCCAATTGCCGCTTTAAGTCCTCCAACGCTTCATCGGGCCTGGACTCGCATAAAATGATCTGTCTTCTTCAGCATCTGGTACAAAGGGATGGCCTTCTCTCCGAGGCGGCTGATAAATCGGCTCAGCGCGGCAATCCGGCCTGCCAAACGCTGGGCATCATTAATACACTTCGGTTTAGCCAGGGAGGTGATAGCCGAAATCTTCTCCGGATTAGCTTCAATCCCCCTGTTGGACACGAGAAAGCCCAATAACTTGCTCGCCGAACACCAAAAACACACTTGGCGGGTTGAGCATCATCTTGTAAACCCGCAGGTTGTCAAAGGTTTCCTTCAAATCGTTAATCAGTGTTTCCTTCTTCCTTGACTTGACCACAATATCATCCACATAGGCGTGCACATTACGGCCGATCTGTTTATGCAAACAATTCTGTACACAACGCTGATAAGTTGCTTGGGTGCTCTTGAGCCCAAAAGGCATAGACACATAGCAGAAGGCTCCAAAGGGAGTGATAAACGTTGTCTTCTCCTGGTCCTTAACTGCCATCTTGATCTGATGATACCCAGAATACGCATCCAAAAAGCTCAAACGCTCACATCCCGCAGCGGGCATCAATAATCTGGTCAATGCGGGGGAGGGCAAAAGGATCTGCTGGACAAGCCTTGTTAAGATCTGTCTAATCCACACACATGCGCCAAGTGCCGTTTTTCTTAAGGACCAGCACCGGATTAGCAAGCCACTCTGGATGGAAAACCTCAACGATAAAACCCGCTGCTAAGAGCCTGGCTACCTCCTCTCCAATGGCCTTACGCCTCTCCTCGTTAAACCGGCGGAGAAACTGCTTCACCGGTTTGTACTTGGGATCAACATTAAGAGTGTGCTCAGCAAGCTCCCTTGGTACACCTGGCATGTCAGAAGGCTTCCATGCAAAAATGTCCCGATTCTCACGGATGAACTCGATGAGCGCGCTTTCCTATTTCGGATCCAAGTTGACACTGATGCTGAACTGCTTGGACGAATCGCCAGGCACGAAGTCAACAAGCTTAGTCTCAGCTGCCGATTTGAATTTCAGGGCCGGATCATGCTCTGTAGTTGGATTCTTCAATGGAGTCATGTCCGCCGGATCAACATTGTCCTTATAATACTTCAGCTCCTCGGTGGCACAAACCGACTCTGCGTAAGCCGCATCACCTTCCTCACACTCCAAAGAGATCTTGCGGCTCCCATGAACCGTTATTGTCCCCTTGTGACCCGGCATCTTGAGCTGCAAATAGATATAACAAGGTCGTGCCATGAACTTGGCATAAGCGGCCGCCCAAACAGGGCGTGATATGGACTTTGAATTTTCACCACTTCAAACGTCAATGTTTCCGATCTGGAGTCATATTCATCCCCGAAGGCCACCTCCAGAGCTATTTTACCAACCGGATACGCTGACTTGCTAGGTACCACACCATGGAACACTGTATTGGACGGTTTGAGATGTTTATCTGTTAACCCCATACGACGGAAGGTCTCGTAGTACAGGATGTTGATGCTGCTCCCTCCATCCATAAGCACCTTGGTGAACTTATAACCTCCCACCGAGGTGCCACCACTGTGGCTAGTCGACACGGATTGTCAACCCGGGGAGGATGATCCTCTCTACTCCATACAATGGGCTGCTCTGACCAGCGTAGGTAATGAGGCACGGCCGGTTCAATAGCGTTGACTGCCCGCTTCTGAAGCTTCCGGTCTCGCTTGTCTAAGCTGGTGGTGAAGACATGGTACTGCCCACTATTCAACTGCTTTGGGTTGCTCTGATAGCACGACTTCTTCTGATGGTGATTGTAACTACCTTGGTTATTCTGATTGTTCTGATTGTTATGTCCGCCCGGATTACCATTAAATCCTGAACCGGAATTTCCTCCACCGTAACCCGGTCCGGATCCTGAACCGCCGCCGGAACCTTGATCATACCGTAAATCATTAGAACTTTTGAACTCCTGCATAATGTAACAATCCTTCCGTAGGTGATTTGCGGCGCCTTCCTTCGTCTCGATGCTTCGCATAGGTTGATTCAATGAGATAGTTCAAACGGTCCGGATTGGGATTAGGCGCTCCACCTCGATTTGGCTGTTTACCCTTGCGCCGCTGGCCCTTGTCCTGCGCGTTGGTGTTGGCTACGAAGTCCATGTTGCCATTCGCTTTACGCTTGCCTCCACCATTACCTGTCGAGTGATGCTGTTGGCCTTTGGAGTTGCTGTTCTTCTTTCCCTTCCCTGTCTCGTCATCATCGGACTCGGGATCCTTGGTACTATCAGAATCAGCATACTTCACTAAAGCGCCCATGAGAGTGCCCATGTCATTGCAAAACCGCTTCATGCGCCCCAGCTTCAACTTTAAAGGTTTAAACCGGCAGTTGCCCTCCAGGGTCAAGATCGCAGAATCAACGTTGATCCGGTCTGAAGAATGTAAGATTTCCGAAACGCGACGTACCCAATGGGTTGTTAACTCCCCTTCACCCTGGACACAAGCCGCCAAGTCCACCACAGACATGGGCTGCTTACAGGTATCTTTGAAATTCTGGATAAACCGGGTCCGCAACTGGGCCCATGAACTGATAGAATTGGGTGGCAAGCTCTTCAACCAAGTACGGGCCGTGCCCTCGACCATCATGGTGAAGTACTTTGCACACGCGGCTTCATCCACATCCAGCATCTCCATGGCCATCTCATAACTCTCTATCCATGCTTCTGGAGCCAAATCGGCAGTGTAATTTGGCACCTTGCGCGGACCCTTGAAATCCTTGGGCAAGCGTACATTGCGTAAAGCGGGGACGAGGCAAGGCACCCTCAAAGAGCTAGAGGTAACCCCAGGTTCAAAGATGGTCGGACGAACCGGTGTAAGCTGATAATCCTGATGCTGTGCTGCTAACTCGGCCTCCCTGCGTGCCCGGGCCCAGTCCACCACCTCCTGAGCGTTGTCGAAACCACCTGCCGGGTTGTTGCCATGGGGCGCACCATGCTGTGCATTACTTGATACGGCCGGTTCATCCACGTACCGCTATAGCTTCGGCTTAGGCAGGGGTAGAGTGGATCCGATCGCTGCTGTCTGAATACGCTTCTGTTGGACCAAAGCTGTCCTAAGGAGCTCCTTGACCCGACGCTGCCTCTACCGCCTGTGGTGAATCGCCTTCAATTGGAATTGCCTCCAGCCATGCGCCGCTGCAACAAGGTTATCCATCGGGTTGGAGTAGTGACACTGGAGGTGTTTGCACAGCCGAGGTGTCTTTGGCATTATGGCGAGTAGATCTATTACGCTGGGCTGAATCGGTAGCGCCCGTCCAGTGCTTCCGCCCGGTTCACCACCGTGATTACTGGTCCCCGCTCTGGGTGTTGAAGAGATCTCTTCCTCGAAAACTGAAGGCAAACGGGATCTGTATTTCCTCTTCATGATTTCATGCGACGCTCTAATCCAGCATGAGTCTATAAGCTGCGCATCCAAAGCGGCCCGCTTATCGCCATCCATCTGGCGTCTGCACCGCCAGATCCGCTTTAGCCTGAGTGATTTGTTCCTTCACCTTCGCAATCTCCGCGTTATGAGCACCCTGGTCCGCCGGGTTAACCTCTGCCATGAGCACAGCCAACGCATCGAATAGTTCTGATAAAACTTGAGCCGGCGGGCGCACAGGGCCTCCTGCCCCAGCAGCCGTCGCCGCTGTTGAACCGGCAACCGTTGTCGCAGCGATCGAAGAGTGAAGCATTGCTTGTGTACCGGCCATGAATATTCCAACCCGGTTGGGCAGATCAGAGGGGTCCGGAATACTGTCACCATCGAACAGCCCCAATCCGGCCATCCCGTAGCTGATATAGAGACTCGGTTTCTCAGTCGACGACTCGTCATCAGAGTAGACGACGGTTTCGCCACCAGATTCTGATCCGCCCTCATAACTTCCTCCGTGGATGACTCCCACAAAGGCACGCTTCACAGCCGGTTTAGCCTGGGCAGGTCTTGTACGTTGAGCCGTCTCGATGAGGTCGGTGCAGATGTCCGGCTCAGGCCCTGGCTCACCGATCTTGCCGATGAAGACGTGTATGCCACCAAAGGGGACCCGGTACCCGTACTCAATCAATCCTGCCTCGGGGCCCCAGCCTGCATCGTCGATGTAGAGTTTGCCGCGACGACTCTTGGTCATCCGGCCTACGGCGTAGCCTTTGAGTCCTTCGAACTTGCCCTCCAAGATCATCAAACCATCGTGCGATAGCCCCACGGTGGGCGCCAACTGTCGTGGTTTTGTCACGGCAGATGTCCTCATGAAAGGACTTAGTCGTGGAGCCATCGCTACGGGTTAACTTGAAAGGGTTAAAGCGGACGCAAAGACACAAGAGTTATACTAGTTCGGCCCTTTCGATGAAGGTAAAAGCCTACATCTAGTTTGTGATGGGATTGATGTGGTCTCGATGACTAGGGAGCAAACAGCTTCGCCTAGGCCTCGAGTTGTTGTTGTCTGTCCTTGAACCGCCTCGGGTCGTCCCTTTATATACACGGGTGACGCCCGTCGGTTCAGAGAGCCCCAATCTCCGGTTCATATTCGTATCCGGGTTGGTCTCTTGCTATTCCTAACTTACAATACAAGTTTACATACCAGGCCGGTTTATGGCTACAAGTTCGGCCTTGGGCCCTTTATGCCCCTTGGGCTTTTACACCATTGGACTACTGATGAAGTTAACCCGGCCCAGATAGGCCAGTTTACGCCCAATAGTAACATCCCCAACAGACTCAGTTGGTGATGATGGAGGCGAGGAGGCATGTTCAGCCGCGCGTGCAGCGGACGGCGCAGCACTATTCGGTTTGTTATAAAAAAAGTAGTAGAGATAGAGACATAGGGAGGAGCACGAGGTTGTGGGAGATAAGGATGAACAAGGCAAGGCCTTATCTGTAAATGTGGAGAGAGGTGCGGGTATCTTTTGTAAAATTGTCATAGTTGGCTTTGTATCCGTCAGATATAGATCAGACGGTCTATATTACAAGATGGCAGGCATACCATCATCACCAACTCGGTTTTCTATAAGAGTAGATATATATAGATATAGATAGATAGAGACTAGGGAGTACTAGTAAGGACACCATCTACTGCTTCGTGTGCTACTCCTGCGCTCCATTCGGCGGCCGCAACGTCCCCTACAGCCACTCCCTCCCGCACTCCATTCGGTGGGCGCTGTTGAAATCTGGGGAGCGCACTCTCGCGACTGCTGGCAGCCAAGACTTCACCGACGACGACTTCTTCCCCGACCTCGGCAACCTCTTCCTCAACAACATGGGCGACAACCTCAACGCCAACGGTGCTGCTCCTGTTGCACCGTATGTGTTTCTGTCCTTCCTGTTCGAAATCGTGGTAGAATTCATGTTTCTACTCTATATCCTACTACTATGCTAGTCCACATGATTAGTTTCATCTCTGTTATAGCCGTCATGATTTATTTTGTGCTTATTCGGATTGAATCTCGTAGTAACTTGCTCACATATTCAACTGGCGCAACGTCCCCTACAGCCACTCTCGTTTCATGGACGGCCTGGTCGATGCCTCCAAGGAGCCCTTCGTCCACTGCTATGAGTGCCCGATGCCGTCTTGTGGCTCGCCGGCGGACATGGTGCATCACCTCACGGATACATGCAGCGGTCACTGCTGGCCCTTAGCGGAGAACATCAAGTACGACACGTGCTACCGGTTCACCATGCCGGAGTCGCCGGAGGATCACCGCCACCTGCTAGTCTCGGAGGAGGACGGCAGCGTCTTCCTCTTGATCGTGGGCACCGGCGAGGCCCGCGCAGGCCTCTCCGAAGCAACATCGCTTGAATACGAGACACATCACTCCTCAAGCATGTTTCGAGCAAGCAAGACAACGCCGCTCCGTCTTTGTAACGTGCGTCAGGGGCGTCGCCGCTGACACTGACACGAGGCATATGTACGGGTGCGTGGTCAATGTTACTACCCCTCCGGGTCGCGTGGGTGGCGAAACAGGCCTCATCGGACAGACTTGGACTCTGAGGAGCTGGGACTATCCCGCCAATGTGGACTTGGAAAACCCATGGCATCCGTTCCATCCTTTACCCGCCGACTCGGTGCACGGGGACTCCAAGGAGGTTCACCTGGACATACGCATTATCAAGTGCACTTAGAAAACATGTAGTGTGTGTGTGGGCGCTTATGGCCCGTGTCTTTGCCGCTTTTGATTATGTATGCTTGTCGTTAAACTTGAGTGGCTTTCGCCGCAGTCCTTCCTTTGAACTGCTCCTCTCAGTGAGCTGATGTAAGACACTTTGGGTTTCATTTGATAATGGAACCGGGGAGGAGCCTCCCTGTTCTTCTAAATAAAATATGCATTATCAAGTTAAATGTTGATCATTAGTCTTCGCTCAATGTAATCCGCTGTCTAAGCATGTGGAGACTTCCATGCAGGATCTTGCTCTATTGGAGTATCGCGCATGAATAAAAGTGTATCCGTTTATGGTTTAGTCTAGAATCTTCCATGTATGAATTTTAACTACAGTACTGGTGGTGAAAGACTTACGATGAACCATTTCTTACATCTCCTCTCGCCCCTTGCAAGTCATCCTGATTTAATCCCTCCGTCTAGGTGTATAAGGGCATGGTTAATATTACTTAATAGTATAGCCAACTATTGACTATAAGAAAGTGACATGTCATCTGTAGCCAACATGTATAACAATCGATACTCAAAAACTAATTCTTAAAGATCATTTCTTACAAAGCACAAGAAGTGTTATTTCTTCACAAGTTTTGGATGCAGGTTGAACAGTTGAACGCTTTTGTTTGCAAAAGATACCTTTTTATCTATTTCACCCAGATGTTTGTGAGCTCTAGAGATGAGATAATATCCAAGAAACCTATCGATACCCGTTACACATGAGATGACCCCCACATCCTTTGTCAAAATAAACAACTCCCCGATCAATGCATTTCACTCTTCTTGCAACGACGGGCACCTTACTACTATAGATTAGTACGACCAAAAATTGAACTAACATTATATATAGTACGATAAATACTGATGCACGTCACCTAAAATTATATCATTCAAAACTATGTTCAAATACGAATCCAACGGTATAGTTTTTGTTGACATGCACTAACATTTTGTCACTTAAATCTTTAGTCAAATTCAATGGGGGACTAATAAAATACGACCGATGTAGTACAAGTGTAGAGGGCGGCGCTGCACGGGAGTCTCACCTCTCACTCGTGGCGCGACAGTAAAGCCGTCATATCACAAAACCCAACCACTCCCAGTAATAAGTCGCCTGGTAAAATAAACGGACAAGCAACCATCACATCCCTCTGTCTTTTTTGCATTTCATCTCTCTGCATTTACTTTCTCCTGTTCATCTCCCACACTCGATCCCTAGCTACTACTCCTAGGGCCAGTTCTTTTTGCGGCTTCCCCAGCTTTTCCCTAGTTTAACTTCTACCTCGTTTCTTGTTTCTTGACATATCAACCAATAAGAGACAAAGAGTGTGCATGCTTTTAATGACTTGAGATATCAAACACGACATGCAGTGGTTAGTTCATTGCATGCAATACTATTAATTAGCAAATAAACACTAACGCTTTCGCTTTTCTCCTCCTCCTTGGTCACGGTGCACAGCCTAAGATGACTTACTCACCTAGACGGATGGAGTAGTGCATGTGACATGCACTAACATTTCATTAGTTAAATTTATGATCAAAATTTAACACAGATTACAATGGGGACCAATAAACCAGGACGGAGGTAGTATTTATGGGATTACTAATCTAGAAGCCTAAAAGAATCGCCCTGGTACTCCTACTAGTAGTAGTACTCACGTTGGAATCGTTTCACAAGCTTGACTAGTGTTGTTTTTCTACTTTTACAAAAACCGCATCATAATGTTAAAACGTGCATTTGCACATACATAAGTAATAGTAGTACTCCCTCCGTCTAGGTGTACAAATCTTCCCTCCTTCTTGGTCACCATGCACAACCAAAGATGACTTATTGGCCTGGACGGAGGGAGTAGAAAAGTCTGCAAGCATATATCGAGAGAGACGTGTAGTCCGATAGTATATAGTAAAGTTTGTGCTATATGCATGTACTTGAAAAATGCGTAATAATACACAACGTTTCCAAACTTTCCCTTTTACATACTTAATTAAGGACGCTAAAAATTCCTGAACGTTCGGGATTTATCATTTGCGTCCCAAAACTAATGAGACCGCCTTACGAAACAAAAATTATACTCCTCCTAAAAGCCACGGCGCTCGCAGGAGCGCTTGCGGCGCACCACGAGTGCCCTGGTGCGCGGCCGTTTCCCAGCGCGCCGACACAACGCCTCTTCCTCAGCCTCACAACTCGCGAGGTGCTGATTGGCGGCTTGCCGGCGGGCGAGCGTGATCTCACCGGTGTGGTGATCCGGCGCCAACAGGTACTCCTCCTGGCTGGAAGCGTGCACCCGGTCCACGCATCACCAAGCGTAGATGAGGCGCTTGGGCCCGACCGCACTCGTGGCGTCGGCACGGGCGCCCTCCACCACCCTCACGGCCCTCGCACGAGCCTTCCGCCAAAGAAACAATTGCTTAACTCTCGGACGCGACATAGATCTCCCCAAAGCTTGTTGCGGTGCGCTTCTCTTCCTCGTCCTTCTTCTCCGCCTCTATTTTGGCCCGCTCTGCTGGAGGCAAAGCCTCCCACAAGGCGACATCCATTTCTTGCCAAAGCTCCTCAAGGCTGGGGGGCTCGGCGGGCGTGCGCGGCGTTCTCCTCGTAGCGGGGAGCTGACGCGTCCTCCGACGCGCGTGCTGGGGAGATTGGGAACACCGACGCGTCCACCTCAACACGTCGCGGCGAGGAGCGGAACACTGACGCGTCCTCCTCGACTAGTGGCGGCGAGGAAGGGAACAGCGACGCGTCGTGTAGCGGTGAGGAGCGGAACACCGATGCGTCCTCCTCGACTAGTGGCGGCGAGGAACGAAACAACGACGAGTCATGTAGCGGCGAGGAGCAGAACACCGACACGTCCTCCTTGACTAGTGGCGGCGAGGAACGGAACGGCGACGCGTGACCGTCCGCGCGATGCAGCGAGGGGCTCCTAGGGCTTGGGAGGGGCGATGCCATGGTGGTCGACGTGAGAGGGAGGGGGAGGAGATAGCGATGAACGTGAACGTGAGGGGAGGAGATAGCGATTTCGTGGAAGCGCAGATTTATAGCGAGCAATGGCACACCTACGTAAGATATGGATCGAGTTGCATCGACTTAATCAGGTTCAGCTGCGTCACCGACATGTGGGCCAAGACACCTGGGCCCGTATGTCGCTGACCCAATGCACCCGGGTTAAGTAAAAGCTACGTGGGCATATTTGTTGGAGTAAATTACGGGGAGCGAAGGGGTGGAAATATTGCTGGTCACAACGGATTGGACGAGCGTGGGGGAGGAGGGTCATGCATGCAGATTTTTTCACACGGGGTGGAGTGGTGGGACCGCCGGAGGGAGAAGGAGAGTTTGGCAGGCATATTGTTTCCACACATGGAGTGGAAAAGATTTGGAGACGAACGGGCTTCCTGCAGGTATGGGGAATGCTGGATAATAAGTCATCTTGCATGCCGGCCTAGGTATAGTCTCAAGTCATTAAAACATACACACCCCAGACATGTTCATATTTCAAGGTGCACTAAATTATTGCATGCGATGATTAAGGCTGGTGATACGTCCATTTTGCATCATGCTTTTATATCAATATTTATTGCATTATGGGCTGTTATTACACATTATATCTCAATACTTATGGCTATTCTCCCTTATTTTACAAGCTTTATCATGAAGAGGGGGGATGCCGGCAGCTGGAATTCTGGCTGGAAAAGGAGCAAACGTTGGAAACCTATTCTACAGATCTCCAAAACTCCTGAAACTCCACGAAACAACTTTTTGGAATTTATAAGAAATTATGAGCAAAAGAAATAGGCCAGGGGGTCCACACCTGTCCGAGAGGCAGGCGCCCCCTGTGGCGCGCCCCCTATCTCCTGGGCCCCCTGGTGGGCCTCTGGCGACTATCTTCTGCTATATCATCACTTTTACCCTGGAAAAAATCGTGGACAAGCTTACGGAACGAAACTCCGCCGCCACGAGGCGGAACCTTGGCGGAATCAATCTAGGGCTCTGGCAGAGCTGTTCTGCCGGGGACACTTCCCTCCGGGAGGGAGAAATCATCACCAACGTCATCACCAATGATCCTCTCATCGAGAGGGGGTCAATCTCCATCAACATCTTCACCAGCAGCATCTCCTCTCAAAACCCTAGTTCATCTCTTGTATCCAATCTTGTATCAAAACCACAAATTGGTACACGTGGGGTTGCTAGTATTGTTGATTACTCCTTGTAGTTGATGCTAGTTGGTTTACTTGGTGGAAGATCATATGTTTAGATCCTTTATGCATATTATTACTCCTCTGATTATGAACATGAATATGCTTTGTGAGTAGTTACGTTTGTTCCTGAGGACATGGGTGAAGTCTTGCTATTGGTAGTCATGTGAATTTGGTATTTGTTCGATATTTTGATGAGATGTATGTTGTCTTTCCTCTAGTGGTGTTATGTGAACGTCGACTAAATGACACTTCACCATTATTGGGCCTAGAGGAAAGCATTGGGAAGTAATAAGTAGATGATGGGTTGCTAGAGTGACATAAGCTTAAACCCTAGTTTATGTGTTGCTTCGTAAGGGGGCTGATTTGGATCCATGTGTTTCATGCTATGGTTAGGTTTACCTTAATACTTTTGTTGTAGTTGCGGATGCTTGCAATAGAGGTTAATCATAAGTGGGATGCTTGTTCAACTAAGAACAGCACCCAAGCACCGGTCCACCCACATATCAAATTATCAAAGTACCGAACGCGAATCATATGAACGTGATGAAAACTAGCTTGACGATAATTCCCAATGTGTCCTCGGAAGCTCTTTCTTCATTATTAGAATTTGTCCAGGCTTATCATTTGCTACATAAAGGATTGGGCCACCTTGCTGCATGTTATTTACTTTATTTACTTTTTGCTCGTTACTATTTATCTTATCACAAAACTATCTATCACCTACTATTTCAGTGCTTGCAGAGAGAACCTTACTAAAAACCGTTTATCATTTCCTTCTGCTCCTCGTTGGGTTCGACACTCTTACTTATAGAAAGGACTACGATAGATCCCCTATACTTGTGGGTCATCAAGACTCTTTTCTGGCGCCGTTGCCGGGGAGTGTAGCGCTTTTGGTGAGTGGAACTTGGTAAGGAAACATTTATATAGTGTGCTGAAATTTTCTGTCACTTGTCACTATGGAAATTAATCCTTTGAGGGGCTTATTTGGGGTATCTTCACCCCATCCAGAAGAGCAAAGAGATGCTCCACAACCTACTGAACTTTATGAAAATATTCACTTTGAGATTCCTTCGGGTATGATAGAAAAACTGCTAGCTAATCCTTTTGCAGGAGACAGAACATTGCATCCTGATTTACACCTTATCTTTGTGGATGAAGTTTGTGGATTATTTAAGCTTGCAGGTATTCTCGATGATGCTGTTAAAAGGAAGGTCGTCCCTTTATCTTTGAAGGGAGATGCATTGACATGGTATAGGCTATGTGATGATACGAGATCTTGGAATTATAAGCGATTGAAGTTGGAATTTCACCAGAAGTTCTATCCTATGCATCTTGTTCATCGTGATCGCAATTACATATATAATTTCTGGCCTCATGAAGGAGAAAGCATCGCTCAACCTTGGGGAGGCTTAAGTCAATGTTATATTCATGCCCCAATCATGAGCTCTCGGAAATAATTATTCAAAATTTTTATGCTCGGCTTTCTCTTAATAATCGCAACTTTGCCGATACTTCATGTCTTTGGTTCTTATATGTCAAGACTATTGATTTCAAATGGGACTTATTGGAAAGAATTAAACACAACTCTGAAGATTGGGGTTCCGACAATGGTAAGTAGTCGTATGACACCTAAGTTCGATTGTGTTAAATCTTTTATGGATACCGATGCTTTTAAGTGGATTTAGCGCTAAGTATGGACTTGACTCTGAGATAGTAGCTACTTTTTGTGAATCTTTTGCTACTCATGTTGATCTCCCTAAAGAAAAGTGGTTTAAATATAATCCTCCTATTGAAGTGAAAGTAGTTGCACCCATTACGGTCGAAGAAAAGACCATTACATATAGTGATCCTATTATTCCTACTACTTATGTCGAAAAACCTCCTTTTCCCGTTAGGATAAAAGATCATGTTAAAGCTTCGATTGTTGTTCGTAAGAGTAATACTAGGACCTATGCACCTCCTGAGCAAATTAATGTTGAACCTGGTATTGCTATGATTAAAGATCTCTTGGATGAGGACTTAGATGGGCATGTTATCTCTTTCGTGGGTGAAACCGCTAATACTGCTAGACCCGATACTAAGACACGTAGGCCTGTTGTAGGCATGCCTGTTATTTCTGTTAAAATATGAGATCATTGCTATCATGGCTTATGTGATATGGATGCTAGTGCTAGTGCGATACCTTATGATCTATATAAAGAAATTATGCACGATATTGCACCTGTTGAATTGGAAGACATTGATGTTACTATTAAGCTTGCTAATAGGGACACCATTAAACCTATTGGGATTGTTAGAGATGTTGAAGTCTTGTGTGGGAAGATTAAATACCCTGCTGATTTTCTTGTACTTGCTTCCCCACAAGATGATTTTTGTCCCATTATTTTTGGTAGACCCTTCTTGCATACTGCTAGTGCTAAGATTAATTGTGAAAAGAACATTGTCACTGTTGGCATAGATGGTATGTCTCATGAGTTCAATTTTGCTAAGTTTAGTAGACAACCTCGTGAAAGGGAACCACCTAGTAAAGATGAGATTATTGGTCTTGCTTCCATAGCTGTTCCTCCAACTGATCCGTTAGAACATTATTTGTTAGACCATGAAAACGATATGTTTACGAAGGAAAGGGAAGAAATAGATGAAGTGTTCCTTAAACAAGAACCTGTGCTGAAACATAACCTTCCCGTTGAAATTCTTGGGGATCCCCCTCCACCCAAGGGTGATCCCGTGTTCGAACTCAAACCTTTACCTGATAACCTTAAGTATGCTTATCTTGATGAAAAAGAAATATATCCTGTTATTATTAGTGCTAACCTTTCAGAGAAAGAAGAAGACAGATTATTGAAAACTCTGAAGAAGCACCGGGCTGCTATTGGATATACTCTAGATGATCTTCAGGGCATCAGTCCCGCATTATGTCAACACAAAATTTCGGTGGAGAAAAATGCCAAACCAGTTAGAGATCCTCAAAGACGATTTAATCCCCAAATGAAGGAAGTGGTAAGAAAGGAGATTCTAAAACTCCTTGAGGCAGGTATTATTTATCCCGTTGCTGATAGTGAATGGGTAAGCCATGTCCATTGTGTCCCCAAAAAGGGAGGTATTAACGTTGTTCCTAATGATAAAGATGAATTGGCCCCGCAAAGAATTATTACAGGTTATAGGATGGTAATTGATTTTCGTAAGTTAAATAAAGCTACTAAGAAAGATCATTACCCTTTACCTTTTATTGATCAAATGCTAGAAAGGCTATCCAAACACACACATTTTTGCTTTCTAGATGGTTACTCGGCTTCTCTCAAATACACTGTGTCAGCAAAGGATCAATCTAAAACTACTTTTACCTGCCCTTTTGGTACTTTTGCTTATAGACGTATGCCTTTTGGTTTATGTAATGCACCTGCTACCTTTCAAAGATGCATGATGGCTATATTCTTTGGTTTTTGTGAAAAGATTTTTGAGGTATTCATGGATGACTTCTCCGTCTATGGATCCTCTTTTGATGATTGTTTGAGCAACCTTGATCGAGTTTTGCAGAGATGCGAAGACACTAGTCTCGTCCTGAATTGGGAAAAGTGTCACTTTATGGTTAATGAAGGCATTGTCTTGGGGCACAAGATCTCCGAGAGAGGTATTGAAGTTGATAAGGCCAAAGTTGATGCTATTGAAAAGATGCCATGTCACAAGGACATAAAAGGTATTAGAAGTTTCCTTGGTCATGCCGGCTTTTATAGGAGGTTCATTAAGGACTTCTCTAAAATCTCTAGGCCTCTGACTAATTTATTGCAAAAAGATATTCCTTTTGTCTTTGATGATGATTGTGTAGAAGCATTTGAAACACTTAAGAAAGCTTTGATCATTGCACCTATTGTTCAGCCACCTGATTGGAATTTACCTTTTGAAATTATGTGCGATGCTAGTGATTATGTTTGTAGGTGCTGTTTTAGGGCAAAGAGTCGATAAGAAATTGAATGTTATCCAAGTATGCTAGTAAGACTCTTGATACTGCCTAGAGAAATTACGCTACTCTTTGAAAAAGAGTTCTTAGCAGTTGTGTTTGCATGTGATAAGTTCAGACCTTATATTGTTGATTCCAAAGTCACCATTCACACTGATCAAGCTGCTATTAAATTTCCTATGGAAAAGAAAGATGCTAAGCCTAGATTCATTAGATGGGTCCTCTTGCTCCAAGAATTTGACTTGCATATTATTGATAGAAAAGGAGCTGAGAACCCCGTTGCAGACAACTTGTCTAGGTTAGAGAATGTTCTTGATGACCCACTGCCTATTAATGATAGTTTTCCTAATGAACAATTAGCAGTTCTCAATGCTTCTCGTACTGCTCCTTGGTATGCCGATTATGCTAATTACATTGTTGCTAAATATATACCGCCTAGTTTCACATACCAGCAAAACAAAAAGTTCTTTTATGATTTAAGACATTACTTCTGGGATGATCCACACCTTTATAAAGAAGGAGTAGATGGTATTATTAGATGTTGTTTGCCTGAGCATGAACAGGAAAAAATCCTACGCAAGTGCCACTCTGAATCTTATGGAGGACACCACGCTGGAGATAGAACTGCACACAAGGTACTTCAATCTGGTTTTTATTGGCCTACTCTTTTCATAGATGCTCGTAAGTTTGTTTTATCTTGTGATGAATGTCAAAGAATAGGTAACATTAGTAGACGTCAAGAAATGCCTATGAATTATTCCCTTGTTATTGAACCGTTTGATATTTGGGGCTTTGATTATATGGGACCTTTTCCTGCCTCCAATGGTTATACACATATTTTAGTTGCTTTGTTGATTACGTTACTAAGTGGGTAGAAGCTATTCCAACTAGTAGTGCTGATCATAACACTTCTATTAAAATGCTTAAAGAAGTTATTTTTCCGAGGTTTGGAGTCCCTAGATATCTTATGACCGATGGTGGTTGACACTTTATTCATGGTGCTTTCTGTAAGATGCTTGCTAAGTATGATGTCAATCATAGAATCGCATCTCCTTACCACCCGCAGTCTAGTGGTCAAGTAGAATTGAGCAATAGAGAGCTCAAATTAATTTTGCAAAAGACTGTGAACAGATCTAGAAAGAATTGGTCCAAAAAACTTGATGATGCATTATGGGCCTATAGAACTGCATATAAAAATCCTATGGGTATGTCTCCATATAAGATGGTTTATGGAAAAGCATGTCATTTACCTCTTGAACTTGAACATAAAGCATATTGGGCTATTAAATAGCTCAATTATGACTTCAAACTTGCCGGTGAGAAGAGGTTGTTTGATATTAGCTCACTTGATGAATGGAGAACCCAAGCATATGAGAATGCCAAGCTTTTCAAAGAAAAAGTCAAACGCTGGCATGATAAGAGGATACAAAAGCGTGAGTTTAACGTAGGAGATTATGTGTTATTATTCAACTCTCGTTTAAGATTTTTGCAGGAAAACTTCTCTCAAAATGGGAAGGCCCTGCGTTATCGAAGAGGTCTATCGTTCTGGTGCTATAAAAATCAACAACTTCGAAGGCACAAATCCGAGGGTGGTAAACGGTCAAAGAATTAAACATTATATTTCAGGTAATCATATTAATGTGGAAACTAATATTATTGAGACCATAACCCCTGAGGAATACATAAGAGACACTTTCCAGAATGTTCCAGACTCCGAAAAGGCATAGGTACGTGGTACGGTAAGTAAACCTACTCCAAAACAACTCTAATGGCAATTTTTTATCAGTTTTGGATTATTTACGAATTTTAGGAAGAAAGAAGTAGTCCGAAAGGGACACGAGGCTCCAATGAGAGAGGAGGGCGCGCCTGTCAGGACCGGCTTTTCGGGATATCATTTCCCAAAAAAATGGCCCTTGTGCTCACCAGCCCCAGGATTACTGTTAGCTGATGAGGCACCAACTTGATACAGAAATTCCAAGCCAATTACATAATATGTAGTACAAGACCATTCTGGCCTATGAGTACAACAATTGGTTTCTAGTGGTTGGTGGCGGAAGCGGTTTGTGGTTCATCAGTGGCCATGGGACTCCATTTCCCACAGGAACAGCTGACCAGGTTAACTCCCATCTTCACGAGGCTGTCGTCACCATTGCTTAGGTTATGCTCATCTCCAAGCAAGAAATATGGCCAAGACAATAGCCAGGGACAAGCCAGTGAGTACTTTTGAATGTACTCGCAAACATTATGAACACGGGTATAATATAACAAACGAAAATCATGCTCTGAAATATTCTATGATCACAACGTCAGTCATGAAATCAAAACCCATGATGCATGCAGACAGGTTATTTATATACAACATGAATATGCAATAACAGAGTAGTAATAAAATGCACTGATCACGTGTCTGAAGCGACGCCTCGAAAGGATAGTAAATAACGAGCATGCCTCAGTCGGGCGTCTGAGCGACACCACATAAAGGGCTTATAACGTAAACAACAAGCATGCCACAGTCGGGCGTCTGAGCGACACCACATAAAAGGCTTATACAGTATACAACAAGCATGCCACAGTCAGGCGTCTGAGCAACACCACATAAAGGGCTTATAATGTAAACAACAAGCATGCCACAGTCGGGCGTCTTAGCGACACCACAAAAAGGGCTTATAAGAAAACAATCACAGTGAATATCCAGGAGGTTGAACCGTCCCAGGGATACTCAATAATTCAAGTAATAAAAAGGGTTAGTCCAATATACTAATAATCATAATCATAATAAGTCACAAGTCATGATCCATGTTCCGGTTTAACAGTTTCTTCTCCGAAGACCGACACTAAGACCGACACTTGACCCATCCCAGACTGTAGTCCTTAACCATGGACACGGCTATTCGAATAGATTTAACCTCTGCAGAGGGTGTACACTTTACCCACAAGTAACGGATTCCTTTAGACCATCGGGACTAATTCCATCTACGGTCTTTTAATTGAAAACACACCTGACCCGCACACACCAGCTTAACTCACCGGTATCTGGAATCACCCACAACACATGTCAAGCTAAACTTTAAGTGGGGAGGCTACAACCTCGCGTAGCATCGGATCAAATTTATATCGCGCGCTCTAAGGGGTGCCCCCCTCTCGGTCCCAACCGGAAACACCCATGCCCCCGGACCAGGTGGCATCCCTACCGGATGCAGCCGGTATCTTCCACCATGGCCTCTCTGTACGGTGTGTGCTAGGAAGGGGTTGAAAACTTACTGAACCGTACCCTACCTATGGCAGGGACACGTGGTAGTAGGAAACAAGTATGGGGGTTACTGGAACAAGACTCGATCTATGGTCGACTCAGGAGGTTTAAGTATTCCCTGCATGATTAGCATAACGAATATATTTCAACCAACAGAATCACCACTCATCCTACCTTACTATGCCTTACCGGACATAACCATCTCGACGAAGACCGGAGAGAAGCTCATGCCTACCCAAGGCAGAGGCTTTCTTGGATTTCTTTCCGGCAGGCATGCAAGGCACACGAGGACGATTACCATCTCAAGTATATCCATTTCCAACAGCAAGGAAATCTTCAATATGCATTCATGCAAATGATCGTATCGCCACATAAAATAACGAGTTCTCCGTATAAAGGCGGTGTCATAATCGTGTCAACCAACACACAAAAATACTATGCCAGGGTTCAGAATGCTTTCCTTCAAGTTGTGGGGAGGTAGGGTGCATTCCAAAACCTTTAAAAAGTTTTCTTCCCTCTCCAAAAGAAATCCTATTTAAAAAAAGATTGAATTAATACATAGTTTGAAAACATTACAAAAAAATTGTCTGAAATTTTTTCAAATAAATCTGAAAATAAACTAGACAATATTTGAGAGAGGTAGGAAAGAGAATCAACTCATTTGGATTTATATTTAAAAAGTTATAGCCAGTCAAAGTTTAGTCAAATTTCTGGCTTTAAATAAAACAGAAAAAGGAAAGAAAACGTTTCGAATAGAGTACACGTCGAAGACGTACTTTGTGTTTACGCCTTCACTTAAACCACGTGGATCGGCGCGGGTCACTGACAGTGGGTCCAGGGGGCCCACTGGTCAGGTTTGACCAGTCGCCCTCCCTCCTTCCACCTCTGGCCGAACAGAGGCGGGGCTCCGGCGATCGTCGCCGGCGATTGGCAGCTCCTCGCGGGCTCCGGAGGGCAGGGATGGATCCGCCAGGCCAGGGCGGTCCTCCCGGTGGTCGAGGGGATGGAGGGGATGGAGGGAGTCACCGACGGCGAGCTTCGCGGCGGCCGGTGGCTTCGGGAGGTTTGGGGCTTTGGGCTATGGTGGTTCCTCGACGTAGCTGAGGGTTCGGGCGGCTCCGCGCGGTCGAGGGGAGGAGGACGGTGGTGCTAGATGGATGGGGGGCTCTGGTTGCGACTGAATGGACCGGAGGGCGGCGGCGGCTGGACTGGCCGGAGACGAGGAAGAAGACCTTCCCTGGTCAATTGCCTGCTATGGAGGTGTTAGGTGGGGTGGGTTGAGGTCGCCTGAGAGACTGGACAGACTCGGGGTTCCTTATATAGGCGGTTGAGTTGGGTCCCGTGGCGGCCGTGGATAAGCCCGACGGCGAACCGCCTCGCTGTAGCTTGCAGGGCATCGTGGCGGCGACGGGCGCTAGCGGACGGGCGGGTACTGCTCGAGGCCTGGCGAAGCGCGGAGGCTCGGCGGCGCTGCCGTCGAGGGGCTGTGGCCGGCCGCTAGTGGCCACGGCCGACCTGACGGCGGCACTGTGGAGCTCCAGGGGCGGCTCTACGGCGAGGGAGGGGGCAAGTGCATTGGCTGCGAGGGGGGAAAGGCCAGAACGAGCGCGAGGCGATGGCAGTGGGACGCGGCGACTCATGCGCACACACGTGCAAAACGCTGCTCTGGGCGCGCCCAGCGCACGCACGCTACGTGCTCGACGCAATGCCAGAGCATGCTAGAGGATTAGGATGAGGCTGGGGATTAGCAGGCCTAGGTTAGGGTTAGCTAGAAGCTTAGTGGACATGGTGGTTAGGCAAAGCAAGAAGGTCCAGTGTGCAAACTAAAAGCTATGTCAAATCTGACCATGCACATAAGGTGTTTGACAAAATGCCAAGGGCACTTAGGCATTTCTTGGGGGGGGGGGACCAAACTCTCCAGAATAGTGTCTCTTTAGATGAAAAAGAGGGTGGTAAGGTTAGTTTCGCAAAAACAGAAACTTGCCAGTGGAATTTTTTGAGAAAATCATTTCTGGACAGAAAGTAAAAGGCTTAGTTTCATGGACCAAAAACACTCCAATAGGTCCATTCTCCTGGACTTAAGGGTTTTGCAGGGTTGTTGATAAGCAGGAGAAAGATTATGGGCATTAGAGCAACAAAAAATAGAGTTGCTGTAAAAACTCCACAATATCAAAGAAGAGAAAGGTTCTGAAATTAAAGATAAATCCAGAAAATAAAAATTTAATTTCCTGGCAAAATTTTAATAAACAAAACATGGTTAATTTTTTGGGGTGTTACAGCGCCCCCCCTGTAGTGCGCGCCCCCTGTCTCGTGGGCACCTTGTGTGCCTCCCGGACTCCGTTTTCTTGTATGTTACGTATTTTGGTCGGTAAAAATTCATTATATATACTCCCGAAGGTTTTGACCACCGTATCATGCAAATATCCTCTGTTTTTGTTTCGAGCTGTTTCTGTTTCAGATTTAGAGCACCATGACTTCTCCCTCCTCCGACAACGAAGACAAGGATGCCTGGCTATTGAAGATAGAGTTGAAAAGAGAACAACCGGAGGAGATTAATAAGGATGAAGGGATCAAAAAGGCCATGGAGGTTCAAGCTCCGGTAGTGAAAGAAGAAGACATCCCTCAACCTTTACCTAACCTTTTTACTCCAACAGAGATTGAAGCTTTCAAGATGATTGAGTTAGCCGATACGTAATAAGTATCTCACACGGAGAATATTTTGTTGAAGGATCATATTGCTTTGGGCTCAAGGGCATTATTCGCAAGTTGGAGGAGCTATTACGCTCGATGTGCGATTATCCACCGTCATCATCACCACCTCCATCACCTCCAAGAAATAATCACATGGGTATGGGCACTCCTTGGCAACCGCCAAGCTTGGGAGGTGCCCGGTATCGTATCACCATCACACTCCTATCTTTACCGCTTTATTTAGTTTGATCCTTTTAGTAGTATCTTGATCTAGTAGATTGAAGTTTTGATATCAAGTAGATTTGAGCTTTGCTTTGTGATTCTCTTGATGTAAGCGAGTCTGTGTGCTATCTATAATAAAAATTAGTGTTGAGTCAAGGGCTTTGCTATGATGCTATGATCTTGAGAAAATAGAAAGAATAAAAGACTTCATATTGATCTTATGGATAGTGATAACTTCACATATAGAAAGTATGAGGCATAAAAATTGTTGAGAGTTGATGAACGTAGCCTCGGTCATTGTTGCAATTAATAGGAAGTGATAAGGAAAGAGGGGTGCACATATAAATATATTATCTTGGACATCTTTTATGATTGTGAAGCACTCATTAAGTATGACATGCTAAAAGAGTTGACATTGGACAAGGAAGACAACGTAATGGTTTATGTCTTCCGACATCTCAGTAAAATTGTATTGTCATTGACCTTCCAATTGAATGTAAGTGGACATAGGCTATTATTGCTGACATCACCTAAAGGTGAATACATTGGGAGGCAACACAATAAGCCCCTATGTTTCTCAGTGTCCGGCTGAAACTCTATAACCACAAGTATTGCGTGAGTGTTAATAATTATAGGGGACTACAAGATAGTTGAGTATGTGAGCTTGCTGAAAAGATCTATTATTGACTCTTTCTGATATTACGATAAATAGCAATTGCTTCAATGACTGAGATTATAGTTTGTTAGTTCCCAATGAAGTTTTTTGAACCATACTTGATATTGTGAATTGCTTATTACTTGAGCATAGGAAATCATATGACAAAATCCATATATGTTGCTGTTATTAGAATGATCATGATGCCCTCATGTCCGTATCTTTTTTTTATCGACACCTTTATCTCTAAACATGTGGACATATTTTTCGATTTCGGCTTCCGCTTGAGGACAAGCGAGGTCTAAGCTTGGGGGAGTTGATACGTCCATTTTGCATCATGCTTTTATATCAATATTTATTGCATTATGGGCTGTTATTACACATTATATCTCAATACTTATGGCTATTCTCCCTTATTTTACTAGGTTAATCATGAAGAGGGGGATGCTTGGTGGAATTCTGGCTGGAAAAGGAGCAAACGTTGGAAACCTATTCTGCAGATCTCCAAAAGTCCTGAAACTCCACGAAACAACTTTTTGGAATTTATAAGAAATTATGAGCAAAAGAAATAGGACAGGGGGCCCACACCCTGTCCAGGAGACAGGGGGTGCGCCCCCACTACAGGGCGCGCCCCCACTACAGGGCGCGCCCCTATCTCTTGGGCCCCCTGGTGGGCCTCTGGCGACCATCTTCTGCTATATCATCACTTTTACCCTGGAAAAAATCGTGGACAAGCTTACGGGACGAAACTCCGCTGCCACGAGGCGGAACCTTGGCGGAATCAATCTAGGGCTCTGCAGAGCTGTTCTGTCGGGGACTCTTCCGTCCGGGAGGGAGAAATCATCACCACCGTCATCACCAACGATCCTCTCATCGAGAGGGGGTCAATCTCCATCAACATCTTCACCAGCACCATCTCCTCTCAAAACCCTAGTTCATCTCTTGTATCCAATCTTGTATCAAAACCACAAATTGGTACATGGGTTGCTAGTAGTGTTGATTACTCCTTGTAGTTGATGCTAGTTGGTTTACTTGGTGGAAGATCATATGTTCAGATCCTTTATGCATATTATTACTCCTCCGATTATGAACATGAATATGCTTTGTGAGTAGTTATGTTTGTTCACGAGGACATGGGTGAAGTCTTGCTATTAGTAGTCATGTGAATTTGGTATTCGTTTGATATTTTGATGAGATGTATGTTTTCTTTCCTCTAGTGGTGTTATGTGAACGTCGACTACATGACACTTCACCATTACTTGGGCCTAGAGGAAGGCATTGGGAAGTAATAAGTAGATGATGGGTTGCTAGAGTGACAGAAGCTTAAACCCTAGTTTATGTGTTGCTTCGTAAGGGGCTGATTTGGATGCATATGTTTCATGCTATGGTTAGGTTTACCTTAATACTTTTGTTGTAGTTGCGGACGCTTTCAATAGAGGTTAATCATAAGTGGGTTGCTTGTTCAAGTAAGAACAGCACCCAAGCACCAGTCCACCCACATATCAAATTATTAAAGTACTGAACGTGAATCATATGAACGTGATGAAAACTAGCTTGACGATAATTCCCAATGTGTCCTCGGGAGCTCTTTCTTCATTATTAGAATTTGTCCAGGCTTGTCCTTTGCTACATAAAGGATTGGGCTACCTTGCTGCACGTTATTTACTTTATTTACTTTTTGCTCGTTACTATTTATCTTATCACAAAACTATCTATCACCTACTATTTCAGTGCTTGCAGAGAAAACCTTACTGAAAACCGCTTATCATTTCCTTCTGCTCCTCGTTGGGTTCGACACTCTTACTTATAGAAAGGACTACGATAGATCCCCTATACTTGTGGGTCATCAGCTGGCCATAATGGTGGTATCTTAGCTGGTATCATGCACACGGGAATAGCAAACATGCTGATGTGGCAAAGAATTAAAGAAGAGAGGGGGGGTTAGAGTAACTAGTGTTCATGCATGCATTGGTAAACACATTTTTTTGTGAAGAACGACAACATTAGTTGAGTACTTTTGCAGACTTCAAAAACTATTCCACCGCTCTACTATCTTGCTAAGAGTAGGAGAAAATTTTGAGTCGAGCCCTTTAAACTAGAAGGGAGGTAGTGGTACTCTAATAGCTAGGTGTGTAAGTCATCTTACGAAAACCAAATAATCCCAAAACACGTAGGCGCGGTGCATTAACTTCTACCTCGTTTCTTGTTTCTTGACATATCAACTAATAAGAGATGAGGGTGTGCATGCTTTTAATGACCTGAAACTGTCAAACATGACATGCAGTGGTTAGTTCATTGCATGCAATACTATTTAATTAGCAAATAAACATTAATATCTCTCGTTTCCCCTCCTCCTTGGTCACGGTGCACAACCTAAGATGACTTACTCACCTAGACGGAGGGAGTATCAACATTCACAATGTCAAATCAATATTTTTACACTCATTATAAAACGTAGTTCTTATACTCATTATAATCAGTATTGTAGATATTGATATTTTTAGTATAAATTTGGTCGTGGGATTTCATTGATGGCTGTCAAAGCGTGGAGGAACTAGAGCTTAGGGCTTGCATTGCGGGTCTCTACATAGGTACTTATCTTCATAATCCTGTAATTTTAGAGACTGATTGCGCTTTTGTGGTAGCGTCTCTTGCATCGGGGGACTATGACAGGTCTGCTATGCGTGAGCTGAAGATGAAAGCGTTGAGCATCTCGAAGTTGATCAACAATCTTCAATTGTCAAACATTAGCCGTTCGGCCAATAAGGTGGCACACTTAATCGCTAAGTATAGTTTTGACAATAGATTAGATGGTATTCTTGTAAATAACATACCGCCCTGTGTGGTGAATATTGTATCGAATAGTGTACTGGTGTGGCTGGTTAATTAATATAAGGTGGTGTTCAAAAAAAGTATATATTTGGTCAAACACTTTGCAAACGCTTGTCGGGAGTGAAAAGGACCAGATGGAGTATCATGCATGCGGAGTAGGCAAAAACAATTGCTCATTTATAGCCGGTCGAAGTCTCAAAGGGCGCGACCGCGCGAGGGAGGCGAAGGTCGTGGGAGGCGCGATGGTTGATGGAATTAAGTGAAGTTACATCCACGCGCCGGCATGGCGTCTTGACAGTGAAGCTATACCGTCAGGCCTACGATATGGGTCTAGTAGACATGACATCTAGTGGGTCCCGCATAGTTCACGAGAACTCTTTGGGGGCTTGTAGCCGTTTATCCACCGGGCAAGCCAGCAACCCCACACCGTTCGCACGCCCTACTCGTCCCCATCTCCTACCTCACAACAGTTCGCTCCCAGTCGTCCCGTCCTTTAACATTAGTTCGCTCCTAGTTTTTGTGGGGTACAACAGTTCAACTTCTCCTAACCCTCCTCCAAAATCCATGGCCTCCCAAATCTCCATGGTCGCTGCTGAGTACCAGGTTAGAGCAATCACCGGCTATCAGTTCATCGTCATCTACACACGTGGATCCGCGACGGTGAAAGCATGGCTTGCTCGCTTCCTACGCATGTTCAACAGTTCAACGGATGAGTGGGTCGCTGGGCTAGACGTTGAGTGCCAGGATTTTAAGAACTTCCTCAAGGACAAAAGAGTGAAATTCTTTACTGTAGGCTTTAAGAACGACAGAGATGTCCTGCATCGTATAGGTCTCGTTGTAGGCCAGCCCTTCGATCTCCAGAAGGCAAGCCTGGTGTCCTCCTCTCAACCTTCAATGCTGACCCTGGCAGCAGCCATGATTGATCCGTCGTACGCTAAACTGAAGAAACCTCATCACGAGTTTCATCATGCATGGGAGTCGAAGACATTAGATGAAGATCACATCACATGCGCAGCAATGGATGCCTACCTTTGTTTAAATATCTACATGGGTTGGATGAAGAAGCAGAGCCCAAAGGTCCGGTTCAAGCAAAGAAGCGTCGTGAAGAGGAAGAGGAAGAGGGACGAGGGCGAAGTCGAGGACGTGGACTCGGACTCCGAGTAGGTGGTAGTGCCGTCGCTCATGCCGGGTTCTCTCTGCGGTGTCAAGCGGACTAGTTGCTTAGTTTATTTTCAAGGGTGTGTTGTGCTGAGGCCCCAGGAGAACTATGTTTATGTTCTTTCTCGTTATTTGAACTCTTTAGTACGTAGAGTAGTACTAGTACTATGCCTTACTACTGTTCTTCTTGAAGTTGGTACTACTGCTCGTATCTTCGTGTTCCTACTGTACTTAATACGTTCGTACTAGTAGTATAATTTGGGTCAGCCAATTTGTGAAAGAAGTTCGACGGAGCGAAGGAAGAAGATGGCAGAAGAGGTGGAAGAAGCCCTTCTACCCATCCATGTTGCATCAAACGGCTCACATGAGTCGACTGACCCAAATTGCTCCTTCAGATTGCAGGATCCACGTGGCATTCAAGGTCTCGAAGGTAGATCCCACGTCCGCACCCAGTTTGCGGGCTCGACGCGCGCGCGACCGGCTTCCGCCGCGACAGCCACCATGCACGCCTCCTCCGCGCAGGCGGAGACAACAATGACACGCTAGTTCCTCCTCGTCGGCGTGCTGGAGCACGCGCTTGTCCTCCTCTTCGTACGCCGTGTGCATACACGCGGCTCCACCAGCTGCTCGCGTGCTTGGTAGCGCGGCGTCATGGCGAGGAGGGACTGCAGACGACGTGAGCGGGCGAGCATTCGGCTTCATGGCACGAGGATGGATGGCGACACGTGGTGATGGGCGAGAAATTGTTGGCCGGACCAGGTGGGCGCCGGCATGCGCAACGGCAGCGGCGGCATATTGATGAGTGCGCGTATGGGATCTTACTTTAGTTTTACATAAGCTTGGTCAAACTTAAAAGAAAACCGTACTAGTACACGTAAACATTTGACTTAGGCAACGCTTTTATTAATTTTTTTTTGAAGTTAGTACCACAGCCACGATATGGAGTCCTGTGCAAGCGCGTGAACCGCGGCCGCGCGGTCGATCGAACGGTGCGTCACTGTGTCGCGCTCGAAGGACATCCACCGAACCTTTTTGTGTGTGTGAAAACAATCCTCGAATATTAATCAAGTTTTTTTTTCCTGGGAAAGTTCTTGACGCTGCAATATTTCCATATATTTGAATTTAGCTCTAGTTTGTGTTTATTTGGATTTGGAACTTTTAGGTGCGCTCTAGTTTTTTTAATACTTATTTTGTGTGTGTGACTGGGAGAGAATGTGTGTATGTGTCCATATGTGTGTTGTGGCGGAAGGGCAATGTGGAGACGGTGTGCGTGTGAAACAGACATAGAGAGGTGTTAATGTGCAAATGATCATGCATGAGTGAGACATAGACATATGCCGATAAGTTGTGTATACATGAGAGAACGGTCTTCTAGTTTACTTGTATGTGTGTGTGTGTGTGTGTGTGTGTGTGAGAGAGAGAGAGACAGAGAGAGAGGAGCATCCGTAACACAACAACCATCTCTCTCGATTCGTCCGTCCCTCGCACGATCGCATGCAATACATGCATCAACGCGCACATTTTGACACCCTCACTCGGCCCCTGCCCACCTCAAGGCCCGCACAATCTCTTCGTGAATACCCATTTCTCTCCTTAGGTTTGTTTTCGCTCAATATCTGACACACAAGCGCGCGCGCACACACACACACGCAGAACAACACACACGCACACTCCCCCGAGCACACAATTCCACTACAAGAAATATGTCAACTAGTGACCTTCTGTCAGTGACCCTGGAAGAATTGGTCATAGATCTATGACCATCTGAGACCAATTGGTCAAAAGCTGTTCGGGGGGCTCCAAACCCTAAACCATTGTGACCATTTTGGTCAGAAAGGTCGTAATTTCCTTACACGAAATGGTCACAAAGCAAACAGTGTTGGTCCGCTGCCTTATTTCTAGTTGTTAACGACCAATATAGATGGTGATAGCCTTGTAGATTGTGGTGGGTTGTGATGACTAGGAGCCATCTCATCAGTTTTGCCTATGTGTCAATTTTTGCCCTAGGTTGTGAAGCAACCTATATTTCTGTTATTCCAAAAATTCCCAAAAAAATACATAAATTATTTGGATCATATCTTCATCAAATATGTCAAAAACCTTCCTTGCCTAGTTCAAAAATAACTCAACAATATTAATTTTCCTATTCTGTTCAGAGCAGCACTTTGTGAAGTAAGTGTTATTTATATATTCTTGATTTACCTACAAATTTGTGAAGACGGTCTTCTTAGTAACTGATCATCCTCAGCCAAAACTCACGCCCATTAGCCATGTGCATTTCCCGTACCACAAATCAAACACTTGGCTGCTTATTCATGTTTGAGTATCGATCGGTCTCCTCGTGAGAATATTATGTTATAATTTTCTTCCTAGCATCTACCTGGGGAGTGAACAACCCACTAGACATACCTAGGCCGCCCAGAACGCATGGCAACGCCACGGTGACACGGTGACCACGCGGCGGGCATGCGAGCTTATGCGCTCTAGAGTTGGGGCCCTTAGCCACCATCCAAACCTCGATGTCTCGCCATCAAACCATGTATTTCTGATTAAATGGATACTTATTTACCTAGAAATGATTTTTGGAAAAAATAAAGAGCAAACTATGAGGCACCTGCAGTTCAAATTTGACCCGCTTCCAATTTGAATCAACGGTAATTTGTCTTTTTCACCAGAGGTGGATCAAAACTTTTGACACCCAACCATTTTGTCAATTGTGCATTATATATGGCCTAGTATTTTATCAAATTGATTAGGTCCAATTTTGCAACAAATATATGGTAGATCCTTCACAAAAAAAACTCATTTTGGGCCCTCAAAAAAATGGAAAATGAATTTTTCGTCCAAAGAAAATGAAAACTTCCTTAGGCAACATTGTTTGTCATTCCAAGATGCACCCTTGTGCATGATACGAGGTCATTTGAACAAACTATGCCATGAATGTGGCCATAAGATTGATCATTTGGCTTGAAAGCCATGAATCTTCACACATCATAGCTCATTTCTGAGAACACTTTTTAAAATAATTACCATATTATAAGTTTATTATTTTTCCTGGAAACTTGGTCACATATAATGACACAATGCGGAGGTTTTCCAATTTTTTGATTTTTTTTATTTTTTTATGCCCGTTTCAAAATGCTAAAAAACGCCGGAATGACTGTTCCTAGCTAGTGGTTGAATCTTGTAATTTTTTTGGTGTTTCTCTGATTAAATAGATACTTATTTACCTAGAAATGATTTTTGGAAAAAATAAAGAGCAAACTACGAGGTAGCTACAGTTCAAATTTGACCCGCTTCCAGCTGAGTCGGCGGGATTTTGTCTTTTTCACCAGAGGTGGATCAAAACTTTTGACACCAAACCATTTGGTCAATTGTGCATTAAATATGTCCTAGTATTTTAGAAAATTGATTTGGTACAATTTTGCAACAAATATATGGTAGGTCCTTCACAAAAAAACCTCCTTTTGGGCACTCGAAAATGGAAAATGGTTTTTTTGTCCAAAGAAAATGAAAACTTCCTTAGGCAATATTGTTTGCCATTCCAATATGCACCCTTGTTCACAATATGAGATCATTTGAACAAACTATGCCATGAATGTGGCCATAAGATTGATCATTTGGCTTGAAAGCCATGAATCTTCACACTTGTTAGCTCATTTCTTAGAACACTTTTTAAAAATATTTACCGTATTACAAGTTTATTATTTTTCCTGGAAACTTGGTCACATATAATGAGACAATGCGAAGGTTTTCCATTTTTTTGTTTTTTTTTGAATTTTTTATGCCCGTTTCAAAATGCGGTCCAAACGACGGGCTTGATCGTTCCTATCTAGTGGTTGAATCTTGGAATTTTTTTGGTGTTTCTATGTTAAATAGATATTTATGTACCTAGAAATAATTTGTGGAAAAAATAAATAGCAAACTTTGAGGCAGCTTCAGTTCAAATTTGACCCGTTTCTAGCTGAATTGGCGGGAATTTGTCTTTTTCACCAGAGGTAGATCAAAACTTTTTACACCCAATCATTTGGTTAATTTTGCATTAAATATGGCCTAGTATTTTATAAAATTGATTAGGTCCAATTTTGCAACAAATATATGGTAGATTCTTCACAAAAAAACTCATTTTGGGCCCTCGAAAAAATGGAAAATGAATTTTTCGTCCAAAGAAAATGAAAACTTCCTTAGGAAACATTGTTTTGTCATTCCAAGATGCACCCTTGTGCATGATATGAGGTCATCTGAACAAACTATGCCATGAATGTGGCCATAAGATTGATCAGTTGGCTTGAAAGCCATGAATCTTCACACATGATAGCTCATCTCCGAGAACACTTTTTTAAAAAAATACCGTATTATAAGTTTATTATTTTTCCTGGAAACTTGGTCACATATAATGACACAATGCGAAGGTTTTCCAATTTTTTTTATTTTTTTTGAATTTTTTATGCCCGTTTCAAAATGCGGTCAAAACGGCGGGAATGACCGTTCCTAGCTAGTGGTTGAATCTTGGATTTTTTTGGTGTTTCTCTGAATAAATAGATACTTTTTTTACCTAAAAATGATTTTTTGAAAAAATAAAGAGCAAACTATGAGGCAACTGCAGTTCAAATTTGACCCGCTTCCAGCTGAACCGGCAGAAATTTGTCTTTTACACGAGAGGTGGATGGAAAATTTTGACATCCAACCATTTGGTCAATCGTGCATTAAATATGGCCTAATATTTTAGAAAATTGATTGGGTGCAATTTTGCAACAATTATTTGGTTGGTTCTTCACAAAAAAAAACATTTTTGCCACTCAAAAAATGATTTAAAATAGCTAGAAATATGAAAAATGCATACAACTTGGTCCTAATCCATAAAATGTGGTCTAACTCTAGTGAAAGTTTGTGTGGTGCCCTTCTGCAAAATATTTTTTGATAGCTACTTCATAAAATCCCTCTATTTTTAATATTTGAAAACTATTTTACATCACTGATTTTCTGAACCAATCATAACTACATCCCACGGATCGATGACATGGCGTCCATCCATCCATCCATCCATCTCTCCATCCCACATCCATCCATCCATCTATCTACAGAAAAAAGAAAAAAAAAGAAAAGAAAAGGAGATACCCCCACCCGCAGCCCAAACCCTAGTTCAGATCCCCCCTGTCGCCCCCTTCCTCCCTCGTCCCCATCTCCTTGCCATTGCCCCCTCCCCGATCTCGATCTGCCGCCGCCCCCTCCCCGATCTCGATCTGCCACCGCCCCCTCCCCGATCTCGATCTGCCGCCGCCCCCACCGCCACCATCAACGACCCGCCGCCCCCACCGCCCATGTCGTCCTCTACTCCACAGCCGGCGCCCCGACCCGCGCCGTCTCCCCACTCCCGACATCCCCGATCCAATCGACCGCGGCGACCCCCGCCGCCACGGCCACCTCCTCCCGGGCGATCCGATCCACTCCGCCGCCGGCGCAACCTCCCCTCCCCTCCCCTCCCCTCACTGGCTAGAGGTCCCCTCCCCTCCAAGGGCCCGCCACCGATGAAGTCCGGCAAGGCCGGCTTCGAGGGCCCGCAGGAGGCGCAACACCGCATCCGCATCACCCGCAGGAGGCGCAGCACCGCATCCGCATCACCCGCAGGAGGCGCAGCACCGCATATCGCCAACTCGCTCAGCGCCGACGAGGCGACGCGGCACCCCGCGGAGTAGGCCCTCTCCTCCGTTACCATCTCGTCCTTCCCCTTTCCTCTGTCTCTCTCTCCCTCACGCATCTTCCGTCTCTCTCAAGTACATCTACAACAGCCCCGCCATGGATCCGGGAGATGAAGGGCGAGGTGGACGCCATCGCCCAGCGCCGGCTGCTGCCACCGTTGGCACGCAGCGTCCGGCGGGTGGCGGCGGTGGCTGCGCTGGCATCGGAGGAGGCCGCGCGGCAGGGGTGGTGCTGGGCGAAGATGCCGCCGGAGCTCCTGCGGGAGGTGCTGGCACGGGTCGAGTCGTTGGAGCCGCGGTGGCCGCGCAACCGTGACGTGGTGCCGTGCGCCGGCATCTGCCGGACCTGGAGGGGTGTCGTTCGGGAGATCGTTCATGTTCCCGAGGTGTCCGAGCATCTCACCTTCCCCATCTTTCTCAAGCAGGTAGCCGTTCCTGGCAACTCCGAATCCCTCTCTCGTTCGCTGGCTCCCTGGTCAACATCCATGTTGTTGTTCATTCAGCAGTCACTCCATGGTAGCCCGGTGTTCATATTAAGTTCTTAGATTAGTCACCAGAGTTTTTCTCTGTTGATGAGATTATCTATTACTATCTACTAGTAATTCAAGAGCAATTAGTTGATGAAACGTCTATTTTTGGCAAACTTCAATTATGGCGATTGTGTTCAGCTTGACTAATTCTTTTGTGGGGCATCGAACACTGGCATCTACTAGTAGTGTTTTTCTTCTCTATTAACTAGTTATCTATGTATACCTTATTCTAAAGTGTGGAGTGTCGACTATTTCAGCAGCATCACATATTGCAAGTAACCTCTTTCTATTTATGGAGTGTAAACAAAATAAGAGCCCACATACACTTGCATTTTTTCTGAAAGCCCGTCCTGTTTAGTCGAATGAGGAAAAAATGCAAGGACAGCAAAATGTGTGTAGATAAACAGATAAGAAAAATGTGGTTCCATACTAGTTGGAACACTTTTCGCTTAAATGATGTTCATGACAGATTTATCCAACCGCTGCACTTTACCGAATAGTTGTTTCCTAGACATGTTGGGTTTTTCAAACCTTCTCTCGGGAGTAATTATATTTGTTAGCTAGTGTCCTTTTGCAAGAAAAAGAAAAGATGTTGTCCTGAATGAATATAAAAATATTATAACAAGATCTTCTTTGTCGCATTTAGGGGCATTGCAAGGCACTGCAATTACCTCGGAGATCTACTCCTAGCGCTTTCATTCCGCTTGCCCTGTGGAGCCAGGTGACTAAAAAACTAATTAGTCCCTTCTTCCTAAAAATAAGTGTTGCTGATTGTACAAAGTTGTACTAAATCAGTGACACTTATTTTGGGACAGATGGAGTAGTATCTTATTAATCCAGTCAAGGATGGATAACCTTATAGAACCTGGTGCAGTTATGTGATCCCGTACTTCTACCCGACCTACCTGCTGATCCTGCTGATATGGAGGGAGAGAAGAGACGAGGCGAGGTGCTCGGAAAAGTACAAGGACATCTCGGCAGAGTACTGGCTTGTGCCCTGGAGGATTCTACCTTACGTGTACTGATTAGCTACAGAACCAGAAGGCCATGATGTATTGTTATTGTAGACCGTGATGATCATGCAGAACTAAATGACAAGTTCTTCTGTACATTGTTCTTTGATATCCAGTTTTGAATTGAAGATGCATTGATCTCTAGCTTCAACACCGCGTCGTGACCTGATCTGGTGCGTGCAGGCGTTGCGGGCCAAGGACCTGAACGAGATGTTCCCTGTGGTGGACCATGGAGGACGCCGTCTTCATCCCCCTGCCCCGACGCCATGGATGACGCCGTCTTCATCCTCCTGCCCCGATGCCATGGAGGATGCCCCTCCACTACTGCTCCGACGCCACCCAGGTCTTCTTACCTTCAGTTTCTTCTTCTTCTTCTTCCCTTACCCTCCATTCCCTTGACTGAGATGTGATGTGGTTTCCTGCCATGAATGAGCAGCTGTAGCCGGATGGATGTAGGACGACCGACCATGGATGAGCAACAGCAACACCCCCATGGTGAGCCCCTCCACCCCTTTGTTCCCCTCTGCTTTCTGTGATGCTAGAGTTTGGCCTCGGTTCCATGGTTGATTACTTGCTGTCCGTCGTGTCGAGGACCGAGTGTTCGAGCTGATTTGTGTTGTTGGTGGTCATCTAGCTACGGATTTGCTGCTGCAAGTTAGAATGCCTACTGTTCTGTGGTGTAGAAGACTACTAAATTATCTAGTTTGCATCCCTTTGATGTCATGTATGCTACTGATTTGTTGCAGGTAATTAGAATGTTGTAGATTCAGTACAAACGTGGCATAATCCATTGGAATAAATTAGATGGGAATATATGGTAGGTTTAGTACAAATGTGGCTTAATCCATTGGAATTTTTGTTTCCAATGGGACAATCAGAATGTTGTAGGTTTAGTACATGACACCATGGAAGGTTGTTCATGTTCGGTCCTTCCTCTTCTGATCTGCCAGATACTAGAGTTCATGTCTGTACATAGCTCACTTTGCTCCTTTGCGACCTTTGAAGCACAAATAGTCAATTACACGATGCACATAATCATGCCATGCTGCTAGTATATAGCTCACTTGCTAGTACATGCCAATAGTCAATTACACAGGTTCTCCTCTGCTAGAACAAGCACTGAAGCACATGATGCATCACTGAACAAAGTTCAATTTATACTAATAAATTAGCACAATAGTACTACACTCAGTACAGTCTGCATTTTATCTGTACTATTAAATTTTGTTTATAGATTCATTTTATAGTGATACGCTTGTGCGGTACAGTCTTTGCCTTTTGTTTATATAGTTAAATGTTTTTATATACCTGTTTATGCTGTTAAATTTTGTTCTATAACTTCAGCTTTTACTGATAAAATTGCACAGAGCATAGTACAGTCTCTGCCTTCTGTTATCCTAATAATTGTTGTTTAGTTCTAATTCCTTATCCACTGTACAATTGTATAGATGAAGTCCCACTCACAAGGGAGGCACACATGCAGCATGGTCTCTGCCACGCTGGCTAGATGTTGCACAACAGTGCAGGTGTGTGTCCCGATTTACATGCTCACCGTTGTACATGTTGTTTTCTGTTTAGAGTCTATGATCTAATTGATACTGAGATGCTCATGGGGGAAGTCGTTGTTTATGTGTTGTTGGTCCTGGGAATTGCATGCTTGGAGTGATTAACATTAAGTTGTGCCAAACTGTTGCTGCTGCTGTCATATCGATTCTTCTGTAATCTTTGTTGTTGCCTCTGTCAAACTGATGCTACCGTCAAACTGTTGTAGTTTATGATGTTGTTGTTGACCTGTTGTTAATGTTGTTATTGACCGGTTGTTGATGCTGTTGTTGACCTGTTGTTGATGCTGTTTCCGGAGAAGAAGGACCTGCTGTTGATTCCCGCAGGATGCGCCCACAACCGCCTCGATGCTGTTGGAAACTCCCTGGATCGCTGCTGCTGCTGGACCTGACCTGGGCGCGTGGAGGAGAAGCATGCACGCTGTTGGAACAGGGCCTATCACTGTTCTGTTGGCCCAGTCCTGACAGGAGTAGGAACAGGGCCTATCACCGTTCTGTTTGTGATTGTTATCGAAGGAGCTCCATGCTGAAGAACATAGCTTGTAACTGTATCACATGTAGAGCTTCTGGATAATGTTTGGAGTATCACGTGTAGAGCTTGTAAAGTATATGTTATTTGTACAATAGGAGCTCTGTACTGAATCTGGCTGATAATATTTGGAGTATTATGTGTGTTTTTTGTTTGTGCCAATTTAAATACTGGTTATTTATTTCTTTGTTAAATTGAAATATGAAGAATATGAACTTGCTAGCCGGGACCCACGTGGCGAACACGACATCTGGGACCCATTTGAAAAAAAACTAAAACTTTCTAGCAGAAAAGGCCATGGCCCCAAAATGAGAAGGCTTAATTGTTGAGCTTGGCCCATCTACCTAGCCAAAACTAATATGAGAAAAAACACAAATCGGCCGAATTGTTGGGCTCGGCCCATGTAGAATATCGAATTGGACCGGGCTGAATCTTGTGCCACATCAGATTGCCATGCTGGATGCCTACGTGGCCTGGGCAGGTTGCTAGTGACCAAAACGCCACAGTAGACGTATTTTGGTCATAAACGTCTACGACCATTCCAGAAGAAAGGTCGCTATAGTCAGTTTACGACTGCCAGCTTTTGACCTTATGTTTTTTGTCACAAAAAGGTCACAAATTGAAAACAGTGACCATTCAGTGACCAATAGTGGTGGTCACAAGTTGACATATTTCTTGTAGTGTTCATCCCCATCCAAGGTTATAGAGCGACCACTCTCGCTTGTGCTTCTTTGCATCCCAACTTGCACAACACCTCAATCTTCAAAGAGGGCATCGAGAAGATCGAAGACGGTGACCACACCGCGCTAGAGAATGCAGGGTCATTTGGAAGAAGGGTGATGTGACGACGGCTGACTGACTCCTCCCCCTACCCTCTCTCTCTCTTGCACAAAATTACCAATCCCTCTCTCCCCCGCACAAAATTGTCAATCCCTCAACCCATGAGAACCTTCCCCTCTCGTCCATGTTTTTCCAGCTCTCTCATCAAACATGTTGTCTCTTCTCCTTCCACGTATACAGAATCTGGATGCACACGCATCTCACTTATATTACATGTCTCCATCTTTCTCACAGACCTAACTTCTTCCTCTCTCTTTCTCTTTCTCTCTCTCTCTCTCTCTCTGTCTCTCTCTCTGTCTCGTTAGGTTTGTCTCCTACTCTCTCGTCCACATACATACAATCTTTCCCGCCCTATCTGCTCCATCTTCAAAAGCTCTCTCTGCATGTTTCATTCACACAATGGGACATGTCAAAATGTTGCTTCTATAATGGATGATGTAGAGTTTTGGTTGTTTTTGTTGCATCCTAGAAAGTAATAACTATGAAATGCATTTAGATTCTCATTTGACTGGGATTATGTGAGTTTGAACATGTTGTGAAGTACTATAGACCTTGTATACATCTGGGGATTCGACAATGATTGTAACTATTGAATTGTATCGACCATTACATTCGAAGTAAATAGCCTAATATATTTATTTCACAATTTCGACAAATGATTAGTTCACTACAAACTAAGAAAACAAATGTGTACTCCCTCCGTTCTTATTTAAGTCCGCGTATTAGCATTCACTACAGGAATCAGCTACTTTGCCATCTGCCACGGCGGACGGCAAAGGCATGGATGGCGGACGGCAAAGACCTTTGTCATCAGCCACGGACGGCAAAAGGGGACGGCAAAGTAGGGAACGGCTAAGAGCTGCGTTGCCGTCCGCTTGAGGCGGTGACGACAAGAAGGGCCTTTGCCATCGCGGCGGACGGCAAAGAAAGCGACGGCAATAAATGCGGCTGTTACTCCGTTAGGTGGTTAGCAGCAAGCCTTTGCCGTCCGCGGACGGCAAAGCCTGTCTTGGCCACCATCGTGGGCAAATTGACCAAATTGGTCAGCCTCCCAGAAGCACAGCTTGTTCGCCACGTGGCCTCTTTGCCGTCCATCGCCGATGGCAAAGATCTCTTTGCCGTCGGTGGCAGACGGCAAAGATACTGCATATTGTCTCTTTTTTCTGTTTTTTTACTCCAACAATTTTCACAGCAAATATATATCACATATCCAGCACATAAGTTTCATATCACATATCACATATCACATCAGTTTCATCCATACACATTGTTCATACATAAGCAAGGTCCATCCATACACATTGTTCATACATAAGCAAGTTCCATGATAGCAAGCTAGATACAATGCAAAGTTTCATCAAAGGAAAAGCAAGCACTCCATCATAGCAAGCTAGCTTCCATGAAGTGAATGAAATCTGCAAAATGGTAAATAAGAAAGTTAGAAATAGGTGACTAGAACAAGAAGAAGACTAGAACAAGAAGTATATGTCATTTATGAGATAACTTAGGTGAAATGGATCATATATGAGCTAACAAAGTTGAAATGGATTGTTTATGAGCTAACTTAGTTGAAATGGATCATTTATGAGCTAACTTAGTTGAAATGGGTCGTTTATGAGCTAACTAAGGTGAAGGGCATCGTTTTTGAGCTAAGTAAGGTGAAATGGATCGTTTTTAGCTAACTTAGGTGAAATGGATCATTTATGAGCTTTTATGAGCTAACTTAGTTGAAATGGGTCGTTTATGACCTAACTAAGGTGAAATGCCACGTTTCTGAGCTAACTAAAGTGAAATGGATCGTTTTTAGCTAACTTAGGTGAAATGGATCATTTATGAGCTAATTTAGGTGAAATGGATCGTTTTTAGCTAACTTAGGTGAAATGGATGGATTTAGGATCAAATCTAGGTGAAATGGGTCATTTTGGAGCTAACCTAGGTGAAATGGGTCATTTTGGAGCTAACCTAGGTGAAATGGGTCATTTTAAAGCTAACGTAGGTAAAATGGATCATTTAGGAGCTAATCTACGTAAAATGGGTCATTTTAGAGCTAACTTGGATAAATTGGATCACTTGTAAGCTAACTAAGGTAAAATTAGTCATTTTAGAGCTAACTTTTGGTAAAATGGATCGTTTATGAGCTAACTAAGCTAATTATGCAATTTTTGACATAAGTAACCTAAGTACATATCATTTTAGAGCTAACTTAGGTATAATGGATGGTTTATGAGGTCAAGAAGCATATTAAGTCATTTTGGAGGAAAAGAAGCTAACTCTAGGTCATTATGGTAAGCATATTGGAGGAAATAAAGCTAAGTCTAGGTCTTTATGCATTTGTTAAGCAAAACACTAGAGAAACTTACCGTGATCGTGGAGGTGTCTGGCCGGGCTGGCTCGCGCTGGTAGCTGGAGAAGGATCGTGCGATGCGTTTCTGGAGTTAAGCTGCACCAAAGATCATTTCCAATGTCTCGTTAGCATTATGACACTCAAATGTTAAGACTAGCAAGTAATGTCCATTCTATCTAAACTCACCGTGCTCCCAGGAGCAATCACTGGCATCGGCGGAGCGGTCTGACCGGACTTCTTGCACACAGACTGCACATTTGGTTAGCAAGTAATCTGCAGAAGAAACTTACCACAAGGAGCTCATACATGGCCCTTGCCTGCATGTCATTCCGTGCCCTTTCCTCCTCCAACATCTTTGTCGTCCTCTCCTCCAACTCCCGCTGCCTCTCCGCCGCCTCCGCCAGAAGTTTCTCCGTTCTATCTCTCTCACTCTGTATAGCATCCTGCAACACCATTCACATGACCATTTGTAATCATTGATGGAAGTGCACACAATGTAATGGAGAAAGATAGCTGAGTACTTATAACTAACCTTGAAGGCGAGTTGGACTAGCCGTTCACGAGGCCTTATCTCAGGAGCGGAGCTCCACTGGCGCGCCTTGATCTCCGGGAGAGTGCTAGGACAATGGATAAGTCCATCTCCCATGGCTATGGAGCCATGGGACCTCCCGCCACCAGATATCATCGCAGCTAGCTCAGCATCAATGGGACCACAGCTCGGGTTAAAGTCCTCCCCTTTCCTCGCCTTCCCCCGATCTCTATATTGCACGAGCTTGTCGTGGGCGGAGATGTTGGTGAAGTTCTTTGGATCATCGAGGTCAGACGCAGAGAATGCCTTGACTTGCTTGTAAGAGCTGTGTGGGCCATGGCATACATGTCGTACACCTCTGGCACCTTATCCGCCTTATTGTAGTGTGCCTGAAAGAGAGAAACAAAGTAAATTAGTAATTAAAGGGCTAAAGCTAGCATGATGAATGAATTGCATGAATCATGAAGCAAACCACATACCCAGTTCCGACCGTATTGAAATAAGTTGGAGCTGCCTTGGTGGTGTGGCACACCTTCCATTTGGGCACGTTTGTCCTTGGCCTCATTGTGGGGGGCCCGCCATTGTTTTGAGCACCACGCATTGACCAACACCTCCCAACAATCCATCCGATCCGCACACCATCTCGGAGGGGCCTAAGTTAGCAAATAGAAACTTGAGCGCTACGGCTATGAATTACTAAATGAAGGAAGTAAGTACAAGGCCTTAAGAATTACCTTCATGTATTGCTCCTTACTCAAGAACTTTTCGCGGCACTCCTGCTTGGGCTTCTTGATACCACGCCCGGCGTAGTAGTCTCAAACAGCCTGCACCCGAACCTCATGCCGTAAGTTCTGAAGTAGGCGCTTGCACTCCTTGTCGATAACATCTGCCGCCTCCTCCTCATATCCCTCCTCACACCTTTAGAATGTCTGCAATCAAATGATACAATATTGATTAGTATAATTAATAACTAGCTAGTTCAAGATTTTTAATTGTGTAAAGGAGAAATTACCTGTAACTTTCGATCACCACGCCCGCCCTCGTCATGCACAAGACACCATCGATAATCTCACCCGGCCGAGGCCAGGCAGCCAAGTAGTGCTCCCAACTCAATCCAACCTCGAAGCCGACCCTCACCGAGCAACGTGACAAACCCCAGGAAGTTTTGCCGAATCAGAACTCCAAGGACGGAGTTGGGCCGGCGGACACTTTCATGGTGGTCCCAACCCCTGCAGCATGACAAGGCCAACGCATTAGTTATTTGAAGAAACGTGAATGCAGAAGGTACAAAAAGATTAAATGCACTTACCTCTCCCCATCATGGAAAATCAACCACCTCACGCTTTCATGGTCGCGCAGACGGGAGCCGTGTAGCACCACGTTAGACGCGTTGCCCCTCCTCCTCAATATCACCGGCTCCCGTCATCATCAGCATGGCCACTCGGCTCCCCGCCATCATCAGCATGGCCACTCGGCTCCTAGGGCTGACCCGACCAGGTACCCCATGCAGACGTGTGCTCCTCCGGGGTCTCGTGGGCCCAACTCTCGTGGGCCGAAGGCCCGTTGACCCGAGGCTCGTGGGCCGAAGACCCGTGGACCGGAGGCTCGTGAACCGGAGGCCGTGTAGCCTCCTCATCGGACGAGTCCACCCTAGCAGTCACGTGCTTAGGTGAAACAGCTGGGGGTGGCGGCGAGGAAGGAGCCGTAAGAGTCACCCTACCTCCTCTCCCGCGACCACGTGCTCCAAGTCCTCTCTTCTTCTTACCTCGTCCCCTGCTGGGCACCGCAGTCGACGAAGAAGGGCCCGGTGGTGTCGACATCTTGTCCAAGAACGCCGGCGGAGAGGTGCGTGTGCAATGGAAGACCTCGCAACACGCGACGAAGAAGGGGCCTCGGCGCTCCCGACCAGCGCACACCATCTTTCAACACCTGCCATGACAAAGAATAAACGAAATTTGTACAACAAAAAAAAGTACCGCCATGAATAATAATATGTATATCACTTAAGTGTATCATCATCAAGTACAACATAAAAAAATTGAATACCTGACACTACTAATAATCTCGATCAGTATCATCAGTAAATGCATAATCATCATCATCACTGTAATCAATGATGGGCTCACTATAATCATCATCATCACTATCATCACTATAATCATCATCATCATCACTGGACACACAACAATTATATATATAATTCACCATGTATGTATTCATCAGTTGATCTACTTTGTCAATTTTATTACGTCCATGCAACCTACACTCTAATAGGCACTGACGAAATTTATGCGTCGGATCCGGAGCAAAGCATATGCGTCGGATCGGGTGTTGTTTCGGGGTCGGGGGTTCGGGGTGTCGTGTCGGTGTCGGGGTGCCGTGTCGGGGTCGGTGTGCTGTTTCGGGGTAGGTGGTTGGGGTGTCGGTCGGGTCGGGAGTCGGGGTCAGGGCCAGTCGGGTCGTGTCGGGTCAGTCGATCTGGTCGGGGTGTCGGGTCGGGTCGGTCTCGGGTCGGGTGTCAGTCGGGTGCCGGTCGGGTCGTCGGGTGCCGTGGTCGGTGTCGCGGGGTGTCGATCGGGTCAGGCCGGGTCGTGGTGTCGGGTCGGGTCAGGTGTCGGGTCGGGTCGGGGTGTCGGGGTCGGGTGTCGTGGTCGGGTCGGGGTGTCGGGGTCAGGGGTCGGTTGTCGGGTCGGGTGTCGGGTCAGGTCAGGCCTCGGGTCGGGGTGTCGGGTCAGCCTGGCTCGGGTGTCGGGCCTCGGGGTGTCAGTCGGGTGCCTGGTCGGGTCGGGGTGTCGGTGTCGCGGTCGGGTGTCGATCAGTCAGGCCTCGGCCCGGGTGTCGAGGTCGGGTCGGGTCGGGTCGGGTCGGGTCGGGTCGGGTGTCGGGGTCGGGTCGTGGTCTCGAGTCGGGTGTCGTGTCGGGTCGGGGTTTTCCCCCGCTTTTTTTCCTTTTCTTCTTCTTCCTCTTCTTCCTTTTCTTCCTTTTCTTCCCTTTTTTCCTTCTTCTTCTTCTTTTTCTTCCTCCTTTCCCTTTTCCTCTTCTTCATCTCCTCCTCTCATCTTTTTTCTTCTTCTTCTTCCTCTTCTTCTTTTTTCTTCTCCTCCTCCTCTTCTTCTTCTTCCTTTCCTTTTTCCTCTTCTTCTTCTCCTCCTCTCCTCTTTTTTCCTTCTTCTTCTTTCCTAAACCTAAACCTAAACCTAAAACTAAACCTAAATCTAAAACTAAAACTAAAACTAAATCTAAACTAAACATAAACCTAAAAATAAAAAAAACAGAAAAAAGGAAAAAACTAAATCTAAACCTAAAACTAAACTAAAACTAAAACTAAACTTAAAACTAAACCTAAAACTAAAACTAAAACTAAATCTAAACTAAACATAAACACGGAACTAAAAACAGAAAAAAAACAGAAAAAGAGGAGGTAGAGCTCACCGTAGGGCCGATGGAGGAGGTGGCGGTGGAGGAGGCGGGCGGCCTAGGGCGGCGGGCGCCGAGACAGGCGGCGAGGCGACGGGCGAGGCGCCGGGTGGTTGGGCGGGGGTGGGGTGCGGTGGGGCGTTAGGGGGGCAGTGGCGCCGAGGCAGCAGGCGGCGAGGGGCATGTGGCACCGGCGGGGCCAGTGGCGGCGGGTGGTGGGCGGCAGGCGGCGGAGAGTGGTGGTGCGACGGCGGCGGAGAGTGGTGGGCGGCGTGTGTGAAGAGGGAGAGAAAGCAGAGAGAGAGGCGGGGTGGGGCGGCCGCCGTTAGATGAGTTAAATCTTGTTGCCGTCGCCCTTTGCCGTCCGCTCGCGCACGACAACGTGGTGGGGCGTTAAGTTTTTTTTAGACAGGCGGGTGGGTGGGGGCCACCTCCCTCTTAGCCGTCAGCTGGCGGACGGCAAAGAAATGGCGCATGGCAAAGAACTTCTTTGTCGTCTGCCATTTCTTTGCCGTCGGCTTTTCGGTGGCTGATGGCAAAGAGCTTCTTTGTCGTCCGCTAGCGGACGGCAAAGATCCAGCAGATGGCAAAGTAGCTGATTCCAGTAGTGATTGGTCAAAGTCAAGTTTTGTAAACTCTCAGAAAGCTTATAACAAAAAATATTAACATATACAATAACAAATAAATACCATTAGATTCATTATTGAATGTACTTCCACATCATACATATTTGTTATGGTAAATGTTTATATTTTTATATAAACTTGGTCAAACTTTAGGAAGTTTGACTTGGTCAAACCTAATATGCAGAGTTTACTACTACTACTCGCTAGTTGCTTAGTCGAATCACTCAACACGCCACATGGGGAGTCCAAAGGTCACAAAATTTTGAGGTCGGCGGGAAAATCTCCCGCGACCCTGATTCAAGCAGTGGGAAGTTACCATCATAGCCTTCGGAACAGGCCTACGGACGATGCTTGGTAGGGGGCTGTTTTGGTAACTTCAGGTTCACCCCACCCAGCCAACCCCACCCCGGGACCTAGAGTAGTACACCTGAATACTCCCCATTTTCTATCCCCACCGCAAAATAGACTTCGCCACGGTACCGCAGCCTTCGTGCTCCTCCCCTTTACATCGGCGCACTCGTCCACCGCAGCGCATCTGCCTCATCGACGACCTCGTACGCCGCAATGGAGCCGCTCCACCATCGTCGTCGTAGACGGAGCCTCTTCCCCGGCATCGTCTTCCACGGTCTCGGATCTGCTTCCCGGAAGCCGACGCCAAGCGCAGAAGTACCACCGTCGTGGACAATGAACTGACTCCCGTTGCCGACCATGACTCACAGAGGCCACCGCGACCATCGTTCTCCTCCTCGATTGGTAATGTGTGTATTGAATCACTTAGCAGTACATGTGCAGTTCCAATTTTGTTCATACCTACCCTTCAATTTTCCTGGATGCTATTGTTCCCATAAAAGTAATTGGTTATAGCCTCCATTGTCCAACAGAATATCAGCTCGTAATTGTGCGTCGCTCTTGTATCGCGCTGTGCTTGGGTAGGTTTTTCATCTGCAGCCTGTAGTGTGGCAAATGATGGAAAGGTTTTTAGAACTAGCAAGATGCCCATGCGTTGCACGCATCAAGATGCATTTGTATGAGTAGTTTATCTTGTGGGAGAAAAGGATGAACGAGGGAAGGCCTTATTTACCGTCTGGAGAGGGGTATGGGTAACTTTGCAAAAATTCCAATTTGTTTCCTTCCTATCTGTCAGATATAAATTGGACGACCTATATTGCAAGAAAAAAAAGTATAGAGAAAAAAGTAGACAGTAAAGGAAGTAGAGATAAATATTAAATATAAAATATAAAATAAATATAACCGTAGAGAAGAGAGTAGAGATAGCAGAGTCGTCGGGAAAGGATCGCTTGTGGATAAAGCGGCAAGGCGTGCGCTAGTTTTAGCCTTGCGGCATCCGGCGCGCTTTATAAAATCCAACGCCCTCCCACCGCTCTGTGCCTTGCCACCGCTCTATGCCTCGCCACCGCTCTCTCCCCGCTCTTTTTCGCCTCGCCGCCGCCGCGCCACCATGCCGTCGCGTCGCCGGGAAACTTGGGGATACCGTGGCGTCCGCGCGCTCCCCTCCGGCGGCTTCTCCTCCGAGATCCGGTTCCGCAGGATGCGCCTCGGCCTCGGCAATTTCGACACCGCCAACGAGGCTGCCCGCGCGTACGACGCGGCGGCGTGGCGGTTCCAATGGCCTCATAGAACATTGAACTTCCCCAACGTGCCGACGCGGGAGCGGGCGCAGGAGCTCGCGCCTCTGCCGCGGCTTAGCACCGATGAGGATCGTCATGACAACCGGAGGCGGGAGCACCGTCTCGGCATCGCCGAGATGGACGAGGAAGCCATGGCGCTGTGGCGCCAACACTTCCCGCAGGACATCATCAACGAGCGTGAGTTCTACGCGCAAAGGAGGGCGGAGAGGGATAAGAGGAGAGCGGAGCGAGCCGCCTATCGCGAGGACAAGCGTAGGCGAAAAGCGTACGTTCAACTCAACATGAGGCTAGGAGCAGCATCGCCTACAGGAATCCGGCGGACGATCGGTATCTTCACGCCTACGATCGGGCGTCGGAGGAGGACATCACCGAGGAGGAGTCGGACGACTAGGAGTAGTTGAATTATCTTTTTTTATCTATCTATGTTGAGAACTATCCTCTACTCTCTAGTATCTACTTCTCGATCTCAGCACCGTAAACGCTTTTTTAAAGCGCCGCGCGTTGCGATTCTGTTGAAGATGCTCTAACATGGCAGACGAGTGCTTTAATGTTGCCCACAAGATGCGCGAGTATTACTAGTAGTATTTTTCTTGCCATGTTGAGATTTTAAAACCACGAGTGTGAACATGCAGAGGAGCAATGAAGACCAAACACGGGATATTCGGGACATCTTCAAGGAGCGTGGCAAGTTAAAGAGGAGCTGCACCAAACCTGTAAAACGAGCTTTGGTAAGTAACATCCTTTCAATTACTTTCGTTTAGCCTCGTGTTCTTCGATGTGTATATGTTGTAGTTTTTGTTTCTTTTAAGCGTGGTGTTCTTTGATGTGTAATAAGAAGAGTCTTAATCGTCCTAATGCTTTCGTTTTTACCTTGATGTAGGAAGTGGGTGTTCTCACCTTGTAGTCTATTTTTATATTTCTTTTCCTTTTGAATTCACTTCTCCAGTTACATTTATCCGGCTTCTACTAAATGGATCTAGGTTTCTCCGAGTATTGATCTAAAAGAAGTAACTTCATGTCAGGATGCAGTTCCTGTGAGGAGGGAAGTATGGCCAACCTCGAGATCATGTTTCCAAAATGAGGCTGGATTACACACAAGGTGCCAGTTCCCTAATGATGCTGGACTAGACACAAGGTGCAAATTCCCAGATGATGCTGGATTACACACAAGCCAGGTGGAGTCGTCAGCTGTTCGTGTCCTCGTGGCATTAGTAAAGGCTGGAAGAAAGTGTGCAGCAGCCCTTGAGAATGTAGCTGAGTTCCTGAAGAAGAGAAAAGAGCAATCAGATGCTCTCTTCACCCAAGCCAAAGAAGAGATGGAAGAAGCCAGAAATAAGCTAGCAGAGGCATAGCAGGCTAGGCGTCTCCTGCTATCTAAAATTGTTGTCAATACAAAATTTCCTTCATAATAGCTAGGTTCGAATGTTTATCCAGTCAGCATGCATGTTGTGATGTCTGTGCATCTAGTGATGTGGCACAAAATGTTTTTTTTGGGTCATGTAATAACAACAATTACTTTCCAAACAATAACAGACGAAGCATTGGACATGGTATAGTTCACGCCATAAGCCCGACATTCCAAGTTCAACTTCCACATTAAACTCATGTTCACAGATATCTCGCACATTCATACGTAATGTCCACAACCATGATTCACTTCAAAGCCAAAAAATGTGAGGAGAGTTATAAATAAAGAAAAACCTCTACTAGTTCCTCGCTACCGGTCACGAGGACAACAAGTCAAGACCATGCGTAAATTAATTACTCCTCCATCCCATAATATAAGACGCTTTTGGCACTAGTATAGTGTCAAAAACGTCTTACATTATGAGACGGGGAGTATATTTTAGTCATGTTTTTGTTCTAAAATGCCCTGCCCGGCTCATGAAAGGGCGTGTTCTTGCTGGCACGCTTGGATTCAATGAAGGCAAAGGGCAGTCTTAAGCTGGTTGCACGCGGCGAGGAGGCGTGCTCAGCCGGGCCTATAGCGAAAAGTGCTCTTCTTGGCGGCGCTACGGCTCAATGCCTGCGCTTATGAGAGGTCGCGTCTGTCGAGCAATCACTCCCTCCGGTCCTTTTTTGTTTGGGTATAACAAAATCTCGTTTTCCATTCACATTTTATAAGTAAAATTCGTGGACAAACTTTGACCCAAAGTACGATGGGGACTAGTAAACCAGAATGGAGGTAGTAGTTTTTTTAATCAAAGAAGGGTTTCCCCTTCAGATTACTGAAAACCAACATCTAAATCTAAACCATAGTATTTGCCCTAGAACTACCAGGTTCAACATTGCAACATAAACCCATACAACCATACGCCAAGGAGGTACGTAGTACTATGAATTCCATTTTCGCTCCATACCAATCGTTCTAAAAACTACTTACTACTTATAACGTGCCATTGAAAATTGGAACTCTTAACCCCGCTAAAAAACAAAATTTTAAACGTGGCTACTCGATCTATGGCAACTGGCGAGCCACCACGCTCCAAGTTGTTCACCTGTGGTCCCGACCATCAACTCCTACAAAGGTGCTCCACCACGTGCAGTACCCGAATGCAGCAATCATGCACCTAGGGTTTTAGGGTTTATTTGTTAACGTCGCCTTTACGTAACACTCATGTGTGCGAGACAACGAGAGGCCATTGCGTCGTGCGCCTCTTCTCTTCGTATATGTACTCCACCGTTTTTCTGGTGTCCAAAAAATTATAATAACTACTAGCAATGTGTCAATGCGTTGCCACACGATCAAAGTAGATTAATACATATTCACCGACTTGATAGAAAAAAAGTCTAGTTTTGAAATATGTATATCACTAAAAATATGTTATGTTTCACTCAAAATATATACCTTTGGCGGTTTTGATGAGATAAGGGAGGAATGTTGTTGGTTTCAAGATTCGAGAAGTGGTATATGTCTATTTTCTACTCTTACTAGCAAGATGCCCGTGCGTGCCTCGTTCATCCTTTTCCCCCACATTTGCAAATAAGGCCTTACCTCGTTCATCCTTTTCCCCCACAAGATAAACTACTCATACAAATGCATCTTGATGTTCCGTGCAACGCATGGGCATCTTGCTAGTTGTTGCAAAAAGCCCATGTGTGTGTGAGAGAGAGGGAGAGTGGAGGAGGGGCCAGTGCATGTGTGACAAAGACACAAGTAGTGTGTGTGCGATAGGTATCAGCTTAAAATGAGGTGATAGTGTGTGTGTGCACAATCGAGAGGGCGTGTCTCAAGAAGGGAAGAAAAAGCTACATAGATACAAGGAGCGGGAGAGAGACATGTATGCGATGGTGGAAGCACGAGTGTGCGGGTGTATAAACCTATCTAGAGGCTAGCCAGTCGATAAATGTTTGTGAGAGAAATACGAGTCAGGTGCGAAAGCGAGAGGTTTGTGTGTGAGAGAGAGACGGTAGTCGGGAAGGGGAGTGGAAGCAGGAGTTGTGTGTGTGTGTCTGTGTGAGAGAGAGAGAGAGAGAGAGGAGATGGTAGTCGGGGTTGTCTGATCGGTAAACAAATGAATAATGTCAGTCTGGGATGGAGACGAAAAGGAGACCGCAACAAATGTTGTGTCTACAGGAGAGAGAGAGAGTAATTTTAGTGGTATGAGTCCTAAGTAGAGACATATAGGGTGTGTGAGAGAATCCCATAGAGAGAAAGACAAAGTGAAGAGGCAGTGGAGACTGTGTGTGTGGTGGTGAAAAAGAAAGCTTAGGTACCGAGTGATACCAGAGAACAGTAGAGACATGAGAGATAATGAAAACCGTGTAATTTATAATGATAGGGAGAGTGTGACACTTCTCAAGGGAGACGTCGAGAGACCATGTTTGCGAGGATAGGAGAAACATGAAGTGAACGTGCGGGTGAGCTGGAGAAAAGAGAGTGATAGCTACCTGAAGGAGCATGCATGCGAGAGAGATGGGTGTGAAAGGAGTGAACAAAAAAGGGATTCAAATATTTGAATTCGAGATGATGATACATGTAATCCATACTCGAACCAAAATTGATCTATCAAACATGCATACTCATATGAATTCACGCACATCTGTGTTATTTAATATGTAGATATTACTGATCCATACATTTTAGTAGAACATAATTTGTTTAAATTTTTTTCGAATTCAACCTTAAGATTTCGAGATCGTTGTATTTGTAAATCATATTATACATATAAAGGAGCAGAATTCTTTGTTGTGCTTTTGAAAGTATATATAAAAAATTGATGTATATAGAATGTAATTCCAATTGAAAATGGATCCCGCCCGAAAAAAATAGTAGAATACAAACGGGATTCGAATTGAGTTGGCACGGTAAACGTGCCTTTGTGAAAATTTGAACGAAGCGGGGAAAGTCGCAGTAACCGCCCGAAACCAAAATCTATGAGATGGAAATCACTACTGGCTATCCCTGCCACGCAAAGCCTATCTGCTGGATTTCTATACGTTTCGATAGGGCTAGGTTTGTAATTTCACCCAAACGTGACGTAACCGCCTCTCACCCGGATTCATACACGGTGGGCGCCAAAACACGATGTGCCATCGGCGAAATCGACTCCCTCCCGATTCATATTCATACACGGTGGGCGCCAAAAACAAACTCTCGTCGGCAAATATTCGGTGTATGCGAGATTACCGTCCTATCCCCAACCGACTAATGTTGCTGTGATGTAGTAGAAATTTGAAACGGGGGCTAAGTTTGTAAATTTCCTCGCATTTGAGACAAGAGCACCCTGAATACATGGTTACCCCCTTCCTCTCTACCTCCCTTTTCTCCATTCGTACTTCGTGGGCGCCAAAAAACCCTCTCCACCCCACCCTCCTCCGTCCGCCGCCGTCCGCCACCCCATCCACCACCGTCCTCCTCCACCATGCCAGATCTGATACCCTGACGCCGCCGTCCATTACAAGAGATCCACCTTGTTGGGGAACGTTGTAGAAAATTAAAATTTTCCTACGGTTTCACCAAGATCCATCTATGAGTTCATCTAAGCAACGAGTCAAGGGAGTGAGTTTGCATCTACATACCACTTGTAGATCGAGTGCGGAAGCGTTCAAGGGATGGTGATGATGGAGTCGTACTCGCCGTGATTCGGATCACCGATGACCAAGTGCTGAACGGACAGCACCTCCGTGTTCAACACACGTACAGTACGGACGACGTCTCCTCCGTCTTGATCCAGCAAGGAGGAAGGAAAGGTTGAGGAAGACAGCTCCAACAGCAGCACGACGGCATGGTGTTGTTGGAGTGACAGTTCTCCGTCAGGGCTTCGCCAAGCACACGCGGAGGAGGAGAGGTGTTGGGGAGGGGAGGGGCTGCGCCTTGGCTTGTGTTGTGCAGCCCTCCCCTCACCCCTCTATTTATAGGGGAAAGGGAGAAGGGGGCCGGCCCCTCTCGATGGCATCTAGAGGGGGGGCGGCGGCCAAGGGGAGGGGGACTTGCCCCCCAAGCAAGGGGGGCGCCCCCTCTAGGGTTCCCCCCCCCCCAACCCTAGGCGCAAGGGCCCAAGGGGTTGCGCAGCCCACCAGGCTGGCTCCTGCCCCACGCAGCCCATGTGGCCCCATGGAGGGTGGGCCCTCCAGTGGATCCCGGAACCTTCCGATGGCCCCGGTACAATACCGATAGGCCCCCGAAACTTTCCGGTGTTCGTTTGACAACTTCCCATATATAAATCTTTACCTCCGGACTGTTCCGGAACTCCTCGTGACGTTCGGGATCTCATCCGGGACTCCGAACAACATTCGGTAATCACATACAAGTCTTCCTAATAACCCTAGCGTCACCGAACCTTAAGTGTAGACCCTACGGGTTCGGGAGACATCTGCGACATGACCGAGACGGCTCTCAGTCAATAACCAACAGCGGGATATGGATACCCATGTTGGCTCCACATGCTCCTCGATGTTGTCATCGGATGAACCATGATCTCGAGGATTCAAGCAACCCGTATACTATTCCCTTTGTCAATCGATGCGTTACTTGCGAGACTTCGATCGTCGGTGTCCCAATACCTCGTTCGGTCTCGTTACCGGCAAGTCACTTTACTCGTACCATAATGCATGATCCCGTGACCGGACACTTGGTCACTTTGAGCTCATTATGATGATGCGATGCGAGTGGGCCCATGATACCTCTCCGTAACACGGAGTGACAAATCCAGTCTCGATCCGTGTCAACCCATGCACACTTTCGGAGATACCTGTAGTGCACCTTTATAGTCACCCGATTCGTTGTGGCGTTTGGTACACCCAAAGCACTCCTACGGTATCCGGGAGTTACACGATCTCATGGTCTAAGGAAGAGATACTTGACATTTGAAAAGCTCTAGCAAAAGCGAACTACGATCTTGTGCTATGCTTAGGATTGGGTCTTGTCCATCACGTCATTCTCCTAATGACGTGACCCCGCTTGTCAATGACATCGATGTCCATAGTCGAAACCATGACTATCTGTTGACCAACGAGCTAGTCAACTAGAGGCTTACTAGGGACGTATTGTAGTCTATGTATTCACATGTGTATTACGATTTCCGGATAATACAATTATAGCATGAATAAAAGACAATTATCATGAACAAGGAAATATAATAATAATGCTTTTATTATTGCCTCTAGGGCATATTTCCAACAGTCTCCCACTTGCACTAGAGTCAATAATCTATTTACATTGTGATGAATCGAACACCCATAGAGTTACGGTGTTGATCATGTTTTGCCCATGGAAGAGGTTTAGTCAACGGATCTGCGACATTCGGATCTGTATGCACTTTACAAATTTCTATGTCTCCATCTTGAACATTTTCACGGATGGAGTTGAAGCGACGCTTGATGTGTCTGGTCTTCTTGTGAAACCTGGGCTCCTTGGCAAGGGCAATAGCTCCAGTGTTGTCACAGAAGAGTTTGATCGGCCCCGACGCATTGGGTATGACTCCTAGGTCGGTGATGAACTCCTTCACCCAAATTGCTTCATGCGCTGCCTCCGAGGCTGCCATGTACTCCGCTTCACATGTAGATCCCGCCATTACGCTCTGCTTGCAGCTGCACTAGCTTACTGCTCCACCATTCAACATATACACGTATCCGGTTTGTGACTTAGAGTCATCCAGATCTGTGTCGAAGCTAGCATCGACGTAACCCTTTACGACGAGCTCTTCGTCACCTCCATAAATGAGAAACGTGTCCTTTGTCCTTTTCAGGTACTTTAGGATATACTTGACCGCTGTCCAGTGTTCCTTGCCGGGATTACTTTGGTACCTTCCTACCAAACTTACGGCAAGGTTTACATCAGGTCTGGTACACAGCATGGCATACATAATAGATCCTATGGCCGAGGCATAGGGGATGACGCTCATCTCTTCTTTATCTTTTGCCGTGGTCGGGCATTGAGCTGAGCTCAATTTCACACCTTGCAAGATGTACCAAGAACCCTTTCTTGGACTGATCCATTTTGAACTTCTTCAAAATCTTATCAAGGTATGTGCTTTGTGAAAGACCTATGAGGCGTCTCGATCTATCTCTATAGATCTTGATGCCTAATATATAAGCAGCTTCTCCAAGGTCCTTCATTGAAAAACACTTATTCAAGTAGGCCTTAATGTTGTCCAAGAATTCTATATCATTTCCCATCAAAAGTATGTCATCTACATATAATATGAGAAATGCTACAGAGCTCCCACTCACTTTCTTGTAAACGCAGGCTTCTCCATAAGTCTGCATAAACCCAAACGCTTTGATCATCTCATCAAAGCGAATGTTCCAACTCCGAGATGCTTGCACCAGCCCATAAATGGATCGCTGGAGCTTGCATACTTTGTTAACATTCTTAGGATCGACAAAACCCTCCGACTGCATCATATACAGTTCTTCCTTAAGATGCCCGTTAAGGAATGCCGCTTTGACGTCCATCTGCCATATCTCATAATCATACTATGCGGCAATTGCTAACATGATTCGGACGGACTTAAGCTTCGCTACGGGAGAGAAAGTCTCATCGTAGTCAATCCCTTGAACTTGCCGATAACCCTTAGCGACAAGTCGAGCTTTATAGATGGTGACATTACCATCCGCTTCCGTCTTCTTCTTAAAGATCCATTTATTCTCTATCGCTCGCCGATCATCGGCAAGTCTGTCAAAGTCCATACTTTGTTTTCATACATGGATCCTATCTCGGATTGCATGGCTTCAAGCCATTTGTTGGAATCTGGGCCCGCCATCGCTTCTTCATAGTTCGAAGGTTCACCGTTGTCTAACAACATGATTTCTAGGGCAGGGTTGCCGTACCACTCTGGTGCGGAACGTGTCCTTGTGGATGTAACATCCCAAAATTCTAAATTTTGGAATGTTATATTAGATAAATAACTATGCTTGTTGTCTGATTGTTTGTTTGATTGATTGAGTGAAATTGAGTGGAATTTGAAACTTTTGAAAGTTGGACGAGAGGGAATAAAAATGACTTTCCCAAAACTATCCCCTTTTGCCCTTTTTGGATCTCAATGAATTCAATTCCATTACAACACCAAAACCCTAGAGTGAAGATGAAATGACTTCTTCCATTTGAAATGAAAAGGGTTTTGAAAAGATTTGAATTTCATTTGAGAATATTTCAAATTCAAAGCTTTATGCAACTCAATGATTTTCATGAGGGAAGATAAAATGACTTCTTCAATTATATGAAATATGAGTTGGAAGTTAAAAAGAATCAAATTGAAAGTCATTTGAAGGTATTTTGAAACTCCCCTTCAAATTTGGAATTATTTGGATTTTATTCAAATTATTTTTCTCCTAAAATAAATAAATGGAAATATGGGTAAAATGATTCCCTTCAATGAAAAATTAGGAGAAAATAAATTTGAAGTCATTTTGGTATTTTAAAATGATTTTTATTGGATTTTATTAGAGCAGAAACACTCTTTGTTTTATTTGAATTTTTGTGTATTTTATTTGAACTTGAAAATAGTTCATGTTGTAGAAAATCTTTTTCTGAAAATTTTGATATATTATATGTCTATATAATATTATTTATTTATTTATTTGTTTTGTTTTGTTGTCTATGTTTTATAAAAAAAAGGAAAAGAGACCTCAGGTAGCCCGAATAATCCTAACTAGCTAGCCGAGCGGCCCAACCAATGAGCCGAGCAGCCGGCCCGGCCGGCCAGCGCCCGAGCCAGCCCCGAGCCCCGAGCCCACAAAACCCCTTCGGACCGGTCGCCCGACCGTCCCGCTTCCCCTCTCACCGGCAGTGGACACCCACCCATCTTCTTCCTCCCACGCCACACCCTGCTGTTGCCGCTCATGGGATCCCGCCGGATCCGGATTTGCCGATCCTCCCGATCCGCATCCTCGCCAGTCGCCCCCTATATACCCCTCCCTCGCCCGTTCCGTCACTTTCCCCTCGCCTGACCCTCCCTCTACGCCGCTATTGCTCGAAGCCAGTCTTGGCCGCCATTAGCCTCGCACCGACCGCCCAGCCACCCTCGACCTCGCCCGACTCCACCCCGAGCTCCCCTCGTCACACAAGACTGGCGGAGCTCCCGCCGTCGTCCTCGAGCACTGGAGCCCCCTGCACTGTCGCCCGAGCCGCCGTCGACCGTCGCTGGCGTCTTCCCCGCGGTGAGTCGCCGGAGATCACCCTCCGCCGTCCGATCTGTTTTCTAGGGTTAGGATTAGATCCCCCGAAGGGGTATGGTTTTATTAGGTTAGTTGTTAGTGAACCGGTTTTTATTCCGGTTTAGTTTGGTTTTAGTTAGGTTAGATTAGACCGGGCCGACTCGGTTTTATTCCGCGTGCGTAGTTTAGTTATATTACGCCGAAGCGTTATAGCGGCCCATTAGCCCAGTTTTCGTTTTAGTTTTATTTTTAGTTTTTTGTTTTAACAGAATAGTTTCAGTTTTGTAAAATTCATATCTTTTAATCTACTTAATATTTTTAAGTGATTCTTTTTTTGTTGGTTTGCAAATTTCTTATAGTTTCTGAAGAAAATATAATTAGTCATGTTAAAATTATTTAAAATTGCCTTATTTTAGATTTAGACAGAATAGTAATTCTGCCATAAAAAGAGTTAGGAAAATTATTTTTTAGTGATTCTTTTTGCCACAACTTTGTTTTGATATTGCCTAACCGTAGGAATTTATTTGGGCATTTTAGGGTTTATAAAGAAATAGTTTTAATCAGAATCATGTTATTCTTAATTAATTAACTAGCTACTGTTTTCCTATTGTTTTACTTAGCAAATAAATTTATTTTTCCTATGTGATAGATTATTCTAGGTTAGTTTCTGTAACTTTAGAGCATGAACTTTTATTTATAATAAATAAAACTTTTATTTTATTTTTCTTACTATAATTTGCTTTAGGCCTAATAGGAGTTTTATAATAGATATTAAAGAGATTCTTTTGCTCCTAGTTGCATAATGCATTCTTTTCTGTTAAGTTAGCATAAAACCATGATTAGGTTCTGTTGAGAAATTTTTGTAATGTAAAACTATTTTTAGTTGTTGCTTGAAGTAGGAAAACTTTGAGTTGGATTTCTTTGAGTTTTTCTTTGGGTTTTGGTTCAAGTCTTTGTGTGTGTTATGAGAGCATGCTATTATGTTAAGTGATCATATGTTGTATGCTTATTATGATTATTGTTTGTCTCGGTAGAATTTCCGAGTGCTAAGCTTGCTACCACGAGTCCCTAGTTTTCAAGATCGTCAAGAAGGCAAGTTCACTTTGACCATGCTTTCATACCTACGTTTTATTGCATTTAGTGGCATCTTTGCAACCACCCTCAAGAGTGATATTGAATTCTTGTAGTTGAGTAGTATGCATGAGGTAGGAACCCATCACCCTGTTACCAAGCCGGGATGCTATTTATTTTAATGCTACGCTATAGTAGACGGGGTTTGGTATGAGTGTTCGAGTGGTGTGAAGAAGGAGGACTCTACGTCAATGGCGACAACTCCATGATGGAACCTGCAAGGACTGCATCTTCAAGGCCTCAAGACTTCAAGACTTGAGACAAGAATTCAATACACACCTCTTTGGGTGAAGGATTTGTTGACGGGCACCTGGAGAAACCGGTGGTTGGCGGGATGCATGGAGAAGCGCCATGACATCTTGCGGAAAGCTTCACCCAGACTCAAAGAGACGGAAGAATACTTCATGCTCGGAAGCTTACCTATGCAACCGCAAGTCAATATGGGCTCTGGCTTGGTTGACCTTAGTTGTGACTCTGGCTGGGACGGTGCTAGCAGATGTAGTACTATGGTAGGATTGGATGAGCACCGGACAGTGGTCAGAGGAACTCTTCGGAAGACCATGTTTCGGTCATCTTGTTCTCAAACACCCTGAAGTGCGAGAACGTAAAAAGAGGATCGAATCTTGCGGGTAAAGTGTACAAACCTCTGCAGAGGGTTATAACCTAATCGATTAGCCGTGTTCCCGGTTACGGACAATTTGAGCCTCTGGAATTGGATCTATTTCGGAACTCTCAACACCGGATTGATAACTTAATTGTGGGCAACTTATGATGATTTTGGGCTATGAGACATCGGTTGGCGGAACCATGTCATGATAGAAAACTCCATAGTACAGACTTCATTTATTCCTTTGATGTAGGGAAAATAAAATCAGCTTTTACATAAGCAAAACTCGAATCTGAGCCACAAAGCCAAATTGGATATAGTATAGTTTTATCATCTGTTTATTCTTGTTGTGACCTTGCCGGTACATTCAATGTACTGACCTACACGGCTGCAACGTATCATGTTGCAGATATTTACTTCCGACGAGTAAGAGTATGCAGTGCAGGTTACGGTCTACACTCAACCTGCCGATGGCGTTGATGGGACTCCACACCGACTATTTGTTTCAGCTGTGAATTATGAGGTATATATCAGTTTTACGTTAATTATACATGTGATTGCACTTTGATATATACATTGATGTACCGTGTGTGCCGACATACGGATCCGAGGATGGCAGCCTACACAGAGGCTTGACCGTGCTGAGGTCGGGTCGCTCTGGAAATGGTATCAGAGCACATGTTGGCTGTAGGACGTGACCCTAGAAAATGACTTAGTAATATGAAGACCCCAATAGGAATGACCTTTGCTTTGTACTACTCTCGTAACACCTGATTTCCTTTACTGAACCTTCCTTATTTCAAACTATAGATGGAGAGCTACATTCTGAACAGAAGAGAACACTACGAGAAGGTTCTTGGAGGCCCCTTCCTTGTGGAGCTAGTCAGTCTTTGAAGTTACCGATACACGAGATCAAGGCAACTAAGAGGACGTCTAGATCATGGGGAGTCAAGACCCAAGTTTTTGGTCGTAAAGAAGACCCCAAGGCTGTAGACATCAGCTTCGAACTATAAATGGTGATCGTGATATGGGCATCAACACCGCCGTCCATGATGCTATTGCACGTTTATGCTATCGTCATCGTCTTTGCACTAAACCCACACTTCTTTGGAAGGATTGGATGGCGAAGTTTGATGGAGCAACTATTGCCTTGACGGAAGCGCAAAGATGAAGTTCTCCCCACCGTTAGTATACAATCGGGATCTAGAACAATACATCAAGAATCTTGAGATGGACCTCCTGGAAGCCCTATTTGACAATGAAGCACTACGAGAAGAGGTTGAGACTTCGAGGCGGAAGGTAAACAACACGGAGGAGGAGAACCTCGAGATCCCGATAATGCGTCGAGGAACTGAAAAACAGCAGGACCATGTCTCATGCCAAGGGCGTTGAAATCCGAGCTCAAGGAACAACTTCAGACATACAGGTCGTCACAAGAAACTCCGCGTCGACAGGGAAAATCTAGCAGAAAAACTGGAGGAGATCAAGTCCACACAGAAGAAGCCCCAGTGGGGACAATGATCAAGTTCCTAATAAATTAGCTTAGTAGTAGCCACCATGAGAGAAATAAAGATGAACGCTTTCTCGATTTAAATATCTGACCATACCAATTTATGTGGGTGGCGATACTGTAGAATTGATTGAATAAATGAATGCTTGGTTGCTATTTTTTTTTGTGTTTATTGAATGGTTGGATAGATGCGATATTCGTAGGCTTGTATTTATTTCAACCATGAGAGACGTAAGTTACGGAAGAATGGTAGAAGGCCTTCATATGGGAAAAGCATCGAGAATTGGAAACTCCCGAGCATTGAAGACCTGAAGAAATGAGGACTTAGAAAGCGAAACCATAGTAGAACGGCCCATTACAAACGGTACGTTTGATCTAGGATTCTTTTGTTGATGGGTGGGTATTTGCTTTCTCTTTCTATCTCAACCAGACCCCGAAATCTTGAACCCATGGACAACTGAACACCAAAATTTTCTGGAGGCAATTGCAATTTCCCCATGGAGATACATTCTTTGTTACGAGTACCCTCTTATCCTACACATGCAGATGACAACCCTTTATGAGTCTTTCCTTAAGGGCCCTGAAAGCGATAATGACCACGACAAGTGATCTTGATTACCCGAAGATCCTGAAGGACATGATGAAGCATATTCACCTTGAAGGAGATGCAGTTTACAAAGGCTACCCCTTCATGCAAAAGGGAGTGGAACTTTGGTATGTGGAGGTACACCTCCACCGTATGAAAGGAGTTTGCCCAAAGACAATGGGGCAGTACTTTTTCATCTCACGTGTGCCACAAGCAACTTTCTTCGATGCTGTTCGTGAAGCAGCCATGGAAGCCATACGCCAGATCGGAAAAATACTTGAAGCAAGACTCCGTTATACTCAGGAATACCTCAGAGAAGTGCATGCAGAGATGGTGGAGGTGAAGCTCAAGGCCACCACGATGAAACAGAAGATTGAAGATTTCAAGGTGCTTGTCGCACAATTCGATTGGATCAAGAATCCTCGAGGAGGATACATAAATAAAGTTGGAGCAATGTCTGACCATACCGAACCATGTGGGTGGCAGCATTTGTAACAAAGTACTTTTTGGAAGTTGGATTTACGAAGAATGGTTAAGGATGTAATAAAAGATTTGATATGAAAAATAATATGATTTATGGATAAACTAGTGCATTTCATTTTAAGTGTGGTAGTACCCCGTAACGCCACATGATCAATGAGGAAAGAAATGTGTTATTCATGACGGTCCATAGAAGGAGGCTGGACAAAATAAGTTGGAGTTTTGTATGATCGTCACCACAAGGGTATGAAGGAAGAGTACTACTGGATTTAAAGGAGGTGTAATATGGAACAAGAGAGTTACTCCAAGGATGAGTTAAAGCTGTACTAGTGTTGAAGTGGGCCATAACCCACAGGCCCAAGATTTTGAAAAGGAACAGATGTAACCTTGATAAAGGAATAAATTTGGAAGAATCAGTGATCCAATCAGCATACGTTTCGTAGGAGGTTACACAAAAAACCTGAGAGTGGTGAAGTAACGATAGATGTTTTGTTTAGCTTGCAGAAACCATGGATTTATACGAACTTGGTTCGTCGACAAGAGAAATCTGCAATGCTTGTGAGTATGCTCAAGTGTTAGAATACGTGATTCGATATTTACGTATGTGGTAATGATTCAAGTACGGGATGGATTGGCCCCCATACCGGAGACTTCTATCATGAACTATCATATGTTGATGGAAAATCAGAGAGCCTTGAAAACCTTAGAAGAGTGTCGACACGTCAAGCCGTAAAACCATAGAATGGTAGGGCGATGGAACCCTTACAGGCAGTCGATGCCAATCGTAGAATATACGGTGAGATCCAACCCCGACCATATTCCTGCAGGAGAAACCATGAATTGTCGACCACCATGAGATTTTCGATAGTTGTTTAGTATTGGCGACAGACCCGTCGGAGATGAAGACCCAGTCTCGGAAGAACCTCACCAGGATGAAAGGACACAAGTTTGAGGAAAAGGTTATGCCCTACTAGAAGAGCCCCAGTGAAGGAGTTACTCCAAAGATGTGAGAAGACCGATAGTGTTCCCACTAAGGATAGAGTACATAAGATCTGTTGGAACCATAACCATGCTTCTAAGTGTGGTAGCACACTAGACCATACAGATCAATGGATTTGCTAGAAGACCCCAACCCCTAATCCTTTCTTGCTAGCCTCTTCGAATCTCGAGGACGAGATTCATTTTAAGTGTGGTAGGTTTGTAACATCCCAAAATTCTAAATTTTGGAATGTTATATTAGATAAATAACTATGCATGTTGTCTGATTGTTTGTTTGATTGATTGAGTGAAATTGAGTGGAATTTGAAACTTTTGAAAGTTGGATGAGAGGGAATAAAAATGAATTTCCCAAAACTATCCCCTTTTGCCCTTTTGGATCTCAATGAATTCAATTCCATTCCAACACCAAAACCCTAGAGTGAAGATGAAATGACTTCTTCCATTTGAAATGAAAAGGGTTTTGAAAAGATTTGAATTTCATTTGAGAATATTTCAAATTCAAAGCTTTATGCAACTCAATGATTTTCATGAGGGAAGATAAAATGACTTCTTAAATTATATGAAATATGAGTTGGAAGTTGAAAAGAATCAAATTGAAAGTCATTTGAAGGTATTTTGAAACTCCCCTTCAAATTTGGAATTATTTGGATTTTATTCAAATTATTTTTCTCCTAAAAATAAATAAATGGAAATATGGGTAAAATGATTCCCTTCAATGAAAAATTAGGAGAAAATAAATTTGAAGTCATTTTGGTATTTTAAAATGATTTTTATTGGATTTTATTAGAGCAGAAACACTCTTTGTTTTATTTGAATTTTTGTGTATTTTATTTGAACTTGAAAAATACTTCATGTTGTAGAAAATCTTTTTCTGAAAATTTTGATATATTATATGTCTATATAATATTATTTATTTATTTATTTGTTTTGTTTTGTTGTCTATGTTTTATAAAAAAAAGGAAAAGAGACCTCAGGCGCCAGCCAGGCCAACTGCCCAGCCTAGCCGAGGCGGCCAATGAGCTGGCCAGCCAGCCGGCCCGGCCAGCTTGACCCGAGCCGGCCAGCCCAACCGAGCCCTGGCGAAACCCCTTCGGACGGTCGCCCGACCCGTCCCCGCTTCCCCTCTCACCGATAGGTGGACCCCACCGTCTTCTTCCTCCCCACGCCACACCCCTGCGCTGCCGCTCGCCGGATCCCGCCGGATCCGGGATTTGCCGATCCTCCCCCGATCCGCATCCTCGCCCAAGTCGCCCCCCCTATATATACCCCTCCCCTCGCCCCGTTCCGTCACTTTCCCCCCTCGCCCGACCCTCCCTCTCGCCGCTATTGCTCGCCGAAGCCCGAGTGCGCCGCTGCCGCCATTAGCCTCGCACCGACCGCCCCGGCCACCCTCGACCTCGCCCGACTCCACCCCCGAGCTCCCCTCGTCGCGCCGCACCCGCCGGAGCTCCCCGCCGTCGTCCTCGAGCACCGGAGCCCCCGCACCAACGTCGCCCGAGCCGCCGTCGACCGTCAGCGTCTTCCCATGATGAGTCGCCGGAGATCACCCTCCGCCGTCCGATCTGTTTTCTAGGGTTAGGATTAGATCCCCCGAAGGGGTATGGTTTTATTAGGTTAGTTGTTAGTGAACCGGTTTTTATTCCGGTTTAGTTTGGTTTTAGTTAGGTTAGATTTGACCGGCCGACTCGGTTTTATTCCGCGTGCGTAGTTTAGTTATATTACGCCGAAGCGTTATATAGGCCCATTAGCCCAGTTTTCGTTTTAGTTTTATTTTTAGTTTTCTTTTTTAACAGAATAGTTTCAATTTTGTAAAATTCATATCTTTTAATCTACTTAATATTTTTAAGTGATTCTTTTTTTGTTGGTTTGCAAATTTCTTATAGTTTCTGAAGAAAATATAATTAGTCATGTTAAAATTATTTAAAATTGCCTTATTTTAGATTTAGACAGAATAGTAATTCTGCCATAAAAAGAGTTACGAAAATTATTTTTTAGTGATTCTTTTTGCCACAACTTTGTTTTGACATTGCCTAACCGTAGGAATTTATTTGGGCATTTAAGGATTTATAAAGAAATAGTTTTAATCAGAATCATATTATTCTTAATTAATTAACTAGCTACTGTTTTCCTATTGTTTTACTTAGCAAATAAATTTATTTTTCCTATGTGATAGATTATTCTTGGTTAGTTTCTGTAACTTTAGAGCATGAACTATTATTTATAATAAATAAAACTTTTATTTTATTTTTCTTACTAGAATTTGCTTTAGGCCTAATAGGAGTTTTATAATAGATTTTAAAGTGATTCTTTTTGCTCCTAGTTGCATAAGGCATTCTTTTCTGTTAAGTTAGCATAAAACCATGATTAGGTTCTGTTGAGAAATTTTTTGTAATGTAAAACTATTTTTAGTTGTTGCTTGAAGTAGGAAAACTTTGAGTTGGATTTCTTTGAGTTTTTCTTTGGGTTTTGGTTCAAGTGCTGTGTGTGTTATGAGAGCATGCTATTATGTTAAGTGATCATATGTTGTATGCTTATTATGATTATTGTTTGTCTCGGTAGAATTTCCGGAGTGCGAAGCTTGCTACCACGAGTCCCTAGTTTTCGAAGATCGTCAGCAAGGCAAGTTCACTTTGACCATGCTTTCATACCTACGTTTTTATTGCATTTAGTGGCATCTTTGCAACCACCCCTCGATAGTGATATTGAATTCTTGTAGTTGAGTAGTATGCATGAGGTAGGAACCCATCACCCTGTTACCAAGCCGGGGCGCTATTTATTTTAATGCTACGCTATAGTAGACGGGGTTTGGTATGAGTGTTCGAGAGTGGTGTGAAGAAGGAGGACTCTCGTCAATGACGACAACTCCATGATGGAACACGCAAGGACTGCATCTTCAAGGCCTCAAGACTTCAAGACTTGAGACAAGAATTCAATACACACTCTTTGGGTGAAGGATTTGTTGATAGGCACCTGGAGAAACCGGTGGTTGGCGGGATGCATGGAGAAAGCGCCATGACATCTTGCGGAAAGCTTCACCCAGACTCAAAGAGGCGGAAGAATACTTCATGCCGGAAGCTTACCTATGCAACCGCAAGTCAATATGGGCTCTGGCTTGGTTGACCTTAGTTGTGACTCTGGCTGGGGCGGTGCTAGCAGATGTAGAACTACGGTAGGATTGGATGAGCACCGACGGTGGTCGAGGAACTCTTCTGAAGACCATGTTTGGTCATCTTGTTCTCAAACACCACGAAGTGCGAGAACGTAAAGAGAGGATCGAATCTTGCGGGTAAAGTGTACAAACCTCTGCGGAGGGTTATAACCTAATCGATTAGCCGTGTCCCGATTACGGACAATTTGAGCCTCTGGACTTGGATCTATTTGAACTCTCAACACCGGATTGATAACTTAATTGTGGGCAACTTATGATGATTTTGGGCTATGAGACATCGGTTGGCGGAACCATGTCATGATAGAAAACTCCATAGTACAGACTTCATTTATTCCTTTGATGTAGGGAAAATAAAATCAGCTTTTACGCAAGCAAAACTCAGATACAGAGCCACAAAGCCAAATTGCATATAGTATAGTTTTATCATCTGTTTATTCTTGTTGTGACCTTGCCGGTACATTCAATGTACTGACCTACACGGCTGCAACATATCATGTTGCAGATATTTACTTCCGACGAGTAAGAGTACGGTACAGGGTTACGGTCTACACTCAACCTGCCGATGGCGTTGATGGGACTCCACACCCGACTATTTGTTTCCGCTGTGAATTATGAGGTATATATCAGTTTTACATTAATTATACATGTGATTGCACTTTGATATATACATTGATGTACAGTGTGTGCCAGCATACGGATCCAGGGATGGCACAGCTACACAGAGGCTTGACCGTCTGAGGTCGGGTCGCTACAGTGGACCTACGAAGTTCAGTAGCTACTTGATCCGAAGTACCTTGATCATCATCATTATTTTCCTCTTCAGTTGGTGTAGGCATCACAGGAACATTTTCCTGAGCTGCACTACTTTCCGGTTCAAGAGGTAGTACTTCATCGAAGTTCTACTTTCCTCCCACTTACTCCTTTCGAGAGAAACTCTTTTTCGTAAAGGATCCGTTCTTGGCAACAAAGATCTTGCCTTCGGATCTAAGGTAGAAGGTATACCCAATGGTTTCCTTAGGGTATCCTATGAAGACGCATTTTCCGACTTGGGTTCGAGCTTTTCGGGTTGAAGTTTCTTGACATAAGCATCGCATCCCCAAACTTTTAGAAAGCGACAGCTTAGGTTTCTTCCCAAACCATAATTCATACGGTGTCGTCTCAACGGATTTAGACGGTGCCCTATTTAAAGTGAATGTAGTTGTCTCTAGAGCGTATCCCCAAAATGATAGCGGTAAATCGGTAAGAGACATCATGGATCGCACCATATCCAATAGAGTGCGATTACGACGTTCGGATACACCGTTCTACCGAGGTGTTCGGTAGCGTGAGTTGTGAAACGATTCCACATTTTCTTAAGTGTGTACCAAATTCGTGACTTAAATATTCTCCTCCACGATCCGATCGTAAGAATTTTATCTTTCGGTCATGTTGATTCTCTACTTCATTATGAAATTCCTTGAACTTTTCAAAGGTCTCAGACTTGTGTTTCATTAAGTAGACATATCCATATCTACTCAAGTCATCTGTGAGAGTGAGAACATAACGATATCCTCCGCGAGCCTCAACACTCATTGGACCGCACACATTGGTATGTATGATTTCCAACAAGTTGGTTGCTCGCTCCATTGTTCCGGAGAACGGAGTCTTGGTCATTTTGCCCATGAGGCATGGTTCGCATGTGTCAAATGATTCATAATCGAGAGACTCTAAAAGTCCATCAGCATGGAGCTTCTTCATGCGCTTGACACCAATATGACCAAAGGCGGCGGTGCCACAAGTATGTGGGACTATCGTTATCAACTTTACATCTTTTGGTATTCACGCTATGAATATGTGTAACATTACGTTCGAGATTCATTAAGAATAAACCATTGACCATCGGAGCATGACCATAAAACATATCTCTCATATAAATATAACAACCATTATTCTCGGATTTAAATGAGTAGCCATCTCATATCAAACGAGATCCAGATACAATGTTCATGCTCAAACGTGGCACCAAATAACAATTATTAAGGTTTATAACTAATCCCGTAGGTAAATGTAGAGGTAGCGTGCCGACGGCGATCACATCGACCTTGGAACCATTCCCGACGCGCATCGTCACCTCGTCCTTCGCTAGTCTCCGCTTATTCCGCAGCTCCTGCTGTGAGTTACAAATATGAGCAACGGCACCGGTATCAAATACCCAGGAGTTACTACGAGTACTGGTAAGGTACACATCGATTACATGTATATCAAATATACCTTTGGTGTTGCCGGCCTTCTTATCCGCTAAGTATTTGGGGCAGTTCTGCTTCCAGTGACCGTTCCCCTTGCAATAAAAGCACTCAGTCTCAGGCTTGGGTCCATTCTTTGACTTCTTCCCGGCAACTTGCTTGCAGGCGTGGCAACCTCCTTCCGTCCTTCTTGAAGTTCTTCTTGCCCTTGCCCTTCTTGAACTTAATGGTTTTATTGACCATCAACACTTGATGTTCTTTCTTGATTTCAACCTCTGCTGACTTCAAAGATTGAGAATACTTCGGAATGGTCTTCACCATCCCCTGCATATTGTAGTTCATCACAAAGCTCTTGTAGCTTGGTGGGAGCGATCAAGGATTCTGTCAATGACCGCCTCATCCGGGAGGTTTATGTCCAGTGGGACAAAGCGGTTGTACAACCCACATTTTGAGTATGTGCTCCTTGTGAACTGTTTTCCTCCATCTTACAACTATAGAACTTGTCGGAGACTTCATATCTCGACCGGGCATGAGCTTGGAAAACTAGTTTCAGCTCCTCGAACATCTCATATGCTCCGTGTTGCTCAAAAGCGCTTTTGGAGCCCTGGTTCTAAGCTGTAAAGCATGCCGCCTTTGAGCAGGGAGTAATCATCAACACGAGACTGCCAAGCATTCATAATGTCTTGGTTCTCGAGGACAGGTGCATCACCTAGCGGTCCTTCTAGGACATATTGTTTCCTGGCAGCTATGAGGATGATCCTCGGGTTAGGACCCAGTCCGTATAGTTGTTGCCATCATCTTTCAGCTTGGTTTTCTCTAGGAACGCGTTGTAGTTCAAGTTGACATGAGCGTTGGCCATTTGATCTACAAGACATATTATGCAAAAGTTATAGACTAAGTTCATGATAATTAAGTTCATCTAATCAAATTATTTTAAAGAACTCCCACTCAGATTAGACATCCCTCTAGTCATCTAAGTGTTACACGATCCGAGTCGACTAGGCCGTGTCGGATCATCACGTGAGACGGACTAGTCATCGTCGGTGAACATTCTCATGTTGATCGTATCTTCCATACGACTCGTGTTCGACCTTTCGGTCTCCGTGTTCCGAGGCCATGTCTGTACATGCTAGGCTCGTCAAGTTAACCCTAAGTGTTTTGCATGTGTAAAACTGTCTTACACCCGTTGTATGTGAGCGTAAGGATCTATCACACCCGATCATCACGTGGTGCTTGAAGCTTGACGAACTTTAGCAACGGTGCACGCAGTTAGGGAGAACACTTCTTGAAATTGTTGTAAGGGATCATCTTATTTACTACCGTCGTTCTAAGTAAACAAGATGCAAAAACATAATAAACATCACATGCAATTATATAGTAGTGACATGATATGGCCAATATCATAAAGCTCCATTGATCTCCATCTTCAGGGCTCCATGATCATCTTGTCACCGGCATGACACCATGATCTCCATCATCGTGTCTTCATGAAGTTGTCACGCCAATGACTACTTCTACTTCTATGGCTAACGCGTTTAGCAATAAAGTAAAGTAATTCACATGGCATTGTTCAATGACACGCAGGTCATACAAAAATAAAGACAACTCCTATGGCTCCTGCCGGTTGTCATACTCATCGACATGCAAGTCGTGATTCCTATTACAAGAACATGATCTCATACATCACAATATGTCATTCATCATTCATCACAACTTGGCCATATCACATCACATGACAATTGCTGCAAAAACAAGTTAGGCGTCCTCTAATTGTTGTTGCATCTTTTACGTGGCTGCAATTGGGTTCTAGCAAGAACGTTTTCTTACCTACGAATAACCACGGCGTGATTTTGTCAACTTCTATTTACCCTTCATAAGGACCCTTTTCATCGAATCCGCTCCAACTAAAGTGGGAGAGACAGACACCGCCAGCCACCTTATGCAACTAGTGCATGTCGATTCGGTGGAACCGGTCTCACGTAAGCGTCGTGTAAGGTTGGTCCGGGCCGCTTCATCCCACAATCCCGCTGAAGCAAGATAAGACTAGTAGCGGCAAGCAAGTTGACAAGATCTACGCCCACAACAAAATTGTGTTCTACTCGTGCAATAGGGAACTACACATAGACCTAGCTCATGATGCCACCGTTGGGGAGCGTTGCGAGAAAATTAAAATTTTCCTACGGTTTCACCAAGATCCATCTATGAGTTCATCTAAGCAACGAGTCAAGGGAGTGAGTTTGCATCTACATACCACTTGTAGATCGAGTGCGGAAGCATTCAAGGGATGGTGATGATGGAGTCGTACGCCGTGATTCGGATCACCGATGACCAAGTGTTGAGCGGACAGCACCTCCGTGTTCAACACACGTGCAGTCTGAGACGGCGTCTCCTCCGTCTTGATCCAGCAAGGAGGAAGGAGAGGTTGAGGAAGACAGCTCAGCAGCGGCACGACGGCGTGGTGTTGTTGGAGTGACAGTTCTCCGGCAGGGCTTCGCCAAGCACACGCGGAGGAGGAGAGGTGTTGGGGAGGGGAGGGGCTGCGCCTTGGCTTGTGTTGTGCAGCCCTCCCCTCACCCCTCTATTTCTAGGGGAAAGGGAGAAGGGGGCCGGCCCCTCTAGATGGCATCTAGAGGGGGGGCGGCGGCCAAGGGGAGGGGGACTTGCCCCCCAAGCAAGGCGCCCCTCTAGGGTTCCCAACCCCTAGGCGCAGGGCCCAAGGGGGCGCCCAGCCCACCAGGCTGGCTCCTGCCCCACGCAGCCCATGTGGCCCCGGGAGGTGGCCCCTCCGGTGGACCCGGAACCCTTAGGTGGCCCCGTACAATACCGATAGGCCCCCGAAACTTTCCGGTGTCCGTTTGACAACTTCCCATCTATAAATCTTTACCTCCGGACTGTTCTGGAACTCCTCGTGACGTCCGGGATCTCATACGGGACTCCGAACAACATTCGGTAATCACATACAAGTCTTCCTAATAACCCTAGCGTCACCGAACCTTAAGTGTGTAGACCCTACGGGTTCGGGAGACATGCGTACATGACCGAGGCGGCTCTCGTGTCAATAACCAACAGCGGGATCTGGATACCCATGTTGGCTCCCACATGCTCCTCGATGTTGTCATCGGATGAACCACGATGTCGAGGATTCAAGCAACCCCGTATACTATTCCCTTTGTCAATCGGTATGTTACTTGCCCGAGACTCGATCGTTGGTATCCCAATACCTCGTTCAGTCTCGTTACCGGCAAGTCACTTTACTCGTACCGTAATGCATGATCCCATGACCAGACACTTGGTCACTTTGAGCTCATTATGATGATGCACTACCGAGTGGGCCCAGTGATACCTCTCCGTAACACGGAGTGACAAATCCTAGTCTCGATCCGTGTCAACCCAACAGACACTTTCGGAGATACCTGTAGTGCACCTTTATAGTCACCCAATTACGTTGTGACGTTTGGTACACCCAAAGCACTCCTACGGTATCCGGGAGTTACACGATCTCATGGTCTAAGGAAGAGATACTTGACATTTGAAAAGCTCTAGCAAAACGAACTACACGATCTTGTGCTATGCTTAGGATTGGGTCTTGTCCATCACGTCATTCTCCTAATGACGTGATCCCGTTGTCAATGACATCTGATGTCCATAGTCAGGAAACCATATCTATCTGTTGACCAACGAGCTAGTCAACTAGAGGCTTACTAGGGACGAATTGTAGTCTATGTATTCACACGTGTATTACGATTTCCGGATAATACAATTATAGCATGAATAAAAGACAATTATCATGAACAAGGAAATATAATAATAATGCTTTTATTATTGCCTCTAGGGCATATTTCCAACAGACCTCTCTCATCCATGCCTTCGGACCGGGATCCTTGCATCCCGTCCTCTTGCTTCATCCCCACCGTCGTCCACCTTGCCGGCGCCGCTCCTACGACCGTCTCGTCCACCGCACCCTGCCGCCACCGTCTACCCTCCTAGATCTGCTTCCACGCCGCCAACAGCCATCGCTACCGCAGCACCGTCAAATTCTCAGCAGTTGCGTACACGGCGTCCCACCAGAGGTGGTACTCTTTCGTATCTGCTCAACTTATTTATCACGGCAAGAAAATAGATCGCCACTGCTTTACTCTGATTTCTTGTCTTGGTTGCGAAGTTGCCTTTGTCTGGTTTGCACCTTCAGATCCGCCATGGCACGCTCAACACTATACTCCCAATGCTTATGGTTTCCCCTTTTATATTCCACACTAGTTAAATCACGATAGACTACATTTCAAAATTGGGTCGATCGATTTTTGAGCTTCGCGGAGTTCGCCGGTGCGAACGAAGGGGCTCGGGTGGTTGTGGGGCCTCGCCGAACGAAGAAAATTCGACGCGGGTGGGGGTTGGGGCGGGGGTGGCGGCGGGGGTGGCGGAGGAACAAAGGCGGTGGGGGCCGGTGGTCCGGCCGGTGGCCCGTGCGGTGTTCTGTATGGGAAGAATCAGAGATGAGGAAGAACAAGGGTTGGGAGACGTAGGATCTTCATCCAACCGCATGAACTGGTCGAGAGATAGCTGGGAGTTGCATTTGGTTCTTAATGCACTCTGGTTCATCATGTGTGGGCACGGCGCAACCAACATTTTATTATCCAAAATCTGCTTGCTCTTCTTTACCATGTTCCTCTTCCGTTCTTCTTTAATATGTAATCTCTCCGTTCCTAAATACAAGTCTTTGTATAGATTCGACCATGGACTACATATGGAGCAAAATGAGTGAATCTATACTCTAAGATGTATCTGGATACATCTGTATGTGATCCATAGTGGAAATCTCTACCAAGACTTATATTTTGGAACGGAGGGAGTATGCTAGTAGTACAGTATGTTCCTTGGACTGAAGATGAGCATGGACATTTGCAGTGTAGAGGTCTATACGGTCGGTTGTGATGGACACTTTGAGCCTCTTTGATTAGTAGGATCTTGTAAAAATAGGAATAGGATTTGTAGTGGCCTGCCCACTTGAATCCTATAAGAATAGCAAGGAAATGCGTGGAGCTGTGTCGCCTTTGAGAGTTACACTGATATAAACAGTACCGCACCTTCACTTGAAGAGAGCTGGTATCCGAAGCCTTTCTACCTGTACCGGCAATACTAGCACAATATTCCAGCAAGTTCCACTTTGCTGATTTTACTATGATGCTTACGGTTTTCCCCGTTATATCTACACTATGATCTGTGTAGCTGCTTTGTGTCGCACTAGCACAGTCCACTCTTGAAGCTAAACACTTCAATGACTTACAAAATTGGCACCAAGGCATTGAGTGACATTCTGGATGCAATGAAACTCATACACTCCCCACCTGTTGACTCTTGTTTAGAATATGATCCTAATGACTATTCTAACCTCGAGGAGCAAAGGCAGATGGCCTATCCTGTTCACCCATCAAGATGCCTGTTCTAATTTGGCAATGTTTTATTGATTGTGTGTATCTTGCATATGTTGTCTTGCATTTCTTCTACTTTGTTGCACCACCATCTGCTTAGTTTACTCATCATATATGTCGAGATGCCATGCCCATCCATTATCAATACATATTCCATCTGTCATCATACCATGTTTTTCCACTCAAATGCTGTTCGTGTGCATCAGACATCAAAAAGGAAGAGGGTGATTGCCGAACCTGAAGGAGCACCAGCAAAGTCCTTGAAAAACATGGTGGTGCCGGAGAAATCAGACAGCACCCCACTTATATTGGCTGTACAACCAGTTACACAAAACATAGGACCGACTCTAGCAGACTGTACCCATACTTCACTGGCCACACCACTAGCCCCACCACACAGGACCTGCACTCCAGCAAAAGGTATACCGATTTCATTTGCCATAGCACCAGCTGTACCAAAGAAAAATCCCACTCCAGCAAAAAGTACAGCAAGTCCACCGGCCGAAGACCTATCCCAACTGCACAGACGGCCAATTCCTGCAGATTGGAACCCCATTCCATTTATTCCCAGTTTAAAAGAAAATGCTTTCAATGTTGTTAGGGACTACATGGATATATTCCCATCATGGGAAGATTATTGTGAAGACAAACACCATTTTCACATCTTCCTGTCCAACTTACATGTAAGTGCTATTATTCATGGTTATTATTTTCCTGTTTTCTGCTGATTGAACACATCAATGATTTACATTACATTGTTGTAACTAGGCGAGGGTCAATCTGGATAGTCATGATGAGCAAAGTTTACTTGTGCTTTTCAAGGAAGCATTGCAGCAGTATCGGTGTTACCTGAGGAAATCACACTTTGGTGGCAAGTCTATAAACGAATTTCTGGTGAAGTCTCCTGTGCTAAATTTAGAAGACATTGAATGGAAAAACTTTGTTATGCACTGGTCTCGTTCCGAGGATGAGGTACTGTCCATGAAATCACATGACAATTTGAACTTCTACTTTTCCGCATGTGCCTTACAGATCTTTTTTGCAGGAAATCTGCTCGAAGAAGAATTCTGGTTTGAAAAGTACGACAGGATATCGCAAATATGCTGCCCGCTGCTTTGCTCTTGTTAGTACCTGTTGTCCTGTATCACTGTACTTGCATACATACCTGGTTCATTATGTGACATCAGTATGCATGATAGCTTGCTTATCAATTGTTCGCTCCAAATTATCTGATCTGTATGAATGGTTACATTAGTGTAGAATATATCCAATGCCAATGTTTTTTAGCTCTGCATTGTTCTTGTAAGTACATGATGTCCTTTATCAGTGTATTTATAATGACAGGTAGTTGTTCATGTACCATCACTCTGCAGCTTATTTTCCTTTGCCCTCCATTTTCTACACATCAGATCTATATTTACTCTTACCATAAGGTTGGTACTAAAGAAGTTTAGCTGTGCATTGCTCTTGGCTGTACCTTTTGCCTGTATCGCTGCACTTACATTTATAGCTACTTGGTTATGTAGCATCACTCTTCATCTTATCTTAAATATTCTCCATTTTTTTGTATATTATCACATCTATATTTACTCTTAACAAAATGTAGAATAAAGGAAATGCGTTTGAAGAAGATTCTGTGGTAAACTTCTTCCCCCCCCCCCCCCATCAGCATGGACAAGGCCTTTATAGAGCCTGTCTTCACCAATAATGTAAGTTTGTCCATCTCAAGCCTTCAAACTTTGTTGTATATATTTGGTCAGGCATGACTGCAATAAATGTTTATTTTTGGTGTTTGCATCAAATTGCTTATTTAAAGTTTATTATGTAGTTCATAAACAAAAGTTTGTCCTTCCTCAATTTAAGTTTTCAGTTGTACAACCAAGTTCCTTCTACATACCATGTAAATTAAACTATACAGAGCAAATGATCTTCTTTTGCCTTTGCATGTATGCTTCTCGTTCTTCATCCGTAATCCGGTGGTGTGGTGAACCTACCCACTACAAAGACAATGTCATATTCTGCAATGTCTTAACTATGGACAATGTCATATCATTCTACTATTATTTAAACCGTCTCTTTATTTGCCAATTTGAAATGGTATAAATTGACAAAGACACTAACCATTGATACTTATGAGTTCTTGATCTGTAATCCAGTGTTGTCGTGAAGCTGCCAACTCCTTCACAAAGTCATTTCCTGCCATGTCTTGACCTGAACAATACCATATTGTGTTAATGCAATTTTATACTGTGTCACTTTATTCGTCAGTAAGAAATGTTATGAATTGTGAGCACTGATACTTTTACGTGCAAAACCTGTCATCCGTCTTCGCTTGTTTATCTTTCAGAGTGAGGAAGATATAAGTGTTGAACAAGCGCGATCTCATCATCTTGCTCACCGCTTACCTGCAGCTCCCAAGAGGCTAACCTTTCTTGAACTCTATTGAAGTGTTGTCGGTTTTGTATATTATTTTTTCAGCGTGTTTATTTGCACTGGTGGCAATCTTTGATGCCCAATGTATGTAATCTGCTGTCTGCTTGTGCTTTATTATCATAGTGGCGAACTTTGATGCCCAGTGGATGTAATATGCCGTAATTTCTTTATTGTATAGTCTAGGTTTTTTCTTATTCATGATGCTGCAGTTATTTTACTATATATATATATATCATGTCTTCGCAGTAAACCGGCCAAACCGTAAAATTACGGTACATAATCGGGTCGTCATGCAATCACGATGTAGGTTGGGCCTGAAACGTGCCGAACAGCTTACGGCCCGGCAGCAGCCCTATAACACCCCGGATGCAACTTTCCATATTTGTAACTCCAACTCTTACTTTTTCCGGCGATGTGCTATATTATTTTCCTTTGTGGTTGGGTTTTGTCTTTTGTTTTGCATTTTGTTCATGTCTTGCATCTCATCTCATGGCATCATGTGCATTGTATCCACATGTTTTCATAAAGCTTGCACCCGTTCGTAGTTGTCGCGTTCCCCTTGCCTTCTTTCACCGTTCCGAGACCAACCGGGTTTTTCGAGTCTCTCTTGTCTGGCCGCTTAATCTCTATGCTCAATGCTCGAACCCCTCGCTTGCTCGCCCGAAACTTCCCAGAACCCGAACCGCACGGGTCACGACCGATGGGTCCGGATCATCACCAAACATCTCTAAATCATCATCAGTTTCTCTTTTGGACTCCCTAGCTATTTTATTCGCGACCGTCCGATTACGATCGGAGGGACCTAACCGCCCTAAATTGTTTTCATCTGTTATAAATATAAGGTCCAACCCTTGATCCTAGGGGTCTTGTCCCATCGATCCCACCGCGCCGCCACTCCACCTGGTTCCCTCGGGATCCCTCCCGGACCAACCAACAGCCTCCTCCCTGATCCAAAAAATTCCTCTCTCTCCACCAGCCACCACCAAATCCTCCTCCTTGCCTCGATCCAGCCCACAAGAGAGGAGCTCCTCCTCTGCTTTCTCCTCGAGCCCGCAGCAACAGCCTTGGCCTTGGCGCCTCGCCTCGCCTGACCTGCTGGACCCCGCCCGCCTCCACGACGGAGCCTCGTCGAGCAAGCACCACCAGGCCGTCCACCACACCTGCCCTCTTTCTTCTCCTTCCCCGTGCCCTCTCCCTCCTGACCTCTCTTGCCCTTTCATGGTCCGCAGCAGAAGAAACCCCATGACCGCCCGCGCCATCTGTCGTCCTTCTTCGGCAGCCGCGCCGTCGAGCGCCCCGCCGGACCCGCTGTTCCTGGCCTCCTCGCAGCCGAACCGTAGGTTCTCCTCAGGCCGGCGCGCCCCTGCCATCTCCCTGCGGTCCCTCTTCTTCCCTTGTTTCCCCTCTGAATTTCTCTGTCTTTTTTTCTTCAGACAACAGCAGCTTCCATGGCCTTGTAGCTCGTCGCCGGCCTCCACAAGTCAAGCGCCACCGGATCTGGAGGATTCGGGCCTCCCTCGCTTTCCCGTGTCCCTCCCCTGCCTCCCTGCTTCGCCGGAGTCCCGCGCGAGCCAGCATCGCGAGCTCCAGCGCATCTGCTCCTCTGTTTTTTGTCGAACAGAGGGCGACGCTACTGTAGCCTCACCGCCTCATGTGCCAGTCAGTGCCTCCCTTCGCATGTTGACCGCGGCCCAGCTCCCACCTCCACCGACCGGGCTGAATCCCATGGGTGAGCTGCCCCCCCATTCCTGGTTGGCCTGTGCTCAGGTTCGGTCCGATGCATTTTTTTTCCTCTGGACGATTTTAGCAATCATTCAGTGTTTAGCTGTTTTACGGAAAACCCCTCATGTTCATGCATGTAATAACTCATTAACCGTGCATCGGATTAAAATGATTTAAACATGTAAAATGCTTAGAATTTTGTGTAGATTAATTATATGCCATTTTCATCAATGTTTAAAATATTTAAAATTGTTGTTTGCATTAATTTGCCTAAATGCCATGTTAAGATGATTTATTTCATAACAAAATAACCGTAGCTTGGTTTTTAATAAACTTTATATGTAAATGGGGTGGAAAAATGCCTAGTTTAACACGGTGCAGTTTATTTTCCTGTTTAACAACAATAAAATATGTTTTAGGATAGAACAGTAGCAAATTCGAAATATGCACATGAGGATTTTCAGGAATTGTTGTTTGTTATTTCCGGCCTAATTTAAACTTGCCTAAATAGTTAGTTTACTTATGCTTCACCTCTTGCCATGTTTAACAACATTTAATGTTGTTTGGTAGCTTAAACGAGATTAATCTAAACATGTCAATGTGGTGTTTTGTCAATATGCAACTCGTTGCATATTGAGCTCCACTTAATTTGTAGTATTGTTTGTTGCACTTTGCCATGCCATGCCTCATTAAACCGGACATGCATCATACTTGATTGTGCATCGTGCCATGTTTGTGCTTCTGCATTTACCATGTTGTTTGCTTCTTTCCGGGTCACTTCTCTCGTTAGCTTCGGTTTCGTTCCGGAGTTGTGAGGATTCGTTCGACTACGTCTGGTTGTCTTCTTCATGGACTCGTTCTTCTTCCTAGCGGGATTTCAGGCAAGATGACCGTCACCTTGGATCTCATTACTATCATTGCTATGCTAGTTGCTTCGTTCTATCGCTATGCTGCGTTACCTACCACTTGCTGCTCAAGCCTCCCAAATTGCATGAACCTCTAACCTTTGTCACCCTTCCTAGCAAACCGTTGTTTGGCTATGTTACGGCTTTTGCTCAGCCCCTCTTATAGCGTTGCTAGTTGCAGGTGAAGATGAATATTGCTCCATGTTGGATTATGTTTATGTTAGGATATCACAATATCTCTTATATTATTAATGCATCTATATACTTGGTAAAGGGTGGAAGGCTCGGCCTTATGCCTGGTGTTTTGTTCCACTCTTGCCGCCCTAGTTTCCGTCATATCGGTATTATGTTCCTGGATTTTGCATCCCTAACGCGGTTGGGTGATTTATGGGACCCCCTTGACAGTTCGTTTTGAATAAAACTCGTCCAGCAAGGCCCAACCTTGGTTTTACCATTTGCCTCACCACCACCTATACCCTTTCCCTTGGGTCGGCCAACCCGAGGGTCATCTTTATTTTAGCCCCCCCAGGCCAGTGCTTCTCCAAGTGCTGGCCCAAACCGAGCGATGTCCGGAGCCCCCTGGGAAATCAGGGTCTATGCCAACCCGACGTCTGGCTCATCCGGTGTGCCCTGAGAACGAGATATGTGCAGCTCCTATCGGGATTTGTTGGCACATCCGGGTGGTCTTGCTGGTCTTGTTTTACCATTGTCGAAATGTCTTGTAAACCGGGATTACGAGACTGATTGGGTCTTCCGGAGAAGGAATATCCTTCGTTGATCGCGAGAGCTTATCATGGGCTAAGTTGGGACACCCTGCAGGTATAAAGTTTCGAGAGCCGTGCCCGCGGTTGTGTGGCAGATGGGAATTTGTTAATATCCGGTTGTAGTAAACTTGAAGTAAACTCTTCTAAAATACACCAACCGTGTGCGTAACCGTGAGTGTCTCTTTTCGGGGTTGATCGAGAGGAGAACACGGTTTCTGGGTTATGTCTGACGTAAGTAGGAGTTCATGATCACTTCTTGATCATTACTAGTTGACGACCGCTTGCTTTGCTTCTCTCCTCGCTCTTATTTGCATAAGTTAGCCACCATACATTGCTTAGCCGCTGCTGCAACCTCACCACTTTACCCCTTCCTTTCCCTTTAAGCTTTTCTAGTCTTGGTACCCATGGTAATGGGATTGCTAAGTCCTCGTGGCTCACAGATTACTACACCAACAGTTGCAGGCACAGGTTATGTGATGATCATGACGCGAGAGCGATGTTTATTTGTGTTGGAGTTCTTCTTCTGCTTCTTCTTTGATTGAGGGTTAGGTTCCTGGCCGGCAGCCTGGGCTAGCAGGGTGGATATTGTTTGAGTTTCTGTTTATGTTTTCATCCGTAGTCGGATGTTGTTCTCATGTATGATGTTGATGTATTCTTGTGGCATTTGTGACTTATGTATGTATCCCCATCTATTATGTAATGTTGATGTAATGATATCCACCTTGCAAAAGCGTCTTCAAGATGCGCTTCTATCCTTGGTGGGACTTTCGAGTTCCTTTGAGATAGGGTCGCATCTTGGGCGTGACAAGTTGGTATCAGAGCCTCGACCGACCAAAGGAGCCCCCTTGTTTGTTGGCTGTTGTTGAGTCTAGAAAAAAAATGTTTTGAGTCTTAGGATTATATATATCGGAGAGTAGGATTCTTTTTACTCCTCAGCCTCCTTCGTCGCTCTGGTGAGGCCTCCTGATGTAGATGTTTTGTCTTTCCTCTCCTCAAATTTCACGAATTTTTTTTTAGGATCACGCGGGTATCTTGGGATCGTTCCGATAGTCTTGTGACGAGAACATTGTTCTTGGTGCCTCCTGACATTTAGGGGTTGTGGCAGTGTCCCGGGGAGTTGAGCTCCGAGGTGTTGTCGTCACAATTTTATCGTTGCAGTTCTGGAATACATGAGTTTTGCCGACATCGAAAATCTCTTTTATGCAGTTGTTGGTGAGATAACCTCGACGCCACCCAGTACTGGGGCGGGAGTTCGGGAGTATTGCCATAACTTGTATAACAGATGCTTTTCGAAGGTTGAGGTACACGATTTCCGGAGTTTTCTTGGTTATGTGTTGACGGATGGATACAAATTTGGATCTAGGTATTGTTAGTTTGGGTGATATATTTTGTGTCCCTTGTATCCCCAACACCAGATTGCATAACCAGAAAGTTTCGGGAGTTTATAGGTGGGAATTTAAGTAGCTCCTAGAATATCTTTCCGACAGATGCATGATATGAGATTGGGTAAATCTCTATCATATGTATCTGTTCCGGCTTATTCTGCAAGCCAAATCCTTTGTTTTGTTTTGAGTTGTGGTATTCGAGTTGCTTCAATGGCAAGTGTTGATTCCATACCTTTCAAGCGGTGTTCTCATATTTCTATGAGATTGCTAATCCTTCTTGTTTATCGAGATTGTCATGTCAATTCTTTTCCAAACCGGCGTGCTTCTCTTCAAGTGGATCCGATCATTTTCAACATCCGCAAGATCAACTCTAAGTTTTCTCAATGGTGTTTGTTTCCTCCGTCCCAAGTTGTCTTTGTTTTCCCGCCCTCCCACCCTTTTCGGCAAGGACTTATGTATTTTAATCAAGTATCCATTTATTCATGTGAAGTCTCTTCATTCTTTTCTTTCGATGTTCTTATCCGGTGATTTCCCATGAAGATGCTCAACAGTTTCAAGTTCAACATACTTCATTGTTGTTTCTTCTCCGGTGGATCCAATTCAAGCTTTCGATATTCATCTTATTCTCTTCCTTGTTTCTAATGCTTTCTCATGCCGATGCACCTCTTAATCATTCACCTCTCGATTTTCATGAGTTCTGGAGTGCTGAAGATATCTCACAAGACTTGTGTTTCCATTCTCAATCCGTTCAAGATATTTCGAGGTTGTTATCTCATTCAAGCCATTTAATTCAACCGGTGCAACCTCTCTTTAAAATTGTTCAACGGTGTTTTCTTTTGAGTGGGCCCTAACCCACAGGTCTTTTCCCAGGATCTTACCTGACTCCCCTAATTTTCCTCGAACAATTCTCAAATTCATTTCAAAGTTTGACGTAAGAATGAATTTTCATCAGTCACATGCCTTCTCCTAGGCCGCTTTCAAATTCTTTTCATCTCTGGCTCAACCTTTCCTCTTTTAATCCTTCCGGAGTTTCTCAACAATTTGGTGGTCGTTCTCGTTGTCTTTCTCGGATTTTGAAGACCGAAGAAGAGTTCCTCTTAAATCCTTAACCGTTCTTCCAAAGATGCGTAGTTCAAGTTTGATGCCATCCTCTCATAATTGTTTTCGATTGTAGAATTCATTTCACCCAACCGGAGCATTTCATGAGTTGTTTCCATTTCTTTCCTCCGAAGGCCATCATGTCATAATTCTTCATTCTCAGCGTGTAGCTATCGTTCTCCAAATCTTACCAGTGAATCGTTCAAATATCCTCTAATCAGTTCATGATCTCTTCATTCTCTTGTATCTAAATCCCCTCAAGTATCTTCATTCGTTTTCCAATTCTTCCCGGTGATTTGTGCCTTTGCTACTTTCATTTTCAATTCTTACGATGGTTCATTCAAGATTTCTCTTCCTTCGTTATCGTATCAATTCACTCATTCATTCGTTGTTTCCAAATCCCACGAGTGGTTCCATCAATACCTTCTCAAGTTTGCGCTATCTCTATCCTTAATCCCTCAAGAATAATAAGTAGTGTGCCAAATCCGTTGCTTATCATCATTTAAATTGGTGAAGGATACGCATAACGTAATTCTTATTATTGTTTCATCCAAGTGATCTAGTTTCTTATTTCCAGAGTTATTCATCATGTCACATTTCTCGGTTCGAGATGCTTCATCTTTTCTTTTCCGGAGTTCCAAGTTCTCTCGGTTATATAATCGCGAAGCTCCATCTAAATCGTTGCAAGGTTTCTCCTTGTGTCTTCAACTTCTCCTTCTTTTTATCATCCTTTTATTACCGGAGTTCTTCATGGAGGCTCTACATGGTGGTTCGTCAAGGATTCTTTTCATTCTTCAATTGTTCTTCAAGATTTCTCTCGAAGTTATGATCCGCCAAGCTATACCCTAAAATAAACATGGTGCTCAACACATGTTTTGTTTTGAGGAGTTCAAGTATTCTTCTTCTTGCATTTCGAAGTGCAATTCTTTCTACCTTATTTTTTTGAGATGGTGTTATGTCACTCTTAACAATTTCCTTCATGTTTCATGATTCATATGTTGTCAAGAATGAGGTATTTTAAATCCATCATTTTCTCTTCGTTCAACAGATCTTTTCAACCAATCATTCTTTTTGTTGGAGTTATATTGGGTTATATTTCACCTACAGCCTTCCCTAAGGAATGTAGCTATTTGTGGTGCTTATCAATGATCCAATTTTCTCCTTCTCATCTCGGTGAAGAAGTTTCTCTTATCTTCATTGATCTCAACCAATCAATTGTTTACATTAATGGCGGGTTGTCACCTCATCATTTTGAGATGTTTGCGTAAGCCCACAACAAGCTTGTGCTTTTCGTTGTTGATTTTGCAACAACTCCGTTCAATTCTTCTTTGCAAGGGTGCTTTCCAAGTTCATTTGTGGCAGAAGTTGGCATTTTCTTCTCCATTCTATTATTCCAATGATCTATCATCTATTCTTTCTTCCGGAGGCATTGTGACGTTGTGCTCTTCACCCATCACCTCGTGTTGTAAAGATCATGTTCTTTTTCTTGCTTATCCATTCAACCGGAGTGCCGTGTCCTCCATTCAAGTTCTCTCATCTTATCAAGTTTTGCCTCCCTTCTCAACCGGAGTGCGGTCGGAAATGTTTCTTACCCCTTGGGCCAGTCTTTCAATTCTGGAGGCAGTGTGTTGTTGATTTCATCAAATATCCTCTCATCTTGTCAAGTTCATGTTCAATTCCTTCCATTTACAGTCGGAGTGCTGCCCAAATTATATCATTCTTCCTCTCTCATCTTGTTTTAACCGGAGTGGTTTCGAATTCTATCTTGTCCATTAAACTCTTGATTCATGTCTTTGCAACCTTCAAGTTCTCGTAATGTTCCTTGTTCCTCTTTTCTAAGGTTTGTTTGCAATCTCGTTCATCTCTGTTGTACTCTTTCTTTTAAATCGTTTAACCTCTCAAGGTTCGTGGTTTCACTCGTTTGTCGTAGAAGCAACTTAGTTTTACCTCTTCTCTTCCTCTTCCTTTTCTCTCCGGTGCCATCCCTAGATCTCGGGACGAGATCCTCTCGTAGTGGTGGAGTGTTGTAACACCCCGGATGCAACTTTCCATATTCGTAACTCCAACTCTTACTTTTTCCGGCGATGTGCTATATTATTTTCCTTCATGGTTGGGTTTTGTATTTTGTTTTGCATTTTGTTCATGTCTTGCATCTCATCTCATGGCATCATGTGCATTGCATCCACATGTTTTCATAAAGCTTGCACCCGTTCGTAGTTGTCGCGTTCCCCTTGCCTTCTTTGACCGTTCCGAGACCAACCGGGTTTTTCGAGTCCCTCTTGTCTGGCCGCTTAATCTCTTTGCTCAATGCTCGAACCCCTCGCTTTCTACTTGAAACTTCCCGAACTCAACCGCACGGTCACGACCGATGGGTCCGGATCATCACCAAACATCTCTAAATCATCATCGGTTTATCTTTTGGACTCCCTAATTATTTTATTCGCGATCGTTCGATTACGATCTGAGGGACCTAACCGCCCTAAACTGTTTTCATCTGTTATAAATATAAGGTCCAACCCTAGATCCTAGGGGTCTTGTCCCATCGATCCCACCGCGCCGCCACTCCACCTGGTTTCCTCGGGATCCCTCCCGGACCAACCAGCAGCCTCCTCCCTGATCCAAAAAATTCCTCTCTCGTTCTCCACCAGCCACCACCAAATCCTCCTCCTTGCCTCGATCCAGCCCACAAGACAGGAGCTCCTCCTCTGCTTTCTCCTCGAGCCCGCAGAATAACAAGCCTTGAGCGCCTCGCCTCACGACCTGCTTGGACCGCCGCCTCCACGACGGAGCTCGTCGGAGCAAGCACCACCAGGCCGTCCCTGCACCCTGCCCTCTTTCTTCTCCTTCCCCGTGCCCTCTCCCTCCTGACCTCTCTTGCCCTTTCATGGTCCGCAGCAGAAGAAACCCCATGACCGCCCGCGCCATCTTTCGTCCTTCTCCGGCAGCCGCGCTGGCGAGCGCCCCGCCGGACCCGCTGTTCTTGGCCTCCTCGCAGCCGAACCGTAGGTTCTCCTAAGGCCGTCGCACCCCTGCCATCTCCCTGCGGTCCCTCTTCTTCCCTTGTTTCCCCTCTGAATTTCTCTGTCTTTTTTTCTTCAGACAACAGCAGCTTCCATGGCCTTGTAGCTCGCCGCGGGCCTCCACAAGTCAAGCGCCACCGGATCTGGAGGATTCGGGCCTCCCTCGCTTTCCCGTGTCCCTCCCCTGCCTCCCTGCTATGCCGGAGTCCCGCGCGAGCCAGCATCGGGAGCTCCAGCGCCCTGCTCCTCTGTTTTCTATCGAACAGAGGGTGACGCGCCTGTAGCCTCCCCGCCTCGCGCGCCTGGGACCAGTCACCTCCTCCCTTCGCCTGTTGACCGCGGCCCAGCTCCCACCTCCACCGACTGGGCTGAAGCCCATGGGTGAGCTGCCCCCCTGTTCCTGGTTGGCCTGTGCTCAGATTCGGTCCGATGCATTTTTTTCCTCTGGACGATTTTAGCAATTATTCAGTGTGTAGCTGTTTTATAGAAAACCCCACATGTTCATGCATGTAATAACTCATTAACCGTGCATCGGATTAAAATGATAAACATGTAAAATGCTTTGAATTTTGTGTAGATTAATTATATGCCATTTTCATCCATGTTTAAAATATTTAAAATTGTTGTTTGCATTAATTTGCCTAAATGCCATGTTAAGATGATTTGTTTCATAACAAAATAACCGTAGCTTGGTTTTTAATAAACTTTATATGTAAATGGGGTGGAAAATGCCTAGTTTAACATGGTGCAGTTTATTTTCCTGTTTAACAACAATAAAATATTTTTTAGGACAGAACAGTAGCAAATTCGAAATATGCACATGAGGATTTTCCGGAATTGTTGTTTGTTATTTCCGGCCTCATTTAAACTTAACTAAATAGTTAGTTTACTTATGCTTCACCTCTTGCCATGTTTAACAACATTTAATGTTGTTTGGTAGCTTAAACGAGATTAATCTAAACATGTCAATGTGGTGTTTTGTCAATATGCAACTCGTTGCATATTGAGCTCCACTTAATTTGTAGTATTGTTTGTTGCACTTTGCCATGCCATGCCTCATTAAACCGGACATGCATCATACTTGATTGTGCATCGTGCCATGTTTATGCTTGTGCATTTAACATGTCGTTTGCTTCTTTCCGGGTCGCTTCTCTCGTTAGCTTCGGTTTCATTCCGGAGTTGTGAGGATTCGTTCGACTACGTCCGGTTGTCTTCTTCATGGACTCGTTCTTCTTCCTAGCGGGATTTCAGGCAAGATGATCGTCACATTGGATCTCATTACTATCATTGCTATGCTAGTTGCTTCGTTCTATCGCTATGCTGCGTTACCTACCACTTGCTGCTCAAGCCTCCCAAATTGCATGAACCTCTAACCTTTGTCACCCTTCCTAGCAAACCGTTGGTTGGCTATGTTACCGCTTTTGCTCAGCCCCTCTTATAGCGTTGCTAGTTGCAGGTGAAGATGAAGATTGCTCCATGTTGGATTATGTTTATGTTGGGATATCACAATATCTCTTATATTATTAATGCATGTATATACTTTGTAAAGGGTGGAAGGCTCGGCCTTATGCCTAGTGTTTTGTTCCACTCTTGCCGCCCTAGTTTCCGTCATATCGGTATTATGTTCCCAGATTTTGCGTCCCTAACGCGGTTGGGTGATTTATGGACCCCCCTTGACAGTTCGCTTTGAATAAAACTCCTCCAGCAAGGCCCAACCTTGGTTTTACCATTTGCCTCACCACCACCTATACCCTTTCCCTTGGGTCGGCCAACCCGAGGGTCATCTTTATTTTAGCCCCCGGGCGATTAGCTTCTCAAGTGCTTTGGCCCAAACCGAGCGATGTCCGGCACCCCCTGGGCAATCATGGTCTATGCCAACCCGACATCTGGCTCATCCGGTGTGCCCTGAGAACGAGATATGTGCAGCTCCTATCGGGATTTGTCGGCACATCCGGGTGGTCATGCTGGTCTTGTTTTACCATTGTCGAAATGTCTTGTAAACCGGGATTCCGAGACTGATCAGGTCTTCCCGGGAGAAGGAATATCCTCCGTTGATCGCGAGAGCTTATCATGGGCTAAGTTGGGACACCCCTGCAGGGTATAAACTTTCGAGAGTCGTGCCCGCGGTTATGTGGCAGATGGGAATTTGTTAATATCCGGTTATAGTAAACTTGAAGTAAACTCTTCTAAAATACACCAACCGTAGCGTAACTGCGTGAGTGTCTCTTTTCGGGTTGATCGAGAGGAGAACACGGTTTCTGGGTTATGCCTGACGTAAGTAGGAGTTCAGGATCGCTTCTTGATCATTACTAGTTGACGACCGTTTGCTTTGCTTCTCTCCTCGCTCTTATTTGCGTAAGTTAGCCACCATACATTGCTTAGCCGCTGCTGCAACCTCACCACTTTACCCCTTCCTTTCCCTTTAAGCTCTGCTAGTCTTGGTACCCATGGTAATGGGATTGCTGAGTCCTCGTGGCTCACAGATTACTATACCAACAGTTGCAGGTACAGGTTATGCGATGATCATGACGCGAGAGCGATGTTTATTTGTGTTGGAGTTCTTCTTCTGTTTCTTCTTCGATTGAGGGTTAGGTTCCTGGCCGGCAGCCTGGGCTAGCAGGGTGGATATTGTTTGAGTTTCTTTTTATGTTTTCATCCGTAGTCGGATGTTGTTCTCATGTATGATGTTGATGTATTCTTGTGGCATTTGTGCCTTATGTATGTATCCCCATCTAATAATGTTGATGTAATGATATCCACCTTGCAAAAGCGTCTTCAAGATGCGCTTCTATCCTTGGTGGGACTTTCGAGTTCCTTTGGGATAGGGTCGCATCTTGGGCATGACAAGCCCATAATGAACCCCAGCCCATGATTGTGCGAATCAAATCACGGGCTTTTAACGGGCCAAAATTGTCTCGGTCCTTGTTTGGCCCAATCAGATATCGGTGAAAGCGGGCGAATGCAAATCGGGCCGTAGTTAGGCCCAACTATATGACGGGCTTTTAACAGAAATTAATATAGGGCGAAATGTTAAATGGGCCCTTAACGTGCCAAAACTAATATCAGGTCAATTACTAAGTGGGCCTTTAGCAAGTGGGCCCAAAAGCATAGTGTCCAGCTGTCGGGCGAATTTGATATGGGCCATAATTGAGCCCAAAGCCTCTTAAAGGGCCAGACCTGATCTGGGCCGTAATTTGGCCCAACGTGGTAGGCTTATAACGGGCCGGATCTCATATGGGCCACTTTTAGGCCCGGAACGTGGCGGGCCATTAATGGACCGGATCAGATATGGGCCGGCATTTGGCCCAAAACATGGCAGCAAGTTAATGGGCCGGCCTACTAGGGTCCTCAAAATCTTGTGGGCCTACAGCTGGGCCGGCCCATTAATGTCGATGAAATCTCGTGGGCCTTTAGCTAGGCCGGCCCATTATGATCCGCAAGAATCTTGTGGGCCTTTACCTGTGCCGACCCAATATAGCACACAAAGATCTTGTGGGCCTTTAGCTGGGCCGGCCCATTATGGCCCACAAAATCTCATGGGCCTTTAGCTGGACCGGCCCTTTATGGTCCGCAAAATCTTGTGGTCCTTTAGCTGGGCCGGCCCATTATGGTCCGCAAAACTTGTGGGCCTTTAATTGGGCCGGCCCAATTAAACTTGTTGGGTTGTGCCACGTGTCGATGTATCATAGGCGCCTTCTGTCCAATGAGTGGATGACATCTGTCCCAGCGGTGAGGCGACACGTGTTTCCTCCAGCCAATGATGATTTTACACGTGGAAAATCCCCATTGGTCGGGGTTGTTAACGGGTTATCGGATCCAAAACCCGACCCTATAGCTTAACGGCGTTCCGTTACGGTGGATGCCACGTGTCGGTCACCCTTGATGAAAGCACTTCTATGACGCGCGATTTATCGTCATGGAAGTGGACACTTCCGTGATGATAATTTTCGTAATGTCATGGAACACTTCTCTACGACATGCACAGGTATGACTATCTTGATTACATCATAAATTTGTCATGGATGTACATGCATGACAAAAAACAAGACCTACTGTGACAAACACGTATCATCACGGAAGTGTATTTTTTTGTAGTGGGATGCCCCGGTTGGCATCCCACCTTTCTTCTTCAACAACTATCAGTTAGTTTTGGTTGATCCTAAGTTTTTGCTTCTTCACGTGATGTTTGCTATCCTTGAAATGTCGTTTTGTTTTGCTTGCTATTTGAATAAAATACCAAGATCTGAAATTATTAAATGGGAGAGTCTTCACATAGCTACGTAATTATTTAACTACTCATTGATCTTCACTTATATCTTTTTGGAGTAGTCTGTCATTTACTCGTGTGCTTCACTTATATCTTTTGAGTTATATAGTTTTGCTCTAGTACTTCACTTATATCTTTTAGAGCATGGTGGTGGATTTGTTTTATAGAAACTATTGATCTCTCATGCTTCACTTAGATTATTTTGAGAGTCTTAAATAGCATGGTAATTTTCTTAAACAATCCTAATATGCTAGGTATACAAAAATAGTAAAAACTTTCTTATGAGTGTGTTGAATGCTAAGAGAAGTTTGATGCTTGATGATTTATTTGACATATGGAGGTAATAATATTAAAGTCGTCCTAGTTGAGTAGTTGTGAATTTGAGAAATGCTTGTGTTGAAGTTTGCAAGTCCCGTAGAATGAACGTATGGTAAACATTATGTAACAAATTTGAAACATGAGGTGTTCTTTGATTGTCCTCCTTATGAGTGGCGGTCGGGGACGAGCGATGGTCTTTTCCTACCAATCTATCCCCCTAGGAGCATGCGCGTAGTGCTTTGGTTTTTGATGACTTGTAGATTTTTGCAATAAGTATGTGAGTTCTTTATGACTAAGTTCATGGATTATACGCACTCTCACCCTTCCACCATTGCTAGCCTCTTTGGTACCGTGCCTTGCCCTTTCTCACATTGAGAGTTGGTGCAAACTTCGCCGGTGCATCCAAACCCCATGATATGATACGCTCTATCACACATAAACCTCCTTATATCTTCCTCAAAACAGCCACCATACCTACCTATTATGGCATTTCCATAGCCATTCCGAGATATATTGCCATGCAACTTTCCACCATTCCGTTTGTCATGACACATTCATCATTGTCATATTGCTTAGCATGATCATGTAGTTGACATAGTATTTGTGGCAAACCCACCGTTCATAATTCTTTCATACATGTCACTCTTGGTTCATTGCATATCCCGGTACACCGCCAGAGGCATTCATATAGAGTCATACTTTGTTCTAGTATCGAGTTGTAATCATTGAGTTGTAAATAAATAGAAGTGTGATGATCATCATTTTTTCGAGCATTGTCCCAAGTGAGGAATAAAAAAAGAGAAAGGCCATAAAAAAGAGAAAGGCCATAAAAAAAGAGAAGGCCCCCAAAAAAAGAGAAAGGCCATAAAAAAAAGAGAAGGCCTAAAAAATGAGAGAAAAAGAGAGAAGGGACAATGTTACTATCCTTTGCCACACTTGTGCTTCAAAGTCGCACCATAATCTTCATGATAAAGAGTCTCTTGTTTTGTCACTTTCATATACTAGTGGGAATTTTTCATTATAGAACTTGGCTTGTATATTCCAACAATGGGCCTCCTCAAGTGCCCTAGGTCTTTGTGAGCAAGCAAGTTGGATGCACACCCACTTAGTTTCTTTTGTTGAGCTTTCATACATTTATAGCTCTAGTGCATCCGTTGCATGGCAATCCCTACTCCTTGCATTAACATCAATCGATGGGCATCTCCATAGCCCATTGATTAGCCTCGTTGATGTGAGACTTTCTCCTTTTTTGTCTTCTCCACATAACCCCCATCATCATATTCTATTCCACCCATAGTGCTATGTCCATGGCTCGCGCTCATATATTGCGTGAAGGTTTATAAGTTTCAGATTACTTAAGTATGAAACAATTGCTTGGCTTGTCATCAGGGTTGTGCGTGATGAGAGCATTCTTGTGTGACAAAAATGGAGCATGACTAAACTATATGATTTTGTAGGGATGAACTTTCTTTGGCCATGTTATCTTGAAAAGACATAATTGCTTAGTTAGTATGCTTGAAGTATTATTATTTTTATGTCAATATGAACTTTTGTCTTGAATCTTTCGGATCTGAATATTCATACCACAATTAAGAAGAATTACATTGAAATTATGCCAAGTAGCCTCTGCATCAAAAATTCTATTTTTATCATTTACCTACTCGAGGACGAGCAGGAATTAGGCTTGGGGATGCCTGATACGTCTCCAACGTATTTATAATTTTTGATTGCTCCATGCTATATTATCTACTGTTTTGGACAATATTGGGCTTTCTTTTCCACTTTTATATTATTTTTGGGACTAACCTATTAACCGGAGGCCCATCCCAGAATTGTTGTTTTTTTGCCTGTTTCAGAGTTTCGAAGAAAAGGAATATCAAACGGAGTCCAAACGGAATGAAACCTTCGGAACGTGATTTTCTCACCGAACATGATCCAGGAGACTTGGACCCTACGTCAAGAAATAAAGGAGGAGGGCACGAGGTAGGGGGCGCGCCACCCCCCTAGGGCGCGCCCTCCACCCTTGTCGGCCCCTCGTGGCTCCCCTGACGCACTTCTTCCTCATGTATGTACCCATATACCCTAAAAACTTTGGGGAACAGAATAGATCGGGAGTTCCGCCGCCGCAAGCCTCTGTAGCCACCAAAACCCAATCGGGACCCTGTTCCGACACCCTGCCGGAGTGTGGAACCCTCACCGGTGGCCATCTTCATCATCCTGGTGCTCTCCATGATGAGGAGGGAGTAGTTCACCCTCGTGGCTGAGGGCATGTACCAGTAGCTATGTGTTTGATCTCTCTCTCTCGTGTTCTTGATTTGGCACGATCTTGATGTATCGCGAGATTTTCTATTATAGTTGGATCTTATGTTTCTTCTCCCCATCTACTCTCTTGTAATGGATTGAGTTTTCCCCTTTGAAGTAATCTTATCGGATTGAGTCTTTAAAGATTTGAGAACACTTGATGTATGTCTTGCCGTGCGTATCTATGGTGACAATGGGATATCACGTGACTCACTTGATGTATGTTTTGGTGATCAACTTGCGGGTTCCGCCCATGAACCTATGCATAGGGGTTGGCACATGTTTTCGTCGTGATTCTTCGGTAGAAACTTTGGGGCACTCTTTGAGGTTCTATGTGTTGGTTGAATAGATGAATCTGAGATTGTGCGATGCATATCGTATAATCATACCCACGGATACTTGAGGTGACATTGGAGTATCTAGGTGACATTATGGTTTTGGTTGATTTGTGTCTTAAGGTGTTATTCTAGTACGAACTCTAGGGCTGTTTGTGACACTTATAGGAATAGCCCAACGGATTGATTGGAAAGAATAACTTTGAGGTGGTTTCACCCTACCATAATCTCTTCGTTTGTTCTCCGCTATTAGTGACTTTGGAGTGACTCTTTGTTGCATGTTGAGGGATTGTTATATGATCCAATTATGTTATTATTGTTGAGTGAACTTGCACTAGTGAAAGTATGAACCCTAGGCCTTGTTTCCTATCATTGCAATATTGTTTACGCTCACTTTTATCATTAGTTACCTGTTTTTATATTTTCAGATTACAAAAACCTATACCTACTATCCATATTGCACTTGTATCACTATCTCTTCGCCGAACTAGTGCACCTATACAATTTACCATTGTATTGGGTGTGTTGGGGACACAAGAGACTCTTTGTTATTTTGTTGCAAGGTTACTTGAGAGAGACCATCTCCATCCTACGCCTCCCACGGATTGATAAACCTTAGGTCATCCACTTGAGGGAAATTTGCTACTGTCCTACAAACCTCTGCACTTGGAGGCCCAACAACGTCTACAATGAGAAGGTTGCGTAGTGGACATCAATACCCAAGTAAGTAATTCTGCGACCGAACATGCTGTCTTTTTATTTGTCACAATATTGAAAAACCGCTCTCTACCAGGACTGGATAAGAAAGGCGGAGAGGATCAGGTGTTCGGCCCCCCTTCCCGAAGGCTCACCGGATCCTGTACTAGCCAGGATGCTTGAGCATGCACCTTATCAAGTGCCATCAGGGGAAGATGAAGGGAGGAATAAAGAAGCCGAAAGCGGGCTTCACACATTACACATCCAAACCGGGGGAATTAGTGTCTCCACGAAGGAGGGTAATTGGGGAGAAGAATCTAGAATCTCCTCTCCCCAAGGAAAGAAAAGGACCGCCTCTGCAGACTTGGAAACAGAGGTTTCCAAACAAGGGAAGAAACCTTCGCCAGGGGCCCTGCCCCGGAGGGCGTCCTTACCGCATAGCGCCCGCAAGGGGGCCAGCCCTCAACCGAGCTGTAAGTGAATTTTGGTAAATACATCCTGCTTTATCTCCGAGAATAATAACCGAGACATATATCTTGCATGGATCGTAGCCCTTCTCGACAGAATTCGTCTTCGAGGGATCTTCTTCCGGAGATGATGGAGAGTGAAACGCCTCCCCCTGCCTCCCCGCCTCATGGGGCGGACGACCCTGAGGTGTCGTCACGGAGGATTTCTCCTGATCCGCCAAGGCCAGAAGGTAACTCTTCGGCCGTCCGAAGTCCGGAGTATTTGGCTCCTCAGGGGAGCAACAGAAAGAGTCTGGGACTGTCCGGTGCACAACCGGACGTACTGATGGTTCTTCTGGAGCAAGCAGCTATCTCAGAGGAGCGTCGTACTTTAATGGGTACAGTGGTTGAGAGGATTTCATCCGCCAAAAGTGGGTTGAATGAAGATTTTACGAGTCTGCTAAAAGGCTTTGAGGTACGCCAAGTAATATATATATTTTTGACGGTACCGCACACGCTAGGTGTGCTTTGTATATATAGTAGCCCCTGAGACTCTGGTTGCCGTCCAGAGGTGGCAAACAGAGGATCATAGTCCCAGGTAATGATCCTGCTGCTTTCATGTGCATGCGGCTGAGGGTCCGGTGGCTGACCGGACTAATGATTTTGCTGAACTGAGGTGGCAGCTTGACGCGGCAGATGTCGACATCGCGCTTGTGAACAAGCGGCTTGACGAGGCACAGGGTATGTAATTTCGGGTGGTCAACTAATATTAAGAGGGGCATGGTGCTAGTATCTATAATATGTTGTGACTGCAGATGGAGCTGCCGCCGTGGAGAAACCTTCGGGCGGACTTGCCCGAGCCAAGGAACAAGCTAGGAGAAGTGATGCGGCCGCCCTAAAGGCGGCTGAGGAGTTAAGAGCCGGACAGGCTGCTCATCGTTGGAGCGAAGATAAAATAGCCAAGATGGCTGTTGAGCTGAAGGATGCCACCGACCGATATGAGCTTATCGAAAAGGAAAACCGAGCGAAGACGGCTGACCTGAAAAAAGCCATGGAAGCAGCCAAGGAAACTCGCTCTAAAATCAGAGCGGCGAAGGAGGAGCTCCACCAAGCCAGAGATATCACGGCTGGGAAGCCCTTTTTGTTGCGGACGAAGTTCGGAGATCCGAAGTATGCCCCTCTGGATCAATTATGGAGTGCTGCAGATGCGTACTTGGACTTGGCAAAGAGTGCTGCTGATGCGATTGAGTATTTCAGAGATCAGGAAGATCATGAGGTGGAAAGGTTGTTCTGGTCGCAGTTCAGTGCTTCAACGCGTCCACTGCTGTTGAATGAACAAATGGCCGAGTGGGCCGAGCTCCATAGGTTGTCCGGGCTTGCCATGAGGTTTGTCGTGGATCATCTTTGGCCGAAGGGACCAAGGCCGAATAGTTATTTTGGTTTAGTGCAACGATTCCTTGGTGCTGTGCCGCATATCGACGCTGTAAAGAGGTCGGCGTGCATAGAAGGTGCACGGATGGCACTTGCCCGTATTAAGACATACTAGGCAGAGATGGAAGCCACCGCTATTGCAACCCTGGATCCGGCTGTAGGCCAGGTCCCGGCCGAGAACTATTTGAAGAAGTCCTAGAAGGCGCTCGTTTAATAGAGGCTCAGTGCTCGAAGTGTATCATGTTTGAGTGACATGTATCCCAATTGTAAAAACAATGCTATTTTGATTATAAAGGCTGTGTTTATACTTTTGCCTGATAGTATTATGATGCCTCCTGTGCGGCCTTTTATTTATGTATATAACCTGAAAGTTTTCAGTCGTCGGCTTCAGCCCCCACGCATATAATGCAGGGGTGTTCGGAAAAGTGCGTATTCACACTTGATCCAACGTCTTGGTCCATTAAGGAGGTGATGGCGTGGCGAGCAAGGTAATCAGACTATATAGCTTTAACACTTTCACTTAGCCATAGGAGTTTGACGGTGGAGCTACTATATAGCCCCTAGTACTTCCGCGTTCATCCGAATACGGTGCGCGCATGTACATGACTGGGAAACGGTCCTTCGTTAATGCGGAGGAATCGCGAAGATTCTGCTGAGTCATCGAGTGGTTGACCAGTCTTGCGCTTTATCATGACAGTCAGTTTTTGGCTTTCTCTGCTGAGGTGCTCATCCAGATGAACCAGGGCACAATCGCAGTAGTTCTCCCGGTGCCGCCTTAGCCGATAGAGCGGAACGTAAGGTAGCAAAACGAGGGAGCCGGCCAAACCCAACTATTGACCAAAGACATGATTCGGAGCTGATGCACATAAGGCCAAACTCGTGACGCCAAACACTCCCTAAGGTATTCGAACTTTACAACATATACTGGGCTGAGTAACGCCCTCGATAATGAGCCCTGAATTTCCAGTTACGTGCATTAGTCTGGCGTGACGAAATGCCAATAACGCCAGCATCCCTCTCAGTTGTGTTGAGTACCCGGAGGGTATGAAGCAACAAGAGACAGTAAAAAAGGTTTACACAGGGTCTTAATCTAAAAAGAAACCTTTGAGCGGGGCCCTGCTGCACGTCTGCGCCAGTGTCTCCGTTGTGCCGTATCTTGGAAGGGTGTAGCACGATGATCATCTGTAAAAGAGAAAAACCCAAGTGAAAGTATTCGTGTGAAAAGTTGGTTATTCTCAATAAACCATAAAAATGCAATCTATTATCGTATTAATAGGGTCAAGCCGAACTATAGCCCTTTTTACATGCGGGAAGCCCCTAGCACCGCCTATGGGGGTATATCCATCGAGCCACTCTCAGGTTTATCTGAGCTGTTCCAACTAGTGGTGCACCGGACTCGTCTAACCGTGTCCGCGGTCTTGATGACCGATCATTTATTCTGGTTGGAGAGTGATAACCCACAAGTATAGGGGATCGCAACAGTTTTCGAGGGTAGAGTATTCAACCCAAATTTATTGATTCGACATAAGGGGAGCCAAAGAATATTCTCAAGTATTAGCAACTGAGTTGTCAATTCAGCCACACCTGGATAACTTAGTATCTGTATCAAAGTATTTAGTAGCAAAGTAATATGATAGTAGTGGTAACGGTAATAAAAGGTAACGGTAGCAAAAGTAATATTTTTGGTATTTTTAGTTATTGCAACAATAGCAACGGGAAAGTAAATAAGCGAGAACCAATATAGGAAAACCTCGTAGGCATTGGATCAGTGATGGATAATTATGCCGGATGCGGTTCATCATGTAACAGTCATAACATAGGGTGACACAGAACTAGCTCCAATTCATCAATGTAATCTAGGCATGTATTCCGAATATAGTCATACGTGCTTATGGAAAAGAACTTGCATGACATCTTTTGTCCTACCCTCCTGTGGCAGCGGGGTCCTAATGGAAACTAAGGGATATTAAGGCCTCCTTTTAATAGAGTACCGGAGCAAAGCATTAGCACATAGTGAATATATGAATTCCTCAAACTATGGTCATCACCGGGAGTGGTCCCAATTATTGTCACTTCGGGGTTGCCGGATCATAACACATAGTAGGTGACTATAGACTTGCAAGATAGGATCAATAACTCACATATATTCATGAAAATATAATAGGTTCAGATCTGAAATCATGGCACTCGGGCCCTACTGACAAGCATTAAGCATAGCAAAGTCATAGCAACATCAATCTCAGAACATAGTGGATACCAGGGATCAAACCCTAACAAAACTAACTCGATTACATGATAGATCTCATCCAACCCATCACCGTCCAACAATCCTATGATGGAATTACTCACGCTCGGTGGTGAGCATCATGAAATTGGTGATGGAGGATGGTTGATGATGACGACGGCGACGAATCCCCCTCTCCGGAGCCCCGAACGGACTCCAGATCAGCCCTCCGTATCGTAAAACGCGATGATTTCTTCTCCTTTATTTTTTTCTCCCCGAAAGAAAATATATAGAGTTGGAGTTGGCATCGGAGGAGCTCCAGGGGGACCACGAGGTAGGGGGCGCGCCCTAGTGGGGAGGGCACGCCCCCCACCCTCGTGGACAGGGTGTGGGCCCCCTGGTCTTCATCTTTGGCAAGGATTTTTTATTATTGGTGAAAAGACGTTCCGTGGAGTTTCAGGTCATTCCAAGAACTTTTCTTTCTGCACATAAATAACACCATGGAAATTCTGCTGAAAACAGCATCAGTCCGGGTTAGTTCTATTCAAATCATGCAAATTAGAGTCCAAAACTAGGGCAAAAGTGTTTGGAAAAGTAGATACGACGGAGACGTATCAACTCCCCCAAGCTTAAACCTTTGCTTGTCCTCAAGCAATTCAGTTGATAAACTGAAAGTGATAAAGAGAAACTTTTACAAACTCTGTTTGCGCTTGTTGTTGTAAATATGTAAAGCCAGCATTCAAGTTTTCAGCAAAGATCATGACTAACCACATTTGCAATAACTCCTAGGTCTCATGTTTACTCATATCAATAGCATAATCAACTAGCGAGCCATAAAAATAAATCTCAGATGACAACACTTTCTCAAAACAACAATAATATGATATAACAAGATGGTATCTCGCTAGCCCTTTCTGAGACCGCAAAACATAAATGCAGAGAACCTTTAAAGATCAAGGACTGACTAGACATTGTAATTCATGGTAAAAGAGAACCAATCGTAGTCATACCCAATATAAACTAATAGTAATGAATGCAAATGACAGCTGTGCTCTCCAGCTAGTGCTTTTAATAAGAGGGTGATGACTCAACATAAAAGTAAATAGATAGGCCCTTCGCAGAGGGAAGCAGGGATTTGTAGAGGTGCCAGAGCTCGGTTTTGAAATAGAGATAAATAATATTTTGAGCGGCATACTTTAATTGTCAACATAACAGCTAAGAGATGGCGATATCTTCCATGCTACATACATTATAGGCGGTTCCCAAATAGAATGGTAAATTTTATACTCCCCCTCCACCAACAAGCATCAATCCATGACTTGCTCGAAACAACGAGTGTCTCCAACTAGCAACAGTCCTGTGGGAGTTTTGTTTGCAATTATTTTGATTTAGTTTGCATAAAGCATGGACTGGGCATCCCGGGGACCAGCCATTTTCTCGTGAATGAGGAGCGGAGTCCACTCCTCGTGAGAATAACCCGCCTAACATGGAAGATAAGGGCAGCCCTAGTTGATACATGAGCTATTCGAGCATACAAAACATAATGTTTATTTGAAGGTTTAGAGTTTGGCAAATACAAATTTACTTGGAACGGCAGGTAGATACCGCATATAGGAAGGTATAGTGGACTCATATGGAATAACTTTGGGGTTTAAGGGATTGGATGCACAAGTAGTATTCCCGCTTAGTACAAGTGAAGGCTAGCAAAAGACTGGGAAGCGACCAACTAGAGAGCGACAACAGTCATGAACATGCATTAAAATTAATAAACATTGGATGCAAGCATGAGTGAGATATAATCCACCATGAACATAAATATCGTGAAGGCTATGTTGATTTGTTTCAACTACATGTGTGAACATGTGCCAAGTCGAGTCACTTAAATCATTCAAAGGAGGATACCACGCCACCATACCACATCACAACCATTTTAATAGCATGTTGGCACGCAAGGTAAACCATTATAACTCATAGCTAATCAAGCATGGCATAAGCAACTATGATCTCTAATTTTCATTGCAAACATGTTTATTCATAATAGGCTGAATCAGGAATGATGAACTCATCATATTTACAAAAACAAGAGAGGTCGAGTTCATACCAGCTTTTCTCATCTCAGTCAGTCCATCATATATCATCATAATTGCCTTTCACTTGCACGACCGAACGATGTGAATAATAATAAGAGTGCACGTGCATTGGACTAAGCTGGAATCTGCGAGCATTCAATAAACAGGAGAAGACAAGGCAATATGGGCTCTTGGTTAAATCAACAATAATGCATATAAGAGCCACTTCAACAATTTAATTATGGTCTTCTCCTATCGACCCCCAAGGAAAAGAAAAGAAATAAAACTATTTACACGGAAAACTCCCAACAAGCAAAAGAAGAACGGGAAATATTTTTTGGGTTTTCTTTTAATTATTACTACTACAGCGAGAAAAGTAAATTAACCAAAAGCTATCACTAATTTTTTTTTGGTTTTTTTTCTTAAGGTTTAACAAACACACAAGAAGAAAGCAAGAAAAAGAAAATAAACTAGCATGGATATTACAATAAAAAATTATGAGCACCGACATCTAGCAATGAGTGTGTGAACATAAATGTAATGTCGGTGGGAAATACGTACTCCCCCAAGCTTAGGCTTTTGGCCTAAGTTGGTTTATTGCCAAGGATGGCCTGGCGGATATCCATAGTTGTAGCTGGGGTCGTACTGTGATGAAGAGGACTCTGACTACCACTGGCTGGCAGCCACCTCCGGATCCCAAAAGTAATCAGACTGTCGTGGAGGCTCAAATTGTGTTTCCGGCTCCGGGGCTGGTGTAGAATTCCGGTAGGCTTGAATGGCAGCCCACGGAACGAGATACGGACCTTCAGATAAATTAAACAAGGAAGGAGCAGGCAAGGTAATAGTCTCAGGGTGATGTTTATGGAATAATAATTTGTATTTAAACTCCCCTTCCCTGCTCTCAACAATAAAGTCATGCGCTAGCATACTCTTATAATATAAATAAGCACTGGGCAGCAATTTTTCTTCTTTCTCATAGAGCCTAATAGGTATGTTAAAATGTGCAGCTAGGCGTGAAGCATAAATACCTACAAAGATGGGGCCCTTAGTACGGTTCAGACTTAACCGTTTAGCAATAATTCCGCCCATACTAACAGTGTTATCGCGGAATAAACCATGGAACAAAATGATAATATCAGGAACACTAAGGTTTCCATAGTTTCCGCAACCAATCAAGCAACGACTAGCAAATATGGGAAAGTAGCATAAAACGGGAAAATGTATGCTAGTGATTCTTGCATCGGAAACCTTCCTGGTTTCTCCCACAGTGATGTTGTCAATAAATTCTTCCACATATTTTCGCTGTGTTTCATCTATGGTACCCTCAAAGGGTATTTTGCAAACCTTGCAAAATTCAGCTAATGGCATCTTCTTAACAACATCATATAAATGAAACTCTACAGAAGGAGGTGATTCCTTAGGAAAATAGTAGAAGTTTTGCACAAAAGTATTAGTAAGTAAGAGATACTGATGACGTTGGTCGCGGAGGAAGTCGGTGAGGCCAGCATTCTCAGCCAACGAATAGAAATCATCATAAATCCCGGCTGCTCTCAAGAAATCACCGGAAGGCCATTCACACAGCCGGACCTCCGCGGTACAAGGAAAATTAAATTTGGGCCTCTGTCCTTCTTCATTTTGCTTTTCCTTCGAGCTTCGGCTCGATGAGCCCCTCAAAAATCTCTTCATCATTTTCTGAAATATTCTGAAATTTTTAGTAACTTCAAACAAAAGCGAACCAAACTCAATAAAATTGATAGCAACTACTCCTACAAGTGCCTAGAGGATATATCATGCACTAGAACTACTTGGAACCATATAAATTTGAGATGCAAGCTCAAGAACATGGTCACCTAGGCAGCACAAATTTGCAATGAATAAAGCACTAGAGCAAAAACGAATTGGACCAATGGAGGAGTCACATACCAAGGAACAATCCCCTCAAGCAGTTTTGTGAGAAGTGCTTTGAGCAAGGAGATCGAAAATCACAACAAAGTGAGCTAGAACTTGTGCTTGAGCTGGATATTGGTGTTTGTGGGAGGAAGATGAACTGTATGGGTGCAGGAATAAGTGGAGGAGGGCCACCATGGGCCCACGAGGCAGGGGGCGCGCCCTCCACCCTCGTGGCCAGGTGGTTGACCCCCCTGCTGTGTTCTCAGTTCCATAAATCCTCAAATATTCTAGAAAAAATCGTATTTCATTTTCAGGGCATTTGGAGAACTTTTATTTTCGGGGTATTTTTATATTGCACAGATAAATCAGAAAACAGACGAAAAAATACTATTTTTACTTTATTTCAACTAAATAACAGAAAGTATAAAGAGGGTACAGAAGGTTGTGCCCTCTAGGTTCATCCATCTCATGCTCATCAAAAGGAATCCACTAACAAGGTTGATCAGGTCTTGTTAACAAACTGGTTCCGAATAACATGGAACTGGAGAAATTTCGAATAACACTATGTTACCTCAACGGGGATATGCACATCCCCTATAATAAGAATATCATATTTCTTCTTGACAGTAGGAAGAGGAAATTCAAAACCTCCAAATATAATTGATGGAACTTTTCCAATAGAATTGATACTATAAACTTGAGGTTGTTTCCTCGGAAAGTGTACCATGTTCTCATTACCATTAACATGAAAAGTGACATTGCCTTTGCTGCAATCAATAACAGCCCCTGCAGTATTCAAAAAAGGTCTTCCAAGAATAATAGACATACTATTATCCTCGGGAATATCAAGAATAACAAAGTCCGTTAAAATAGTAAAGTTTGCGACCACAACAGGCACATCCTCACAAATACCGACAGGTATAGCAGTTGATTTATCAGCCATTTGCAAAGATATTTCAGTAGGTGTCAACTTATTCAAATCAAGTCTACGATATAAAGAGAGAGGCATAACACTAACATCGGCTCCAAGATCACATAAAGCAGTTTTAACATAGTTTCTTTTAATGGAGCATGGTATAGTAGGTACTCCTGGATCTCCAAGTTTCTTTGGTATTCCACCCTTAAAAGTATAATTAGCGAGCATGGTGGAAATCTCAACTTCCAGTATCTTTCTATTATTGGTGACAATTTCTTTCATATACTTAGCATAAGGATTCATTTTGAGCATGTCAGTTAATCGCATACGCAAAAAGATAGGTCTAATCATTTCAGCAAAGCGCTCAAAATCCTCATCATCCTTTTTCTTGGATGGTTTGGGAGGAAAAGGCATGGGTTTCTGAACCCATGGTTCTCTTTTTTTACCATGTTTCCTAGCAACAAAATCTCTCTTATCATAACGTTGATTCTTTGATTGTGGGTTATCAAGATCAACAGCAGGTTCAATTTCTATATCATTATCATTACTAGGTTGAGCATCATCATGAACGTCATCATCAACATTTTCACTAGGTTCATGTTCATTACCAGATTGTGTTTCAGCATCATACATAGAGATATCATTGGGATTCTCAGGTGGTTCAACAATAGGTTCACTAGAAGTTTGCAAAGTCCTATCATTTTTCTTTTTCTTCCTTTTAGAAGAACTAGGTGCATCAATATTATTTATCTGAGAATCTTGCTCAATTCTCTTAGGGTGGCCTTCGGGATACAAAGGTTCCTGAGTCATTCTACCAGTTCTAGTAGCCACTCTAACAACATAATCATTTTTCTTACTATTCATTTCATTGAGCAAATCATTTTTTTCCTTAAATACTTGTTCTACTTGAGTAGTAACCATAGATGCATGTTTCGTAATGAGTTTATGTTCACCTCTAACATTAGCCATGTAATTTCCCAAGTGTTTAAGCATATCAGAATTGTATTTCAATTGTCTACCAAAATAAGCATTAAAATTTTCTTGTTTGACAATGAAATTGTCGAACTCTTCTAAGCATTGTCTAGCAGACTTATAGTGAGGAATATCACCTTCATCAAATCTACAGAGGTAATTTACCTTTACTACCTGTGTCGGGTTATCAAGACCATGAGTTTCTTCAATAGGTAATGGATTAAGATCATATGTTTCTTCAACAGGCGGTAAATTAAGACCATGTATTTCTTCAATAGGAGGTAAATTCTTAACATCTTCATCTTTAATACCTTTTTCTTTCACAGATTTCTTTGCCTCTTGCATATCTTCAGGACTGAGAAATAGAACACCTCTCTTCTTCTGAGTTGGTTTAGGAATAGGTGTCGGGGGTTGGGTGCGACATATGCCAAAGGATGGCTTATCATGGTGGGGGCGAGTAGAACGTCGCCGGTGCCTGGAAACGGGATGAGGCGAAGGCATGCACGCCGGCGGATCTTACCCAGCTTCAGGGCTCTTCGTGGAGATAATACCCCTACTGCTGCTCTGCGGGGTCTCCGCATGATCACTATGGCAAAGTGCGTACAAGGTTGCTCCTTGAGCTGTTCGGGGCGAGGAAGGAGAAGGGCACGGCTAGCTCCTCTCTTCCCTCTATGTGTGTCTAAAGCTATTAGGGTCCAACCCGTTGCATGGTTGCCCCGGGGGTTTATATAGGCCTACCCCCCGGGGGTACAACGATAATCCGGCTGGGCGCGGGTCACAGCCGTCTGTCTCTTAGGTCGCCATCTTCTCCGCCGACTGCTGGGGTCCGCCGACTGGTGGGCCCCCAGCAGGCTTGACATGGGGCCAACAGGCCTTGTCATGTGGCGGTCTTGCCGGCTGCGGATTACTGTTGCCGCGCCTCTAATGACGTTGGCTTGGTCATGGGGTCATGGCAACAGTGCCGCCGCCTGACGGGCGATCACTGTAGCCATTCCCCGTCTTGTCTGGTTAATGGCGTGCGGGGCCCGTGGGAGGGGCCGGCCGACTCCTGGGGGCCGACTCCCAACGGGTCCGTCTTGTGGCGCTCTCGCCGTCTTCTGCACCCCCGCCGACAGGCGGGTCCCGCCGTCTCGGGGTCGTACAGACAGGCCGTCGTGGGCACAGGGCGCCGCCCACGGGGCTGATGTCAGGGCCGGCATGGCAACAGTGCCGCGCCGGATGGAGATCTCCATTGGTACGGCGCACTGTGGCCATGCCTGCCCTTCGCGAACGGGGCAGGGATGGGCCGCGCGGTGGCCGCACCCCATCCCGTCCATAGTTGCGAAGGTGGGAGGTGGTTGGAGTCGCGGGCCGACTCCCTATAGCCAGCTTCTCTGGAAGCCGCCAGTTAGGAGCCGGCTTATCTCGAAGTCGGCCTTGGGACTCGGCCGTGAGGGGCTGTCGGCGGCCCCGCCGCCGACTCCCAGAAAGCGTCTTTTCATCTTGGGGTCTTGAGGGGCGCAGCCTGCTCCGATGTCTTGAAAGGTCCGGGGGCTCGGGTTTGCCTACCCGTGGCCCATTACTCCGACAGTAGTCCCCGAAGCTGGTGAGGCGCCGAGGGTAACATCTCGAGGAGCCTCAACAGTTTCATCCTTCGGGTGGTGGAATCTGGGCCTTGCTCGTCGTCTTCCTCTAGGCCGACTAGCTGGAGCCGAACTCGCAGAAGGCCGTCTTGCCCCTTAGAGAGTTTGAAAGTCGTAGTGGGAATCAGGCAGCATGCCTGATAAGCTTCCAGATAGCGGCCCGTTGCGGGCCCGTCGCATGGCGCCACGCGGCAGGGTCAGTCTGCCCACCCATGCGCGTGATGAGACAGGCCGTCAGGCGGGACCCGCCATTACCGCGCCTCGGCACGCGAACGGATCCGTTGCGGCCGTGCGGACGGTTGGGGTTCCCACGTTGTAACTGCGCGCAGTAACTTCGTTGGGTAAATCGTGGGGGCGTGGGGTCCTGGGCGCAGCTAATCCCACGCCCGCCCCATCGGCTTCTCAGCCCATGAGCCTATAAGTAGGCAGGAGGAGGGGGCGGCGAAGCACGCGCGCCCATCTCCCTGCTCCCCCTGCTTCCTTTTGCTTCTTCTTCCTCTTGCCGCCGCCGCGCCGAACCACGGCATGCCACGGCGATGAGATCTTCCTCCGCCGCTGCACCTCCTGCGGCACGCTCCGACTTGTGGGACGGCTCCGAGGTGGATGACGACCACATCGAGTTCCTCCGCCAGACGCACCGTCTCTCTGGCAAGAGCTCGGTGCGGCCGCGCCCGCCAAGGGAGAAATATCGCCCGGCCGGAGGAGGGCGGCGGGTTGTATTCCGCCGCGCACCTCATGCGTGGCCTAGGGCTGCCGGCGAGCGGCTTCTTCCGCGCCTTCTTGGAGTTCCACGGGCTCCAGCCGCACCACCTTACTCCGAACACGGTGGTGCTGCTGGCTGCCTTCGCCACCTTATGCGAAGGCTTCCTCGGTGTTCTCCCCACCATCGAGTTGTGGGGGGCGTTCTTCCAGTCCAAGCTCGGCACGCACGTCGCTGGCGTGCCGGCTCTGTGCGGCACCTTCATCGCGTTGCGGAGATCAGTGGCCGACAACCCGTTTCCCACCATTTCCGTTGATCAAGTCGGTGAAGATGTGGCAGTGATCCTATTTCTACGTGAAGAACGTCACCCCGTATATGGCGGGTCAACTGCCGCCCTCTGCCGGCGCGCCTTGGCGGGAGGCTACCCAGCTGGTCCCACCGGCCAGACGCCGACTCCGCTGGTGCCGCCGCCGTCGCGACTCGAGTCCGACGCAGTCGGAGGGCTTGACCGGGGCCGACCTGCTGGCCGCCTTCGTGGTGCGCCGAGTCCTTCCGCTCCAAGGCCGACCTCATCTGATATGTCAGATGAGCGGCCACTGGGACCCAAGTCGGCTATGCTCCAAGGACATGCCCCACGCGGAGGTGGCGGACACGGTGAATTACATTGCAAATTGCAATCTCGCGGCGGATTGGCAGTTCGGCAAGGAGCCGTACTTGTGCGCCAACCCCCCGCCTGTCGTAAGTTATCTGTCTTCTTCTTCTGTTTTCTTTTTTAGCCGAATCCGGCCTCTGATATTTTGTGGTTCTTTCGAGTCAGAACCCCCTCATCCAGCCTTCAGCCGGCACCGCGGGGCCGGTCCGTGAGTTCGTCCCCGACCGGGCGGAGAGCGACGTCGACGACCCTGACTTGGGGGCGGCGGCGATGGAGGCCGACGCCGAAGGAGGAGGAGGAGCTGGCGACTTCAGGCCCTCGGCAACCTTTGCCGACTGGCCTGAAGACGATGCTGAGGGGGAAGTCGCCCCACGCCACCAACCAAAGGTCGGCCAGCCGAGTGCGAGTTCCTCCGCCGGCTTGGGTGGTCAAGGCGACGCGAAGAAGCGCCGGGCCGGGCCGAGCTTGCTTGGCGGCCGGTCAAAAAAGTTCAAGGGGGCGGCTGCCGCGACCAAGCGGGAAGAGGCGGTCGCAAAGGCCAACCGCTTCCGCAAGGAAGTGAAAAAGCTGCCACTGGTCTCCGCGTAAGTGCTTCCGCTTTTTGTCTTGTTTTCTTCCGGTGAATCTTGTCCAAAAAATTTTTACACGTCTTCCTCGCTTCAGGGCTCCCCTTACTTTAGAGAGGGTCGTCGCCGCCTCCATCATGGGGTCGGCAGAGACGTGTGCCACTACTCGGCGAATTGACCCCGCTGCCGACCTCCGGGAGGCGACGGAGCGGAATGCGCAGGAGAAGCGCGACGAGGAAGAAGCCGCCCGTCTGGAGAAGGCGGAGGCCGAGAAGGCGGCGGCCTCCGCCCAGAGGAAGCTAGATGAGGCTGAAGCCGCCGTTGCGGCAAAGCGGCGAGCTGAGGAGGCCACGCGCCGCCAATCGGCGTTGCTTGTCATCCCGCTGAGCTCCGCGCCGCCGCCCCCGGAGTTCATGGGGCAGACTGAGGAAGCCGGCGGCGAGTACCCCATCGAGGAGAGGGAAGGCGGCGAGGCCTCCATGTCGGGCACGGCCGTGCCGCCACCGCCGCCTCCGCCGCCGTCTGGGAGCGTGCGACGTAAACAGCAGGCGGATCCGCCGGTGCCGCCGACTGAAGACAAGACCGTGGCGAAGTTGCTCCTTCAAGTCGCCTCGTCAGTGCGCCGCCGTCTTGAGAAGGCGATTTCGGCACCACGCCCCTTGGAGACCGGCGCCGCCAGCTCGGCCATCCCAGATGCCGAGGCGACAAGCGTCGCGCCCGTTGGGTGGGTGCGAGGAGGCGGCACAGGCCTGCTGAACCAGGCGCTTCTGGACGTTCAGAAGAAGCTGCGAGGCGAGGGCGACGCCATCCAGAACTGCACCAAGGCGCATCTGGCGTCGCGAGCGGCCGTTCGGGTATGCTTTCTTCTTTGAGTTTGTTTTTCTTGTTCTTCTCTGTGGGGGCGCGCCAGCGCACCCACTGGGTGTAGTCCCCGAGTTTCGGGCCGGCTGCTGACTCTGGTGAGTTCCAAATATTTACCTTTGTCTGAACTGCTTATTACAGGAGTATCACAACCTCCGCGTCACTGCCTTCAACCGCAATGTTGAGGAGCTGGGCAAGCGGACCGCCGACTTGTCGGAGAGCCGGAGTGAGTCCTCTTTCTTCTTCGCGGGGGCGCGGCACAAGCGCACTGCTGGCTGTAGTCCTCGAGATTCGGGCCGATCACCGAGCACCGGGCCGGATCTTCCTGGCGACCTTCTTAGTTGACGACTTAACGTCCTTTTTTTATTTTTATTCTTCAGGGGCCAACGCCGCTCTCCGCCGGCAGCTGGGCGAAGCCGACACCGCCTTGCGTGCCAAGGGGGAGGAGTGCAACAAGCTCGCCGCAGAGCGCGACCTGTTAGCTATGCAGCTGGCGGAGCAAAGGGAGCTGCTTAAGAAAGCGCAGGACGAGGCAGAGAAGAAAGAGGCTGCTCTCCGGCCGAAGTTCGAAGCGGCGCTCCTCCTGGACCGACAAGGAGGCACAAACCGACCTCCGGCTTCCATGAAATCGAGGACATCGTCGACGGTGAGTTTCTTTACTTTCTTTCTTTGAGCCGCCGACTATAAGTCGGGCTGACTCCTGATTTTTTGACTTGCTTCTTTTTTGTCTTGGCAGACTTCTTCCCTGGCCACTCGCAGGCGGCCACTCAAGCCATCGAGGCTGATCGCGAGGCGCGGAGGGCAACTGGTGCGGAGATTGCCACCAACGCCCCCTGGACCCTTGATGAGCAGGTTCTGAGCATCGAGGCTCGTCTGCGGTCAGCCCATCGGATGATGCGCCGGTTTCAACGTGTCGACGCCCAAGCGATTGCTGCCCTGTGGCCAGACATGCCGGTTCTGCGCACTCCCAATCGGACTGCCGACTGGCTGGAGGTCGCGGCTGGCCGTCTTGAGGCCTGAAGGGTTCTCGCCCGGCTGGAGCACGCCGCCTTGGAATTCGTCAAGGCGTGGTATCGAGGCTGGATCTGGCCGGCTGGCCGCGTTCGGTCGAGGCCCGGCGGAGCTGGCGCTGCGGAAGACGCCCTCATTGAGCGTGCAGCGGCGATCACCGGCTACACAGACACCAGCGTCTTCGTCCCTGAGCGGGCTGAGGACGGCGGAGAGGCGCCGCCGGAGTGGTTCGGGATGAACCCGGATTATGACGAGGACTCGGCGGAGGTGATCGGCTCCAGCGCTGAGGAGGAAAGCGAGGCGGAGGACGGAGGTGAGACGGAGGCGCCAGAAGATGGAGCGGGCGACCAACCTCAGCTCGACCGCGCCTCCAGCAATGAGCCGCACCCGACCGGGCCGTCTGCCACCGGATACGATCAAGCCGAGACTGCCCAGCCGGCCGCCCCGGCGCCTGACACCGCCGTCTCTTCCGGCCCTCCGAACCCGTCTGCCGCTTCCTAGGCTGCCGTCTTGCCTTTATTTTATCTGCTTTAGTAGTCTTTGAAGAACTTGTTAATTCGCACAATTCCACCCGCGGGGTGTATTTTGAACTTCTGCTTGAAGATTCGGCCAAGGGCCTATGTTATGTAAATATTTATCCTAATTCTATCTTTCCTTGCTCATTGCTCCTATGGCTTTTTTCCTTTGCCGCCTTCCCTTAGTCGCCGCCTTGCCAGTCGGACAACCGCTCCGCGGACTGCCGTTTGGATCAAATGCTTGGCTACTCTGGGGAAGGCAAGTACTTGGCTACTTTTTAGAGTCTTTTTCACAAGTTGGATAGAAAGCGGCAAGCCGACTGCTCAAGAGTCGGCTTTGCGAAGAGAGGCTGGGAAACCGGCTTAAGCTATGTTTATGCTTTGAGTCCTTAGCCATTTTTCATGTGGGCGCCCATTCTTCCTTACTCCTGCCCACCAAACAGTCGCTCTGCAAGCTGCGGCTTCTGACAGGAGACGGCTTGGGCACCACACAGTACTTGTCCGACTGCAGGAAGCATTCCATAGCGTGAGGCGGCGAGTCCCCGGGCCGACTAGTTGAACCCTGTGCGAAGCGGCATAACAAAGAGTAACATACTCGAAGGCATAATTCTTATCATACAGATAACAAAAAAGGGCAGTCCCCGAGCTTGTCTCGGGGGGCCCGAAGTCTTGGTACTTTAACACAAAAGGTAGCGTGGTACATACTGTATCAACTTTAAAATCTTCGGAGAAGATTTGCATTCCATGGCCGTTCCGTATCTTTGCCGGAGTCGTCCCTCTTGCGTGCTCGGGGCTTCGGCGTCGATCGTAGTAGGAGTCGCTGCCCAAAGACTTTGCTGATAATGAAGGGGCCTTCCCAAGGCGCCGACAGCTCGTGCTGGCCGGCTGTTTGCTGGATCAGTCGGAGCACAAGGTCGCCCTCTTGGAAAGATCTCGGCCTGACCTTCCTGTTGTAGTATCAGCGCAGGCTCTGCTGGTAAATGCTAGACCGGCTGAGGGCCAACAGCCGGCCCTCTTCCAGCAGATCGACGCCGTCTTGACGTGCTTCTTCTGCTTCCTCTTCGGTGTACATGGTGACTCGCGGGGAGTTGAACTCTATATCCGTTGGGATGACGGCTTCGGCACCGTAGACGAGGAAGAAGGGTGTGAAGCCGGTTGACTTGTTTGGAGTTGTGCGCAGACTCCAGAGGACGGCTGGCAACTCATCAAGCCAATAGCCGGCCGAACGCTCCAGTGGTTCGACTAGTCGAGGCTTGATGCCATACAGGATGAGGCCGTTTGCTCGCTCCACCTGGCCGTTTGACTGTGGATGGGCAACAGACACTAAGTCCAGTCGGATGCCTTGTGTCGCGCAGAAACGGGCCAGGGCGCCTTTGGCAAAATTTGTGCCATTGTCGGTGATGATGCTGTGTGGTATGCCGTACCGAGTCGTGATGTCGGCGATGAAAGTCACTGCAGTTGGACCATTCAACTTCTTGATGGGCTTTACTTCTATCCACTTGGTGAACTTGTCCACCGCGACAAGTAAGTGAGTTAAGCCACCTCGTGCTGCTTTGAATGGTCCCACCATGTCCAGTCCCCAAATAGCAAAGGGCTAGGCGATGGGGATAGTCTTGAGTGCGGAAGCCGGCTGATACGGCTTGGAGCGGAACATCTGGCACCCCTTGCATTTTTGCACTAATTCCTTGGCCTCTTCTAGGGCAGTTGGCCAGAAGAAACCGTGTCGGAAGGCTTTGGCGACGAGTGCTCTTGAGGCCGCATGGTGGCCGCACTCGCCTTGATGGATGTCTTCGAGAATCGCTTGGCCTTGCTCTGGCTCGACGCAACGCTGGTAGACACCAGTGACGCTGCGCCTGACCAGCTCTCTGTTGACTATGGTGTAGGCTGCCGCTCGGCGTTGTACTTGCCGAGCCAAGATTCCATCGATTGGTAACTCTCTGCTTACTAGGAACTTCAGGATGGGCTGGGCCCATGAGGGTGCTGCTATTTCTTCAACCGCCAAGATCTTGCTACTTGGACGCGGGCGGCTGGGCTGGGAGGCGGCGGGCTGGAGTCCGCGGCCGCTTGCTGGGTTGATGAAGTCCCCGGGCCGACTGGTGCAGTCCCCGAGCCGAGCTCTGGAGTCTTTGCAATGGTCGCTGCAGTCCCCGGGCCGGGTTTTGAAGTCCCCGGGCCGGCTTCGACTACGGCATTCTTGGAGCCATCTGTAAGAATTCTCGTGCCGTCTGCTGGGGCTCTTGAGTCGGATCCGACTTCTTGGGAGGGAGCCGGCACAAAGATGGAGTCTGATTCTTGTGAAGGCTTGACAGATGGCTTGACGAGGCGCTGAAGGGCGACGCCGGATGGTATTGCCTGGCGGGTGGAGCCGATTCATGCCAGGGTGTCTGCTTGGTCGTTGTCATTCCTTGGCACGTGAAGGAACTCGCACCCCTCAAAATATCCACTGAGTTGCTGTACAAGGAAACGGTAGCTCGCCATGTTTGCATCTTTGGCGTCCCAATCGCCAGATGACTGTTGGACCACCAGGTTGGAGTCGCCATAACACAGGATCCGGCGAATGCCAAGTTCTTTGGCAAGCCGGAGCCCGTGAATGAGCGCCTCATATTCGGCGATGTTGTTGGAGGCGGCGAAATGGATCTGCAGCGCATATTTGAGCTTGTCGCCTTTGGGGGAAGTGAGGACAACACCGGCTCCCAAGCCGGTGCGCATCTTGGAGCCGTCGAAATGCATCCGCCAATGGGTGGAGTCGGGCGCCGGTGGCAGATACTGGGTCTCGGCCCAGTCGATGAGGAAGTCGGCAAGTGCTTGCGACTTGATGGTGGTGCGGGGCTGGTAATAGATGGTGTAGGGGGCCAGCTCTATGGCCCATTTGGCCACTCGGCCAGAAGCATCTCGGCTTCCGATAATCTCGGCTAGTGGGGCTGTGCAAACCACAGTGATTGGATGCTCTTGAAAGTAAGGCTGCAACTTCTTGGTGGCAAAGTGCACGCCGTAGCACATCTTCTTGTAGTGGGGGTAGTTCTGCTTGGAGGTCGGCGATTGCCAGCTCAGTAACATACCGGTCTCCGGACAGGTAGCGCCTTGCCTTCCTCCTTGCGCTCAACTACAATGACTGTGCTGACTACCCGGCTGGTGGCGGCAATGTACAGGAGCATGGGCTCTTTAGGAGTCGGGGCCGCCAGCACAGGGGGAGTAGTCAGCATTTTCTTCAACTGGAGAAAAGCTTCGTCCGCCTTGTGGTTCCATTCAAAGAAGGTGGTCTTCTTCATGAGCTGGTATAAAGGGAGAGCTTTCTCGCCCAGCCGGCTGATGAATCGGCTCATGGATGCCAAGCAGCCGGTGAAATTTTGCACATCTAGCAGTCGGCGGGGTACTTCCATCCTCTCGATGGCCTTGATCTTTACATGGTTGCACTCTATGCCGCGCTCAGAGACCAGGAAGCCAAGGAGTTGGCCGGCTGGCACTCCGAAGACGCACTTCTCAGGGTTGAGCTTGATCTGGAATTGGCGCAGGTTCTCAAAGGTTTCCTTAAGGTCTTCCAGCAGCGTTCCACGCTTTTCCGTCTTCACCACCACATCGTCTACGTAGACGTGGGTGTTTCTACCGAGTTCCTTGAGGAGGCACTTCTGCATGCAACGCTGAAAGGTGGCGCCGGCATTCCTTAAGCCGAACGTCATGGTCAGGTAGCAGAAGGCTCCAAATGGCGTGATGAAGGCGGTCTTCAGTCTGTCAGCCGGGTTCATCTTGATCTGGTGATATCCTGAATATGCATCTAAGAAGCTCGACAGCTCGCATCCGGCTGTGGAGTCTATCACCTGATCAATTCTCGGCAGAGCAAACGGGTCCTTGGGGCAATCTTTGTTGAGGCTTGTGTAGTCAATACACATCCGCCACTGCTTGTTCTTCTTCAGTACCAGGACCGGGTTTGCTAACCATTCTGGAAAGAACACTTCCATAATGAAACCGGCTGCTAGGAGCTGGGCTATCTCTTCTCCAACAACTCTTCTCTTCTCTTCTGATAGGCGGCGCAAGGGCTGCCTGATGGGCTTCACATCAGATCGGACATGTAACTTGTGCTCGGTGAATTCCGTCGGTACACCTGGCATGTCTTTAGGGGACCATGCAAAGATGTCCTGATTCTCGCGGAGGAAATCGACGAGCTCGCCTTCCTATTTGCTGTCAAGGTTCGCACCTATGACAGCATACCTCTCTGGGTGCTTCGGGTCCAAGGGTATCTTCTTCGTTTCTTTGGCCGGCTTGAACAAGCCCTCAGCTTCTGACTCCTTGGGGTTGGGCGATATCTCGGGCTGCTTGCCGGCCATTGCCAAAACCCGATCAAGAAGCCGCTTCACCGCGATCACCGGGGACTCGGCTAGCCGATCGCTTTCGGCCAGCGTGGCGACGACTTTCTGTAGTCGCCGGCTACGGTCAGAATCCCCTTGGAACTCGGCATCTTCATCTTGAGGTAGGCGTAGTGGGGGACCGCCATGAACTTGGCCAAAGCGGGTCGGCCAAGCAGCGCATGGTACGGACTTTCAAGGTCCACCACTTCGAACCAAACTGGCTCTCGGCGGAAATGATCTTTGTCTCCAAAGAGGACATCTATCAGGATCTTGCCGATCGGTGAGCAGGAAAGGCCAGGTACAATGCCGTGGAACACAGTCCGGCTGCTCTGAAGCTGTCTTTGCTTGATTCCTAACTTCTCCATGGTGTCCTTGTACAGGATGTTGATGCTACTGCAGCCGTCTATCAGCACTCGCGAGAAGCGAGCGGCCCGCCTATCTGCGGCAAGGGTGGCTCCCAAGACCAGGGCGTAGGAGCCCGGACTCGGCATCACCTCTGGGTGATCAGCTCTGCTCCAACTGATAGGCCTCTCGGACCAGTGCATGAATTCTGGAGTATCTGATGCTACTGCATTCACCTCTTGCTTCTTCTTTGCCGCCTTTCTTCGTCGATCGTCGGCCACACCGGTGAACACCACATAGGCTCCGATGCTCTTATGGGTACTCATCTTGTCTTTGACCGACTGGCTCGACAGCCAATTGCCGGGCGGCGGTGGAAGCGGCGCCCGGCAGCGGGGAGGCAGGAGGCTGTCTCCCTTGGCGATCCTGGTGAGCCAGTGGCACTTCCGGGTGGTGTGATTTGACGGCTTTGCGCCGCTGTGGAACTTGCAGGGACCATCTAGAGTCTTCTCGTAAGAGAAGGCCGGCAACCAGCTTGGCCGGAGGCTGCCCCTCCGGCTACTGGTCTTCGACTGTCCCAACCTGCCCGGCTCTTTGGAAGCCGGCTGTGGGCCTGCGCTTATGATGGATTACATTGTTGTCGCCGATTGGTGTCTCCAGCCGGGGTTCTGAGAGCCTGAGGAGCCACTTTGCCGGTCGCACTAACTTCAATCTCCGCCTTCATGGAGGAGTCAGCTGTGGCGTACTTGTCTGCTATGATCAGCAGCTCGTCGAGGGTCTCCGGCCTGCCGCGAAGGAGCTTGTGCTTGAGGAGGGTTCCTTCTCTGCACCCGGTGGTGAAGTACTCGATAGCTTGCACCTCGTGCACGCCCTCGCAGGAGTTCCGAAGCTCGGCCCAGCGCGTGAGGTAGTCGCGAGTTGATTCTTTGGGGCCTTGCACGCACAAGGAAAGCTGGCGAGGCTTGGGAGGTCGCTTGTACGTGCTTGTGAAGTTGCGGACGAAGGCTTCGGTGAAGTCGACCCAACTGTTGATGCTGCGGGGCTTCAGGCTATTCAACCATGTCCGGGCCATGCCCTGGAGCATGAGCGGAACATACTTTACGGCATAACGCTTGTTGCCGTTCGCTATGTTCACGGCCGTGGAGTAGTCGACCAGCCAGTCTTCCAGCTTTACGGAGCCGGTGTACTTGGGTGTATCTCGGGGGAGCGTGAACCCTCTGGGAAAGGGCTCGTCTCAGATGCGAGGTCCGAAACAGGGCGGACCCAACTCGTCTTCTTCTTCCAGCGCCAGGGATCGGTGGAGTCGGTCGATCCGGTGGCGGGTGTCATTTTCTCCGTCTCCCTCTCGGCGGCCAAGGCGGTCGCCGAGAGTCGGATGCTCGACGGGTGGTGGGGAGACTCGCCTTTCTTTGCGAGGAGGAGGAGGCAGATAGTCGTCCCGCTCTTGGGCGGCCGTCTTCGTCGCGCTCGATGGAGATGTGAGTCCGACTGTGGCTGACAGCCGGATCCTTGTTTTTTCTTTCGCGGACACCGCCAATCGGTGTCCGAGACGTTGCGCCTTGATCTCGGCGGGGAGGCAGGCCGTCGTTTTGTCGTTGCGACGCCTCTGTGCGGCAGCCGGCCTCGTTTCGTGCGGCAGCCGCGTCGAGGAGCTGCTGGACTCGCTCCGTCATCAGGCGGCGCTCTTCACCCTCGAAGTTGTCCAGCTCGTCCACCGCCGCCTGGGCGGCGCGGATGTTCTCCGCAGGCGTGGCGTACACAGGGCGATTGGCCCCGAACAGGTTGGCGATGGCCACGCCGCGCTGTTGGACCGCGCCTAGGCGGCTAGGCCCAGTTGGGGCCGGCGAGCCGCCCACAGCGCGATCCATCTCACGCTGGTAGGCTTCTGACAAGCGTCTCATGCTTGCCAGCTTCTTCGCGCCTTCGACGAGCTGAAGGCGGCGTGCCTCCAGCGTCTCGGCGTCAGCGTCTTCCGGAATAGGCGCGGTCAGGTCTTGCAGAGCCGCGTCGAGAGGGTCATGGGCTCCTTCGCCGGAATGCTCGCCATGACCGATGACGAGCACCTCTATGACGGTGCTTCCTCCGCTCTCCGCGCGGGGAGCGGCTCGTCGTAGACCACCACGTTGGTGGGGAACGCGTCGAGCGACACGGTGTCGGAGTCGACCAGCATCGGGTCGGTGGAGCCGACGGACTCCAAGTCCGCGGCAGGCTCGCCGGCGACATGGAGTTGGTCAAGGAGGCCCGCGAGGAGGCTCTTAGGGCCGCCCGTGCCTGCGTTGGATGCAGGCTCGTTGGAGAGGCGAACCTCGCCGACAAGTTCGGCGAGGCAGCTGGCTGCGCCGGCGATCTCAGCGTCGTCTGTGGCGTCGGCCTGAACTTCGTCTGGCGTGCGGGCTGGCTGCACTTTCGCCAGGAGGAAAAGGGTTCCCGTCCAGAGCAGGTCTCCGGACGACGGTGCACCTAGCCCCACGGTGGGCGCCAAATGTCGGGGGTTGGGTGCGACATATGCCAAAGGATGGCTTATCATGCTGGGGGCGAGTAGAACATCGCCGGTGCCTGGAAACGGGATGAGGCGAAGGCATGCACGCCGGCGGATCTTACCCAGCTTCAGGGCTCTTCGTGGAGATAATACCCCTACTACTGCTCTGCAGGGTCTCCGCATGATCACTATGGCAAAGTGGATACAAGGTTGCTCCTTGAGCTATTCGGGGCGAGGAAGGAGAAGGGCACGACTAGCTCCTCTCTTCCCTCTATGTGTGTCTAAAGCTATTAGGGTCCAACCCGTTGCATGGGTGCCCCGGGGGGTTTATATAGGCCTACCCCCCGGGGGTACAACGGTAATCCGGCTGGGCGCGGGTCCCAGCCGTCTGTCTCTCAGGTCGCCGTCTTCTCCGCCATTCTTGGGCCCGCCACCAGGTGGTCCCCGACAAAGCTCGGCATGGGGCCGACAGGCCTTGTCCGCCGCGGGCGGGTCTTGCCGGCTGCGGATTTCTATTGCCGTGCCTCTAATGACGCTGGCTTGGTCATGGGGTCATGGCAACAGTGCCGCCGCCTGACGGGCGATCAATGTAGCCATTCCCCGTCTTGTCTGGTTAATGGCGTGCGGGGCCCGTGGGAGGGGCCGGCCAACTCCTGGGGGCCGACTCCCAACGGGTCCGTCTTGTGGCGCTCTCGTCGTCTTCTGCGCCCCCGCCGACAGGCGGGTCCCGCCGTCTCGGGGTCATACAGACAGGCCGTCGTGGGCACAGGGCGCCGCCCGGGATAAATGATGGCCGGGCATGGCAAAGCATGCCGCGCGGATGGAGATCTCCATTGATGCGGCGCCGTGGCCACGCGCCCGCCATGAGCAGGCGGCAGGATGGGCCGTGCGGTGGCCGCACCCCATCCCATCCATAGTTGCAAAGGTGGGAGGTGGTTGGAGTCGTGGGCCGACTCCCTATAGCCGGCTTCTCTGGAAGCCGCCAGTTAGGAGCCGGCTTATCTTGAAGTCGGCCTTGGGACTCGGCCGTGAGGGGCTGTCGGCGGCCTCGCCACCGACTCCCAGAAAGCGGCTTTTGGTCTTGGGGTCTTGAGGGGCGCAGCCTGCCCCGATGTCTTGAAAGGTCCGGGGGATCGGGTTTGCCTACCCGTGGCCCATTACTCCGACAATAGGTTCAGGAATTAGCTCAGAAAGTGTCCAATTATTTTCATTTGTCAACATATTATTCAATAGAATTTCAGCTTCATCCGGTGTTCTTTCCCTGAAAACAGAACTAGTACAACTATCGAGGTAATCTCTGGAAGCATCGGTTAGTCCATTATAAAAGATATCAACTATTTCATTTTTCTTAAGAGGATGATCAGACAAGTCATTAAGTAACTTGAGAAGCCTCCCCCAAGCATGTGGGAGACTCTCTTCTTCGATTTGCACAAAGTTGTATATTTCCCTCAAAGCAGCTTGTTTCTTATGAGCAGGGAAATATATTGCAGAGAAGTAATAAATCATATCCTGGGGACTACGCACACAGCCAGGATCAAGAGAATTAAACCATATCTTAGCATCACCCTTTAATGAGAACGGAAATATTTTAAGGATATAAAAGTAGCAAGATCTCTCATCATTAGTGAACAGGGTGGCTATATCATTTAATTTAGTAAGATGTGCCACAACAGTTTCAGATTCATAGCCATAAAAAGGACCAGATTCAACCAAAGTAATTATATCAGGGTCAATAGAGAATTCATAATCCTTATCGGCAACACAGATAGGTGAAGTAGCAAAAGCAGGGTAAGGACTCATTCTATCATTAAGCGATTGTTGATTCCATTTAACTAATAACCTCTTGAGTTCATATCTATCTTTGCAAGCTAAAATAGCTACAGAAGCTTCTTTATCAAAAATATAACCCTCAGGAATAACAAGCATATCTTCATCATCAATTTCATCAATACAATCAGTTTCAATAATTTCTTTCTCTCTAGCCCTAGCAATTTTTTAATTAAGAAATTAACTAAGGGCACAATAGTATCAAGCATAGAAGTAGTTTCATCATAAGTATCATGCATAGAAGAAGTGGCATCATCAATAACATGCGACATATCGAGCGAATAGCAAAAGCAGGTTTAGGTGTCGCAAGCTTACTCAAAAGCAGAAGGTGAATCAAGTGCGTAGCTAGATGGCGGTTCCTTACCTCCCCTCGTAGTTCAGGATAAATTGTTGTCTTAAGCGTCTTTCAAGTTCTTCATAGTGATCAGCAGATATAAATCCCAAGTGACACAAAGAATAGAGCTATGCTCCACAGCAACGGCCTTGAAAATAGTCTTGATAACCCACAAGTATAGGGGATCGCAACAGTTTTCAAGGGTAGAGTATTCAACCCAAATTTATTGATTCGACACAAGGGGAGCCAAAGAATATTCTCAAGTATTAGCAACTAAGTTGTCAATTCAGCCACACCTGGATAACTTAGTATCTGCAGCAAAGTATTTAGTAGAAAAGTAATATGATAGTAGTGGTAACGGTAATAAAAGGTAATGGTAGCAAAAGTAATATTTTTGGTATTTTGTAGTGATTGTAACAATAGCAACGGGAAAGTAAATAAGCGAGAACCAATATAGGAAAAGCTCATAGGCATTGGATCGGTCATGGATAATTATGCCGGATGCGATTCATCATGTAACAGCCATAACATAGGGTGACACAGAACTAGCTCCAATTCATCAATGTAATGTAGGCATGTATTTTGAATATAGTCATACGTGCTTATGGAAAAGAACTTGCATGACATCTTTTGTCCTACCCCCGTGGCAGCGGGGTCCTAATGGAAACTAAGGGATATTAAGGCCTCCTTTTAATATAGTACCGGAACAAAGCATTAGCACATAGTGAATACATGAACTCCTCAAACTATGGTCATCACCGGGAGTGGTCCCGATTATTGTCACTTGAGGTTGCGGATCATAACACATAGTAGGTGACTATAGACTTGCAAGATAGGATCAAGAACTCACATATATTCATGAAAACATAATAGGTTCAGATCTGAAATCATGGCACTCGGGCCCTAGTGACAAGCATTAAGCATAGCAAAGTCATAGCAACATCAATCTCAGAACATAGTGGATACTAGGGATCAAACCCTAACAAAACTAACTTGATTACATGATAGATCTCATCCAACCCATCACCGCCCGCCAGCAAGCCTATGATGGAATTACTCACGCTCGGCGGTGAGCATCATGAAATTGGTGATGGAGGATGGTTGATGATGACGACGGCGACGAATCCCCCTCTCCGGAGCCCCGAACGGACTCCAGATCAGCCGTCCCGAGAGGTTTTAGGGCTTGGCGACGGCTCCGTATCGTAAAACACGACGATTTCTTCTCCTTTATTTTTTTCTCCCCGAAAGCAAATATATAGAGTTGGAGTTGGCATCGGAGGAGCTCCAGGGGGCCCACAAGATAGGGGGCACGCCCTAGGGGGGAGGGCGCGCCCCCACCCTCGTGGACAGGGTGTGGGCCCCCTGGCTTTCACCTCTAGCAAGGATTTTTTATTGTTTCTGAAAAGACATGTTTCAGGTCATTCCGAGAACTTTTGTTTCTGCACATAAATAAAACCATGGCAATTCTGCTGAAAACAGCGTCAGTTCGGGTTAGTTCCATTCAAATCATGCAATTTAGAGTCCAAAACAAGGGCAAAAGTGTTTGGAAAAGTAGATACGATGGAGACGTATCAGAGAGGCCGTTCAATGTTCGGCTGCCAGATCCACCACATATTCCTCCGCACGTAAGGACCGCTCTGTGTTTCTGCTAACTGTGATGATGCCACGTGGACCAGGCATCTTAAGTTTAAGATAACTGTAATGCGGTACTGCATTGAAACGAGCGAAGGCCGTTCTTCCGAGTAGTGCGTGATAGCCGCTTCGGAATGGAACGATGTCGAAGATTAATTCTTCGCTTCGGAAGTTGTCGGGAGAACCGAATACAACCTCTATTAGTAGAGAGCCCATGCAGCGGGCCTCTACGCCTGGTATTACTCCTTTAAAGGTACTATTGCTTTGGCTGATTCTTGTCGGGTCTATCCCCATTTTGGGACAGTGTTCTGGTATATCAGATTAAGACTACGGCTGCCGTCCATAAGGACTCGGTTGAGATGGTGTCCGTCAATTATTGGGTCTAGCACCAAGGCATCCGATCCTCCGTGCCGGATACTAGTCGGATGATCCCTCCGATCAAAAGTGATCGGGCAGGCCGACCAAGGGTTGAACTTGGGGGGCGACGGGCTCCACAGCGTATACGTCTCGGAGTGCACGCTTGCGCCTCCTCTTGGGTATGTGAGTTGCGTAAATCATGTTCTCTATTTTGACCTCTTGTGGGAATTTTTTCTGTCCCCCAGTGTTCGGCTGGCGAGGCTCATCCTCGTCTTCACTTGGCGTCTCCCTCCCCTTGTTTTCGGCGTTTAGCTTGCCGGCCTGCTTCAAGACCCAACACTCTCTGTTGGTGTGGTTTGCAGGTTCTTCGGGGGTACCATGAACCTGACATAATCTGTCTAGAATCTTGTTTAGGATGGACGGTCCATCTCTGCTGCCTTTAAATGGCTTTTTCCATTGACCGGGTCAAGAGCCCCTGAGTCCGGTGTTTACCGCCGTGTTATCTGGGCTGTCTTCATTGTTTTGATGCTTGCTTTTATTGCGTCGCGGCTTCCCGTTGCCATCCTTGACTTCGGATGTGCCTGGGTCGCTAGTGCCGCTACGGGCCAGCCAACTGTCCTCGCCCGCGCAAAAGCGGGTCATAAGGCTTCTTAGGGTTGCCATTGTCCTCGGTTTTTCCTGTCCGAGGTGTCTGGCGAGCCATTCGTCCCGGACACTGTGTTTGAAAGATGCTAAGGCTTCGGCATCCGGGCAATCGACGATTTGATTCTTCTTAGTGAGAAATTTGTTCCAAAGCTTTCGGGCTGACTCTCTGGGCCGTTGAATTATGTGACTTAAATCGTCTGCATCCGGAGGTTGTACATAGGTCCCTTGAAAATTAGCCCTAAAATCATCATCAAGCTCTTCCCAACTTTCAATTGATTTTTCGGGGAGGCTCTTCAACCAGTGCCGAGCTAGTCCTTTCAACTTGAGGGGCCGGTATTTGATGGCATGGAGATCATCTCCGCGATCCATGTGGATGTGAAGGATAAAGTCCTCAATCCAGACCCCAGAGTCCGTCGTTCCATCGTATGCCTCTATGTTCACGGGTTTGAATCCCTCTGGAAATTCATGATCCAGTACCTCATCAGTGAAGCACAGGGGGTGCGCGGCACCACTACAAAAAAATACACTTCCGTGATGATACGTGTTTGTCACAGTAGGTCGCGTTTTTTTGTCATGCATGTACATCCATGAAAAATTTATGACAGAATCAAGATAGTCATACATGTGCTGTCGTAGAACTGTTCCACGACATTATCAAAATTATCATCACGGAAGTGTCCACTTCCATGACGATAAATCGCGAGTCACAGAAGTGCTTTCGTCAAGGGTGACCGACACGTGGCATCCGCAATGCAGACGCCCGTTAAGCTATCGGGTCGGGTTTTGGATCCGATAACCCGTTAACAGCCCCGACCAATGGGGATTTTCCACGTGTAAAATCATCATTGGCTAGAGGAGACACGTGTCAGGTCCACGTTGGCACAGGTGTCACTCATCCAATGGGCGAGGCGCGCCTATGATATGTTGACACGTGGACCGGCCCACAAGTTTAAATGGGCCGGCCCAACTAAAGGCCCACAAGATTTTGCAGACCATAATGGACCGGCCCAGCTAAAGGCCCACGAGATTTTGTGGACCATAATGGGCTGGCCCAGCTAAAGGCCCACAAGATTTTGCGGGCCATAATGGGTCGGCCCAGTTAAAGGCCCACAAGATTTTTTTGTGCCATAATGGGCCAGCCCAGGTAAAGGCCCACAAGATTCTTGTGGATCATAATGGGCCGGCCCAGCTAAAGGCCCACGGGATTTCACCAACATTAATGGGCCAGCCCAGCTGTAGGCCCACAAGATTTTGAGGACCCTAGTAGGCCGGCCCATTAACTGGCTGCCATGTTTTGGGCCAAATGTCGGCCCATATTTGATCCAATCCATTAATGGCCTGCCACGTTTCGGGCCTAATAATGGCCCATATGAGATCCGGCCCATTAAAAGCCTACCATGTTCTAGGCCAAATTACGGCCCAGATCAGGTCCGGCCCTTTAAGAGGCTTTGGGCTCAATTATGGCCCATATCAGATTCGGCCCGTCAACTGGACACTATGCTTTTGGGCCCACTTGCTAAAGGCCCATTTGGTAATTCGGCCTGATATTAGTTTCGGCCTGTTAAGGGTCCGTTTTACATTTCGGCCCTATATTAATTTCGACCTATTAAAATCCCGTCCTATAGTTGGGCCTAACTACGGCCCAGTTTGCATCCGGCCTGCTCGCAGCCGATATTTGATTGGGCCAAACAAGGAACGAGACAATATTGGCCTGTTAAAAGCCCATTATTTGATTCGCACAATCATGGGCCGGGGTCCTTTTCGGGCTGCTGCCAGCCCGTCAGCTGTTCGGCACATTTCAGGACCAACCTACATTGTGATTGCATGACGGCCCGATTATGTACCGTAATTTTATGGTTTGGCCGGTTTACTGCGAAGACAGGATATATATATAGTAAAATAACTGTAGCATCGTGAATAAGAAAAAACCTAGACTATACAATAAATAAATTATGACATATTACATCCACTGGGCATCAAAGTTCGCCACTATGATAATAAAGCACAAGCAAATAGATTACATACCTTTGGGCATCAAAGATCGCCACCAGTGCAAATAAACACGCCGACAAAATAATATACAAAACCGTGACACTTCAATAGAGTTCAGAAAGGTTAGCCTTTGGCGAAACTGCAGTATAGCAAGCTGAGCAAGATGATGAGATTGCGCTTGTTCAACACTCTATATCTTCCTCACTCTCGAAAGATAAACAAGCGAAGACAGATGATAGGTTTTTCACATAAAAGTATCGGTCTTGACAATTCATCACATTTCTTCTTGTGAATAAAGTGACACGGTTTAAAATTGCATTAACAGAATATGGTATTGTTCAGGTCAAGACATGGCAGGAAATGACATTGTGAAGGAGTTGGCAGTTTCAGGACACCACTGGATTACAGATCAAGAACTCATAAGTATCAATGGTTAGTGTGGTGTCAATTTATCCCATTTCAGATTGGCAAATAAAGAGACGGTTTAAATAATAGTAGAATGATATGACATTGTTCATAGTTAAGACATTTCAGAATATGACATTGTGCTGTAGTGGGTAGGTTCACCATACCACTGGATTACGGATGAAGAACAGAAGCATACATGCAGTGCAAAAGAAGATCACTCTGTATAGTTTAATTTACATGGTATGAAGAAGGAACTTGGATGTACAACTGAAAACTTAAATTGAGAAGGACAAACTTTTTCTTATGAACTACATAATAAACTTTAAACATGCAATTTGATGCAAACACCAAAAATAAACAGCTGTTGCAGTAATGCCTAACCAAATATATACAACAAAGTTTGAAAGCTTGAGAAGGAAAAACTTACATTATTGGTGAAGACAGGCTCTATAAAGGCCTTGTCCATCTTGATGGGGAGGGAAAATTCAAGAAGTTTACCACAGAATCTTCTTCATAAGAATTGCCTTTATTCTACATTTTGTTAAGAGTAATATATATGTGATAATATACAAAAAAATTGAGAATATTTAAGATAAGATGAAGAGTGATGATACATAACCAAGTAGCTATAAATGTAAGTGCAGCGATACAGGCAAAAGGTAGAGCCAAGAGCAATGCACAGCTAAACTTCTTCAGTACCAACCTTATGGTAAGAGTAAATATAGATCTGATGTGTAGAAAATGGAGGGCAAAGGAAAATAAGCTGTAGAGTGATGGTACATGAACACTACCTGTCATTATAAGTACACTGATAAAGGATAGCATGGAAAAGGCAGAGCTAAAAAAACATTGGCATTGGATATATTCTACACTAATGTAACCATTCATACAGATCAGATAATTTGGAGCAAACAATTGATAAGCAAGCTATCATGCATACTGCTGTCACATAATGAACCAGGTATGTATGCAAGTACAGTGATACAGGACAACAGGTACTAACAAGAGCAAAGCAGCGAGTAGCATATTTGCGATATCCTATTGTTCTTTTCAAACCGGAATTCTTCTTCGAGCAGATTTCCTACAAAAAAGATCCGTAAGGAACATGCGGAAAAGTAGAAGTTCAATTTCTCATGTGATTTCATAGACAGTACCTCATCCTGGGAACGAGACCAGTGAATAACAAGGTTTTTCCATTCAATGTCTTCTAAATTTAGCACAGGAGACTTCACCAGAAATTCATTTATAGACTTGCCATCAAAGTGTGATTTCCTCAGGTAACACCGATCTTTGCTGCAATGCTTCCTTGAAAAGCACAAGCAAGCTTTGCTCATCATGACTATCCAGATTGACCCTCGCCTAGTTACAACAATGTAATGTAAATCATTGATGTGTTCAATCAATGAGAAAATAGGAAAATAATAACCATGAATAATAGCACTTACACGTAAGTTGGACCGAAGATGTGAAAATGGTGTTTGTCTTCGTGATAATCTTCCCATGATGGGAATATATGCACGTAGTCCCTAACAACATTGAAAGCATTGTCTTTTAAACTGGGAATAAATGGAATGGGGTACCAATCAGAGGAATTCGCCGTCTCTGCGGTTGGGATAGGTCTTCGGCGGTGGACTTGCTGTACTTTTTTCCTAGAGTGGGATTTTTACGTGGTACGGCTGGTGCTATGGCAAATGAAATCGGTATACCTTTTCTTTGGAGTGCAAGTCCTGTGTGGTGGGGGCTAGTGGTGCGGCCAATGAAGTATGGGTACAATCTGCTGGAGTCGGTCCTACGTTTTGTGTCCTTTGGTTGTATCGCCAATATAAGTGGGGTCTTGCTGATTTACTGGCACCACCACGTTTTCAAGGACTTTCTTTGGTGCTCCTTCAGGTTAAATAATCACCATCTTCCTTTTTGATGTCTGATGCACAAGAACAACATTTGAGTGGAAAAACATGGTATGATGACAGATGGAATATGTATTGATAATGGATGGGCATGGCATCTCGACATATATGATTAGTAAACATTGCAGATGGCGGTGCAAAAAAGTAGAAGAAATGCAAGACAACATATGCAAGATACCCGCAATCAATAAAACCTTGCCAAATTAGAACAGACCCTTGATGGGTGAACAAGACAGGCCATCTGCCTTTGACTCCTCGAGGTTAGAATAGTCATTAGGATCATATTCTGAACAAGAATCAAGAGGTGGGGAGCGTATGAGTTTCATTGCATCCAGAATGGCACTCAATGCCTTGGTGCCAATTTTGTAAGTCATTGGAGTGTTTAGCTTCAAGAGTGGACTGCTGCTAGTGCGACACAAAGCAGCTACACAGAACATAGTGTAGATATAACGGGGAAAACCGTAAGCATCAGAGTAAAATCAGCAAAGTGGAACTTGCAGGAACATATGTGCTAGTATGCCGCTTGCGGCTAGAAAGGCTTAGGATACCAGTTCTCTTCAACTGAAGGTGCGGTCTTTGTTAATATCAGTGTAACTCTCAAAGGCGACACAGCTCCCCGCATTTCCTTGCTATTCTTATAGGATTCAAGTGGGCAGGTCAGTACAAATCCTATTCCTATGTTTACAAAATCCTACGAATCAAAGAGGCTCAAAGTGTCCATCACAACCGACCATATAGACATGTACACTGCAAATGTCCCTGCTCATCTTTAGTACAAGGAACATACTGTACTACTATCATACTCCCTCCGTTCCAAAATATAAGTCTTGGTAGTGATTTCCACTATGGATCACATACAGATGTATCCAGATACATTTTAGAGTGTAGATTCACTCATTTTGCTCAACATGTAGTCCATGGTGGAATCTATACAAATACTTGTATTTAGGAACGGAGAGAGTACATATTAAAGAAGAACGGAAGAGGAACATGGTAAAGAAGAGCAAGCAGATTTTGGATAATAAAAAGTTGGTTGCGCCATGCCCACACATGATGAACCGGAGTGCATTAAGAACCAAATGCATCTCCCAGCTATCTCTCGACCATTTCATGCGGTTGGATGAAGATCCTACGTCTCCCAACCCTTCTTCTTCCTCATCTCTGATTCTTCCCATACAGAACACCGCACGGGCCACCGGCCGGACCACCGGGCCCCACCGCCTGTGTTCCTCCGCCACCCCCACCCCCACCCCCGCCCCAACCCCCACCCTCGTCGAGTTCTCTTCGTTCGGCTAGGCCCCACAACCACCCGAGCCCCTTCGTTACACCGCGAACTCCGTGAAGCTTCTGAAAAATCGTGACCCAATTTTGAAATTTAGTCTATTGTGATTTAACTAGTGTGGAATATAAAAGGGAAACCATAAGCATTGGGAGTATAGTGTTGAGCGTGCCATGGCGAATCTGAAGGTGCAAACCGGACAAAGGCAACCGCAACCAAGACAAGAAATCAGAGTAAAGCAGCGGCGATCTATTTTCTTGCTGCGATAAATAAGTTGAGCGGAATCACGAAGAGTACTACCTCCTCACAGTGCTGGCGCCATGTAATGCATCTCTTGAGAATTTGGCCGGTGCGGTAGCGATAATTTGTCGGCAGCGTGGAAGCGAGATCTAGGAGGAGGGTGAAGGCGGTGGCGGTAGGGCGCGATGGATGAAGGTAATAAAGAGCAGCGCCCGACAAAGGTGAACTGACCAATGAGGATGAAGCGAGAGGACGGGATGCAAGGATCCCGGTCCGAAGTCGTGGATGAGAGAGGGCGATCTCTTGTAATGGACGGTGGTGTCGGGGTATCAGTTCCGGCATGGTGGAGGAGGACGGTGGTGGATGGGGTGGCGGACGGCGGTGGGCCGGAGGAGGTGGGGTGGAGAGGGTGTTTTGCGCCCACGAATGCGAATGGGGAAAAGGGAGGTAGAGAGGAAGGGGGAACCATGTATTCAGTGGCAGCTTGTCTCAAATGCGAGGAAATTTACAAACTTAGCCCCTGCTTTCAAATTTCTACTACATCACAACAACATTAGTCGGTTGGGGATAGGACGGTAATCTCGCATACACCAAATATTTGCCGACGAGAGTTTGTTTTTGGCGCCCACCGTGTATGAATGTGAATCGGGGAGGGAGTCGATTTCAGCCAAGGACACACTATGTTTTGGCGCCCACCGTGTATGAATCCCTGTGAGAGGCGGTTACGTCACGTTTGGGTGAAATTAAAACCTACCCCTATCGAAACATATAGAAATCCAGCAGATAGGCTTTGCATGGAAGGGATAGGCAGTAGTAATTTCCATCTCGCAGATTTTGGTTTGAGGCAGTTCTTTCGCGACTTTCCCCGCTTCGTTCAAATTTTGCAGAGTGCACGTTTACCATGCCAACTCAATTCGAATCCCGTTTGTATTCTATCTTTTTCGGGAGGGATCCATTTTCAATTGGAATTACATTCTATATACATCATTTTTTTTATATATACTTTCAAAAGCACAACACTATTTATACATAAATATGGTTTACAAATGGCATGATCTCAGATTGATAAGGTTGTATCCATAAATTTGGATTTTCAAATATTTTAAACCACTTTATGTTGAAATCCAATGTATGCATTCCTCGCTAACTATCTCCAATTAATGTGTGTTTCATGCGGGGTTTTTTTTTACTTCTCAAACATGTATAATGTGTTTCACACACGCAACATATAGTATAATCCCGTTTAGACATTAATTGCATATAAACCATGCATTGTTTGTAATTAAAGAATCTATGGATCACCAATATTGATAAACTATATAACATTACACGTGTGCCCAAATTCAAATGAATAAGCATGTTTGATACACCAATTTGCGTTATGATATTATCGATGTCGTGATCTCCAGTTTAAATATTTGAATCCCCTTTAATCCAGATATTCATCTCATATAGCTATCACACATGCTTATATAGGACTATCTCTATGGACCTATACGCGTTCATCGTCTCTCAGGTATCTCTCGTGCTACCTGTATGTCGACAATGATCTTTTATCTTAAGTAACACAATCGGGACGGTACTTTCCTCTCCCTTGACCTTCATCACTCTATCTCTCTCTAAGTATATCTCGCTCCCTGCTATGTGTCTCTAACTATGATTCTCCATGTGGAATCTCTTTCTCTCACACAAACACAAAACTTTGTCTCCCGAGGTCTCATTTCTCTCTACTATTCCCATGTGTGCCACTCACACACCCCTCATACACAGATGTCTTTCGCTCCTTAGATATGAGAACCTATGACTCTTCCTCTTAAATATCTCTTTCTCACACACAAACACAAACTCTGTCTCCCAGGGTCTCATATTTCTCCATTGTTCTCTTGTATGTCACTCACACACACACTCTCTCTCCCTAGAGATATCTTGCGTTCCATCATATGTCTCTCTAGCTATCACTCTCGTTGTGAAATATCTTTCTCTCTCACAGACACAAAACTCCGTCTCTCGGGATCTCATTTCTCTCTGATATCTGTTTGTATGTGACTCACATGCACCCTCTCTCTATCTCTCTCACACCCACACACATAACTCAGCCTTCTGATCCACTCGACCCCTATCTCTAATGCACACTAGCTAGCATCTTTATCTTTCTATGTATCTATTTTTCCATCAACCTTCTTTCTCGCCCTCACTCTTGATTCCTATCACGCACACTACATATGTTTCTCTCTACATGTAGTCAAGTGCCCTCTCACACACATATATAACTTCACCCTCTGAACCACCCGGCGGTCATCTCTAACACCCAAACTAGCGGATGTCCCTCTAGCTAGCATCTCCATCTCTGTATCTATCTGTAGTTTCTCCGTCAACATTTCTTTCTCGCACGGAGTCCTGCTTCCTATCACCCACACTATATATGTCCCTCCATACATATGCATTTATAGGTTGATCTCTTTTGCACAATCGTTGTGCCTCACTCCCTCTGCTCGCCATAGATGCATGCTCCAGCCCACGCCACTATCTCTTAAAGACAAAAACACATGCTCAAT